>JARQOC010000012.1:90349658-90935585 GCA_033576535.1 Allobates femoralis
TGATTTGTGTGTGGTACAGATGATCGCTTAGTTTAGTCTGGTGTATTTGAGTTGGTCGACAAGGTAGGTGGTACCCGGATACCGGGACAGGTTGTTACCTCGGTGGGGGATCACAGCTGGTCGGTTCCCGGTTCCGTGCCCTGGACCCTCAATGTGGGGGATAATGATGGGGAATGATAATGTGACGTCACCTGTGGTACCCGGTAACGTGGATACCAGCGCTGCGGCCGGCCACTGGGGTGATGGAGGTGCAGCTCAGAGTAGTACAGCTCCCCACAGGTGGAGCCTTACCTCAGGGCAGCAGGGTGGCTGAGGGAGTAGTAGTGGCAGTTCTGTGGTGAACGCTGCATGCTGTGGCGGTGAAGTATGCACACACAATAGTCTCTGTTTCGGCTTTGGCGGGCAGGCGATTTAAACCGCGCTTATGCGGTCATGTGACACATCAGCTGATCGGGTTGCCCCGCCCCTTCCCAGTCAGCTGATTAAGGTCCTTGCAGCCATCAGAGGTGAATGCCGCATATCGCTGGACACTTAGCAGACAGGTGAGCATTTATTTTTTTATTTTTAACCATTCCTTTCTTTTATTTCACTTTAGCAGTGTATGTAGATGTATGTAGATACACTGCTAAAGTGAAATGACACTGAACAAAGCAGTTTAGTGTTCTGAGCATGCTACACTAAAACCGGATTCTGGAAACGATGCTATTTTTTCCCGGATCCGGCACCCATAGACTCCCATGCTATGTGCGCCGGATCGCCACAGATTCATTTCTGTCTGGTTTGGTCTGGTTTGGTCTGTTTTTTCACCGGAGCCCAAAGTCGAGCTGTCTCCAATTTTGGGGCTGGGAAAAATCAAGACAGAAACGAGTCTGGGACTGAACTGGCAGAATCAGATGGCCATTTATTACCAATCCGCCACCATTGGGATACATGGGAGGCAAAAATGGATTCTTTTCAAAACAAAAGAACAGGATCCCAAAAAACATGGTGTGAAGCCAGCCTTTTAGTCTTGCGTGTAGCTGATCGGTGATGATCACGGTTGCATCCGAGCTAATCCGTGTGTGGTACAGACATGAAATAAATATCAGGAAAGCACCGATTGCTGTTGATATTGTGTTATTTTGGACAGATTGAATATTTCGAGCCATAATCTGAGGATTAGGTATTCGTTGTCCCTAATCTGCAGCTCTTTGTCTGTGAATTGTCCGGGGTCGTATGTTTGCCATCCGTGGATACTGTATGGTTACGGGGAGGGGGTTTCTTCTCGTGGTGGGGTAATTGTTTTCTTACGTAGTCGCCGTGGCATGATTCGTGGATGCTGTAGGGTTACGGGGAGGACTGAGAGTCTGAAGGCATGAGGGGCTTCAGGATTACACAATCCCCCTCCAGTTTATGAGGAGGGGGGAGGTTAAAAAGAGAAACAAAGGAGGAAGCCTCCTCACTCTCTCACGTGTTGTCATGTAATGTGAGGTGACATCAGAGCTGCCTGCCATAGATGGAGGAGCAGAGAGGGGGCTGTGTGCTGGGGACAGCTCTGGATGCTGGAGAGGCTTTGGCTGCACTCACTGAAACCAGATCCTCTGTGTGATCCACACAATATAGCAGGAGCCAGGCTGCAGTCCACCCACTCTCTGCAGGAGCTGTGCACACCCTCAGCCTGGCACTGAGAGCAGCACCATGAAGAAGAACATCTCTGCAAAGAGGGTGAGAGGGGCACTGATCCTGGGGATGCACCCAGGGGAGGGGGTGTACTATAGGGGCACTCTGGCCTGGCACCCACAGCTCAATACCTGCATCCAGTCTCGTTCTGTGTGTTATGTAGCAGCAATGGAAACTATCACATCACTGCAAAGAGCTGCACTGGGGATGTCTGCAAGAATTGTGTGTAGGACTCGAGGCAGATCACTGTATTATGGGGGTCCTGTGTCTCTGGAGGAGCAGATCACTGTATTATGGGGGTCCTGTGTCTCTGGAGGAGCAGATCACTGTATTATGGGGGTCCTGTGTCTCTGGAGGAGCAGATCACTGTATTATGGGGGTCCTGTGTCTCTGGAGGAGCAGATCACTGTATTATGGGGGTCCTGTGTCTCTGGAGGAGCAGATCACTGTATTATGGGGGTCCCTGTGTCTCTGGAGGAGCAGATCCCTGAATTATGGGGTCCCTGTGTCTCTGGAGGAGCAGATCACTGTATTATGGGGGTCCCTGTGTCTCTGGAGGAGCAGATCCCTGTATTATGGGGGTCCTGTGTCTCTAGAGGAGCAGATCACTGTATTATGGGGGTCCCTGTGTCTCTGGAGGAGCAGATCCCTGAATTATGGGTCCCTGTGTCTCTGGAGGAGCAGATCACTGTATTATGGGGTCCCTGTGTTTGTGGAGGAGCTGATCCCTGTATTATGGGGGTCCTGTGTCTCTGGAGGAGCAGATCCCTGTATTATGGGGTCCTTGTGTATCTGGAGGAGCAGATCCTTGTATTATGGGGGTCCTGTGTCTCTGGAGGAGCTGATCCCTGTATTATGGGGGTCCTGTGTCTCTGGAGGAGCAGATCCCTGTATTATGGGGGTCCCTGTGTCTCTGGAGGAGCAGATTCCTGTATTATGGGGGTCCTGTGTCTCTGGAGGAGCAGATTCCTGTATTATGGGGTCCTTGTGTGTCTGGAGGAGCAGATCACTGTATTATGGGGGTCCTGTGTCTCTGGAGGAGCAGATCCTTGTATTATGGGGGTCCCTGTGTCTCTGGAGGAGCAGATTCCTGTATTATGGGGTCCTTGTGTATCTGGAGGCGAAGATTGCTGTATTATGGGGATCTTGTGTCTGAGGAGCAGATCCTTGTATTATAGGGGTCCTGTGCCTGTGGATGAGCAGATCCTCATATTATGGGGGTCCCCATGTCTGTGGAGGAGCAGATGCCTGTATTATGGGGGTCCCTGTGTGTGTGGATGAGCAGATCCTCATATTATGGGGGTCCCTATGTCTGTGGATGAGCAGATGCCTGTATTATGGGGGTCCCTGTGTGTGTGGATGAGCAGATCTTCATATTATGGGGGTCCCTCTGTCTGTGGAGGAGCAGATGCCTGTATTATGGGGGTCCCTGTGTGTGTGGATGAGCAGATCCTCATATTATGGGGGTCCCTCTGTCTGTGGAGTAGCTGATCCCTGTATTATGGGGGTCCTGTGTCTCTGGAGGAGCAGATGCCTGTATTATGGGGGTCCCTCTGTGGAGTAGCAGATCCTCATATTATGGGGCTCCCTCTGTCTGCGGAGGAGCAGATCCTTGTATTATTGGGTCCTGTGTCTCTGGAGGAGCAGATCCTTGTATTATGGGGGTCCCTGTGTTTCTGGAGCCGTAGATCCCTGTATTATGGGGGTCCTCTGTCTGTAGAGGAGCAGATCCCTGTATGATAGGGGTTCTGTGTCTGTAGAGGAGCAAATCCCTGTATTATTGGGGTCCCTGTGTCTGTGGAGGAGCAGATCCTTGTATTATGGGGGTCCCTGTGTTTGTGGAGGATCAGATCCTTGTATTATGGGGGTCCTGTGTATCTGGAGGAGCAGATCCTTGCATTATGAGGTCTTGTGTATCTGGAGGAGCAGATCCTTGTATTATGGTGGCCCCTGTGTCGTGTGGAGGAGTAGATCCCTGTATTATGGGGGTCATGTGTCTCTGGAGGAGCAGATCCTTGTAATATGGGGTCCCTGTGTCTGTGAAGGAGCAGATTCCTGTATTATGGGGTCCTTGTGTATCTGGAGGAGAAGATCGCTGTATTATGGGGATCTTGTGTCTGGAGGAGCAGATCCTAGTATTATGGGGTCCTGTGTCTCTGGAGGAGCAGATCCTTGTATTATGGGGGTCCTTTAAATCTCTGGAGGAGGAGCAGATCCTTGTATTATAGGGTCATGTGTCTCTGGAGCAGCAGATCCCTGTATAAGGGGGTCACGTGTATCTGGAGGAGCAGATCTTTGTATTATAGGGGTTCTGTGTCTCTGGAGGAGCAGATCCCTGTATTGTGGGGGTCCCTGTGTCTGTGGAAGACCAGATCCCTGTATTATAGGGGTCCTGTGTCTCTGGAGGAGCAAATCCCTGTATTATGGGGGGTCCTGTGTTTCTGGAGGAGCAGATCCTATATTATGGGGGCATGTGTCTCTAGAAGAGCTGATCCCTGTATAAGGGGGTCACGTGAATCTGGAGGAGCAAATCCTTGTAATATGGGGGTCCTGTGTCTCTGGAGTAGCAGGTCCCTGTATTATGAGGGTCAATGTGTTTGTTGAGGAGCAGATCCCTGTATTATGGGGGTCCTGTGTCTCTGGAGGAGCAGATCCCTGTATTATGGGGGTCCCTGTGTCTCTGGAGGAGCAGGTCCTTGTATTATGGGGTCCCTGTGTCTCCGGAGGAGCAGATCCCTGTATTATGGGTCCTTGGGTATCTGGAGGAGAGGATCGATGTATTATGGGGATCTTGTGTCTGGAGGAGCAGATCCCTGTATTATAGGGTTCCTGTGTCTGTGGATGAGCAGATCCTCATATTATGGGGTCCCTCTGTCTGCGGAGGAGCAGATCCTTGTATTATGTCATAATACAAGGATCTGCTCCTCCGCAGACAGAGGGACCCCCATAATACAGGGATTTGCTCCTGTACAGACACAGGACCCCTATAATACAGGGACCTGCTCCTCCACAGACACATGGACCCCCATAATACAAGGATCTGCTCCTGTACAGACAGAGAGACCCCATAATACAGGGATCTACTCCTCCAGAGACACAGAGACCCCCATAATACAAGGACCTGCTCCTCCAGAGACACAGGACCTCCATAATACAGAGATCTACTCCTCCAGAAACACAGGGACCCCATAATAATTAATAATTATGGGGTCCTGTGTCTCTGAAGGAGCAGATCCTTGAATTATGGGGTCATGTATCTGTGGAGGAGCAAAACCTTGTATTATGGGGTCCCTGTGTTTCTGGAAGAGTAGATCCCTGTATTATGGGGGTCGTGTGTATCTGGAGGAGCAGGTCCTTGTATTATGGGGGTCTCTGTGTCTCTGGAGGAGTAGATCCCTGTATTATGGGGTCCTGTGTCTGTAGAGGAGTAGATCCCTGTATTGTGGGGGTCCTGTGTCTGTGGAGGAGCAGATCCCTGTATTATAGGGGTCCTGTGTCTGCAGAGGAGCAAATCACTGTATTATGGGGGTCCCTGTGTCTGTGGAGGAACAGATCCCTGTATTATGGGGGTCCCTGTGTCTGTGGAGGAGCAGATCCCTGAATTATGGGGGTCCCTGTGTCTGTGGAGGAGCAGATCCATGTATCATGGGGGTCCCTGTGTCTGTGGAGGAGCAGATTCCTGTATTATGGGGTCCCTTTGTCTGTGGATGTGCAGATCCATGTATCATGGGGTCCCTGTGTCTGTGGAGGAGCAGATCCTTGTATTATGGGGTCCTTGTGTATCTGGAGGAGAAGATCGCTGTATTATGGGGATCTTGTGTCTGGAGGAGCAGATCCTTGTATTATAGGGGTCCTTTGTCTGTGGATGAGCAGATCCTCATATTATGGGGGTCTCTCTGTCTGCGGAGGAGCAGATCCTTGTATTATGGGGTCCTGTGTCTGTAGAGAAGCAGATCCCTGTATTGTGGGGGTCCTGTGTCTGTGGAGCAGATCCTTGTATTATGGGGTCTTGTGTTTCTGGAGCAGCAGATCCCTGTATTATGGGGGTCCCTGTGTCTGTGGAGGAGCAGATCCTTGTATTATGGGGTCTTGTGTTTCTGGAGGTGCAGATTCCTGTATTATGGGGGTCCCTGTGTTTGTGGAGGAGCAGATCCATGTATCATGGGGGTCCCTGTGTCTCTGGAGGAGCAGATTCCTGTATTATGGGGTCCCTTTGTCTGTGGATGTGCAGATCCATGTATCATGGGGGTCCCTGTGTCTGTGGAGGAGCAGATCCTTGTATTATGGGGTCTTGTGTTTCTGGAGGTGCTGATTCCTGTATTATGGGGGTCCCTGTGTTTGTGGAGGAGCAGATCCTTGTAATATGGTGGTACCTGTGTCTCTGGAGGAGCAGATCCCTGTATTATGGGGGTCCCTGTGTCTCTGGAGCAGCAGATCCATGTATATTATGAGGTCCTGTGTATCTGGAGGAGCAGATCCATGTATTATGGGGTCCTGTGTATCTGGATGAGCAGATTCTTGTATTATGGGGGTCCCTGTGTCTCTGGAGGGGTAGATCCCTGTTTTATGGGGTCCTGTGTCTCTGGAGGAGCAGATCCCTGTATTATGGGCGTCCCTGTGTTTGTGGAGGAGCAGGTCCTTGTATTATGGGGGTCCCTGTGTTTGTGGAGGATCAGATCCTTGTATTATGGGGGTCCCTGTGTCTCTGGAGGAGCAGATCCATGTATTATGGGGTCCTGTGTATCTGGATGAGTAGATCCTTGCATTATGAGGGTCTTGTGTATCTGGATGAGCAGATTCTTGTATTATGGGGGTCCCTGTGTCTCTGGAGGGGTAGATCCCTGTTTTATGGGGTCCCTGTGTCTGCGGAGGATCAGATGCTTGCATTATGGGGTCCTGTGTCTGTGGAGGAGCTGATCCCTGTATTATGGGGGTCCTGTGTCTCTGGAGGAGCAGATCCCTGTATAATGGGGTCACATGTATCTGGAGGAGCAGATCCTTGTAATATGGTGATTCCTGTGTCTGTGGAAGAGCAGATCAATGTATCATGGGGGTCCCTGTGTCTCTGGAGGAGCAGATCGCTGAATTATGGGGTCCCTTTGTCTGTGGAGGAGCAGATCCCTGTATTATGGGGGTCCCTGTGTCTGTGGAGGAGCAGATCAATGTATCATGGGGGTCCCTTTGTCTGTGGAGGAGCAGATCCCTGTATTATGGGGGTCCCTGTGTCTGTGGAGGAGCAGATCAATGTATCATGGGGTCCCTGTGTCTCTGGAGGAGCAGATTCCTGTATTATGGGGTCCTTGTGTATCTGGAGGAGAAGATCGCTGAATTATGGGGATCTTGTGTCTGGAGGAGCAGATCACTGTTTTATAGGGGTCCTGTGTCTGTGGATGAGCAGATCCTTGTATTATGATGGTCCCTCTGTCTGTGGAGGAGCAGATGCCTGTATTATGGGGGTCCCTATGTCTGTGGAGGAGCAGATGCCTGTATTATGGGGGTCCCTGTGTCTGTGGATGAGCAGATCCTCATATTATGGGGGTCCCTCTGTCTGTGGAGGAGCAGATCCCTGTATTATGGGGGTCCCTGTGTCTGTGGAGGAGCAGATCCTTGTATTATGGGGGTACTGAGTCTCTGGAGGAGCAGATCCCTGTATTATGGGGTCAGTGTCTCTGGAGGAGCAGATCCTTGTATTATGGGGTCCTATATCTCTGGAGGATCAGATCCTTGTATTATGGGGTCCTGTGTCTCTGGAGGAGCATATCCTTGTATTATGGGGTCCTGTGTCTCTGGAGGAGCAAAACCTTGTATTATGGGGGTCCTGTGTATCTGGAGGAGCAGGTCCTTGTATTATGGGGGTCTCTGTCTCTCTGGAGGAGTAGATCTCTGTATTATGGGGGTCCTGTGTATCTGGAGGAGCAGGTCCTTGTATTATTGGGGTCTCTGTCTCTCTGGAGGAGTAGATCCTTGTATTATGGGGGTCCTGTGTATCTGAAGGAGCAGATCCTTGTATTATGGGGGTCCTGTGTCTGTGGAGGAGCAGATCATTGTATTATGGGGGTCCCTGTGTCTGTGGAGCAGATCCTTGTATTATGGGGGTCCTGTGTCTGTGGAGGAGCAGATCCTTGTATTATGGTGGTCCTGTGTCTCTGGAGGAGCAGATTTTTGTATTATGGGGGTCCTGTATCTTCAGAGGAGCAAATCCTTGTATTATGGGGGTCCAATGTCTCTGGAGGAGAAAATCTCTGTATTATGGGGGTCCTGTGTCTGGAGGAGCAGATTTTTGTATTATGGGGTCCTGTGTCTATGGCAGAGCAGATCCCTGTATTATGGGGTCCTGTGTCTGTGGAGGAGCAGATCCCTGTATTATGAGGGTCCTGTGACCCTGGTGGAGCAGATGCTTGTAATGCGTGGGTCTCTGTGTCTCTGGAGAAGCAGATCCCTTTATTATGGGGTCTTGTGTCTGGAGGAGCAAATCCTTGTATTATGGGGGTCCTGTATCTGCAGAGAAGTAGATCCTTATATTATGGGGGTCTCTCTGTCTGTGGAGGAGCGGATCCTTGTATTATGGGGTCCTGTGTCTCTGGAGGTACAGATCCTTGTATTATGGGGTCCTGTGTCTGTGGAGGAGCAGATCCTTCTATTATGGGGGTCCCTGTGTCTGTGGAGCAGCAGATCCCTGTATTATGGGGGTCCTGTGTATCTGGAGGAGCAGATCCTTGTATTATGGGGGTCCCTGTGTCTCTGAAGGAGTAGATCCTTGTATTATGGGGGTCCTGTGTCTCTGGAGGAGCAGATCCTTTATTATGGGGTCATGTGTCTCTGGAGGAGCAGATCCCTGTATTATGGGGGTCTATGTGTCTGTGGAGGAGCAGATCCCTGTATTATAGGGGTCCTGTGACTGTGGAGGAGCAGATCCTTGTATTATAGGGATCCTGTGTCTGTGGAGGAGCAGATCCTTGTATTATGGGGATCCTATGTCTGGTGGAGCAGATCCTTGTTTTATGGGGGTCCTGTGTCTGTGGAGAAGCAGATCCTTGTTTTATGGGGGTCCTGTGTCTGTGGAGAAGCAGATCCTTGTTTTATGGGGGTCAGTGTCTCTGGAGAAGCAGATCCTTGTATTATGGGATTCTATGTCTGTGGAGGAACATATTCTTGTATTATGGGGGTCCTGTGTCTGTGGAGCAGATCCTTGTATTATGGGGGTCCCTGTGTCTGTGGATGAGAAGATCCCTGTAGTACGGGGGTCCTGTGTCCCTGGTAGAGCAGATCCTTGTACTGTGAGGGTCCTGTGTCCCTGGTAGAGCAGATCCTTGTACTGTGAGGGTCCTGTGTCCCTGGTGGAGCAGATCCTTGTACTGTGAGGGTCCTGTGTCCCTGGTGGAGCAGATCCTTGTACTGTGAGGGTCCTGTGTCCCTGGTAGAGCAGATCCTTGTATTGTGAGGGTCCTGTGTCCCTGGTGGAGCAGATCCTTGTACTGTGAGGGTCCTGTGTCCCTGGTGGAGCAGATCCTTGTACTGTGGGGTCTCTGTGTCCCTGGTGGAGCAGATCCTTGTACTGTGAGGGTCCTGTGTCCCTGGTGGAGCAGATCCTTGTACTGTGAGGGTCCTGTGTCCCTGGTGGAGCATGGCCTTGTAGGGTCCCAGACTAACTTATTATTAATATATATTATATATATATATATATATCTGTTTGTCTAAAAACTGCTTCTCCTGTGTAATAATTTCATTTTGTCCCTCATTGTTTTTTTAATTATCTCATTATGGCCTCATTTTCTCTCTTCTATGTGTAGGGCCCTGTGGACGGGAATCAGGCCCCCAGCCAGCCGGAGAAAGTGGGCTGGATTCGGAAATACTGCGGGAAGGGCATCTTCAGGGAGATCTGGAAGAACAGATATGTGGTGATAAGGGGAGATCAGCTCTACATGTCCGAAAAGGAGGTATATGATCTTCAAGAATGAACGTACTGTCTGTGTGCCATGGTAATGACTGCCAGGTGGGCAGATGCCGGATGTAGATTATTCTATGTGACGGTGACACTTCATCTACTCTATGAAATTGTAAATTCTTCTGGATAACCTTGGTGGTCACTTAACTTTTCGGTAACCAGATTGCCTTTGCAGCTGTTGTAATGTGGCTCCTTGATGGCTGCTATGACCTGATTACACTGTCTATTACCGTTTTTTGTAATGATTTAGATATGGTTTTATGTGGCCTCGCCACTGTATTCTGATAAAGTATAGGAACTAAATATGGCGCCGTGAGCTTGTCTGTGATGTAATACGGTTACGGATTTATATATTTGATGTTTATTTGGAGGGGATCAATACTAATTGTCCTTATGCTGCTTTTTCTGGAAACTAAAATGAGATTAGATAACAGGATGAGAGACGGGATGGGTAGGTCGACCTGCACATGATAAGAATAGACACGGTTCATCCTTTATGTCCACTGTAATATGGTGACCGCTGTATTGTGACTGGCCAGTATGTATTACAAAGGTAATTGTAACTAGGACTTGTAGTGCCATAAGGTTTTAAGGCATTCAAAACCAGCTTAATATACAGCTTGAGAGAGGGGTGTGTCTGACTTCCCCACATGCCTCCACCTATAGGTGTATCTCAGATGTTAAGCTGGAGTCTGTTTGTTTGTCGTCCGCTCGGTGTGTGCTGGAGGTGGCAGTCCTCGAGAGTGTGGCTGTGAATGATTAACCACATGATTTAAACAGACTGTAACCAAGTTTAGATTTCTGTAAGGCTGGAGAAGGATTCCTGTTTTGTTTCCTTGGGTCGGATTATGGAACCTTTAATAAACCCACTGGACTTTTAAATAAAAAGTGTTCCTGTATCTGCCTTATGGAGCAAGCGACGTGAGTAACTCCCATCCCATACAGTGGATGACCTGTCATACCATGTTAGGTGGCACTCAGTCTACTGTGGCGATTCACAATACAATAGTATTTTGCTCACAGTATGTTGTTGTTTTGGGTGTCGTAGGGAACATGTAAAAGTGGAGACCAGATACAAACTTCTTGGGAGATGTCTTCCATGGTGAGTTTAGAACCCAGGACTTCAGGACTGAAAAATGGTGCTAAGCAATTAGACTTGTTTAAGACGTTTTAAGCAGGGATGTGGAATCAGTAGGCCAAACATCCGACTCCAACTCCACCAAAATGGACACCGACTCCACGACTCCAACTCCACATCAGACTCTAACTCCTCAATTTCCCTGAACCTGACTCCAACTCCATCCAAAATGGATACTGACTCCACGACTTCGAGTCCACAGCCATGATTTTAAGGTGTGACAGCAGATTTCAAAATCATTAAAATATGTCCCACATCTCGTAGACAATACCAAAAGTTGAGTGCAGTGGATGGAACCACTGGACCGACCTTGTGATGAAACGTCAAAGACCTGTCGGAAGACATTGGAAAATCAGTATGAGGATTTTGATTGGATATAATAGTCAACATTGTTAGGCAAAATAATCTGAAGTCCATTCACATAGATTATAGAGGAGGTGAAGAGGTTAAATATTCAGTTTATACCAATAAAGTGCCATGTGCAAGATCAGTAGTGATAGGTATTCCAGATAGGACCCCCAAATATATATACTCATTACAACTTTAATGAAATAGTGAAAGTAACTATATGTGATTATTATATCCAGGGTCATAACTACAATAGGTGCAGGGGTTGCAATCACACCCCTATAGAAAAAGGCTATTGCTATTAATGATTTGCAATAATCGGGGGCTCCGTTGGAGCTTATGTATCGAAGCCCATGAGCTTCAAGTTACGACACTGGTTATATGCCTATGCTGATTTGCATGTCATTACACCACAACCTTCTCTGTACGTGTATTACTTTGTATGTGATTATGAGATTTCTATGTCCAATCCTTTTCAAAGTGTGTTCACAATAAAGTATTAATATTTATTGTTATAGTGCAATTTATTCCATGGCGCTTTACATTTGAAAAGGGGTATACATAGACAGGTACAATAATTATGAGCAATACAAAGTATTCACTGATCTCAGGGAGACCAGTTCAAGAAACACTGCGGGCAGCCGACTAAAGCACTCAACACAGTGAATTCCTAGGCCCATTGCACCCTGGGAATTTTGAATATGCAAATAGAGTCTGTGGAGCCCGTTTAGGAGTCTCAACACAGGACTAGCCAGATCTTCCTCTAGTGAAAGACCTAGCCATGATAACCACCATATTAAGTGGCCCTTTAAGTCAATATCAGCTCTTTACAACTTAAAGATATGACAAGGGATACCAAGGCCAGGTATCCATCCACAGACAGCTGTTTCGGGGTGTTGCCACTACATCAGTGTGGAGTAGGATTCTGGCTAGTGGGACAAGGCTAGTAGACCAACAACAAGAGTATCACTGATTCAGGGCCACTTAATATGGTGGTTATCATGGCATAGTCCTTCACTAGAGGAAGATCTGGTAGTCTGTGTTGAATCCTAAACAAGGTCACAGACTCTATTTGCATATTCAAAATTCCAGGGGGCAATGACGCCTAGGATTCCTGTGTTGAGCGCTTTAGCGGCTGCACCAAGTCTTTTGATGGTCTCTGAGATCAGTGAATACTTTGTTTGTGTCTACTAGCTTGCTCACCTAGCAGATCTACTCCACACTGATGAGGGGCAACCCCGAACAGCTGTTGTGGATGGATACTGGCCATGGATTCCCTTCATATTTTAACTTGTAAAGAGCGGGATATTGACTCAAAGCCACTTAAATGTGTTTATCATGGCTAGTCTTCACTAGGAGATTGCTATCTGTGTTGAGATCCCCTACTAGTCCAAACTCTATTTGCATGTGACAATACAAGGCATTCACAGGTACAGAGAAGACCATGGCCGCGATGCTCATTTCAAAGGGATGGGTGGGATACAGTAGTGAGAGAGGTGACCCTGCAATGATGGCTCACAGTTACAAGGATGGTTGAAGATACAGTATGAGAGAGAGGACCCTACCCCGAGGGCTCACAGTCTACAAGGATGGTGAAGATACAGTAGGTGAGAGAGAGGACCCTGCCTGCGAGGGTTTACAGTCTACAAGGATGGTGAGGATACAGTAGGTGAGGAGAGAGGACCCTGTCTGCGAGGGATGACAGTCTACGAGGGATAGTCAGGATATGTAGGTGAGGAGAGGACCCTGCCCGAGGGCTCACGTCTACAAGGTTTAGTGAGGATACAGTAGGGAGGAGAGAGGACCCTGCCCAAAGGACTCACAGTCTACAAGGGATGGAGGAGGATACGTAGGGAGGTGAGAGGAACCTGCACCAAGGGTCAAGTAATCAAGAGATGGTGAGGATACAGTAAGTGAGGAGAGAGGACCTGCCCACGAGGGCTCACAGCAGTGGGATAACTTCAGGCTCATGGGCCCCAATGCAAAGCTCCAACGGGGCCCCCAATATTGGAAATCTTTAATAGTATTAGTTTTTTCTGTAGGCCAAAGGGATTTTGGGGCCCCCTAGGCTGCAGAGCCCAGGTGTATCGCAAACCCCTGCACCTATTGTAGTTACGCCCCTGCTCACAGTCTAAAAAGAATGGGTAAGGATACAGTAGGTGATGTGAGAGGACACTGCCTGCGAGAATTCAAGTCTACAGGGATGGGTGAGGATACTGTAGGTGAGGAGAGAGACCCTGCCCATGAGGTGTCACAGTCTACAATGGATGGGTGAGGATACAGTAGGTGAGGAAGAGGACCTGCCCATGAGGACTCACAGTCTACAAGGGATGGGTAAAGACACAGTAATGGGTCAGAAGGCCCTGCCTATGAGGGCTTACAGTCTACAGGTATCTATTATTATAACCATAAACTCCATTTTGTTTTCCTGTTGCCCTTATGTAGTGGTCTCTTATGCTAGTTGTTGCAGGGTGACATTTGTCCCCAGCACACACTGGTTTAACTTCAATGATGCCCCTTATGGATATTTGTTTTTGTTGCTTTATTGTTAGTCGGAGTCTTCAGTACCCAGTATGTTTGTAGCTTGTCAAGATTACTCTTGATTGGTTGGTATGGGAAGCACTTGGTGTCGTGTAAACGCGAGCGCTGATCGATGATATATAATAAGCTGATGTGTGTTTGTGTAAAGACCCTTTAACATCTCTGAGAATGATGGATGCTCATTAATTGTCAAGAACCGCCAGTGAAAACTGACTGGATGTGACCACCCAGCACCAGGGCAGTGGGGTACTCGAACCGGGCCGGTCGTTTTTTTGGAGGGAATGTCACGGTGGCGTGACCCGGCTTGTGGCCCTGGCCATGTCTAAAAATGGGGGAAAGTTTATATGGGGAATTAATTTGTGACGCCACTGTGGTATTCAGCAATTGGATGTCCGACGCGGCGGTTCAGGTCCACTGGGACAGCAAAGATGTTACAGCTCTCCACGGTAGGCGAGACCCAAGGGCAGTTATAAGGTTAATTTGATATGGGAGCTGATGTAGCACAGTGTAGGTGATGCAGTAAATAATTCTGAGGACACAGCAGGGTGCATGCTTCACACTTTACAGTTTCTCCAGATTACAACAACCAGCCGAGTGCTGTGTCCTCCAGGTCAGGGCTCCAGCCAACTCTCGGGTAACACTTTACCGGAACCCCCTTCTGGTGTACTTTCCCGGGTTTTCTCTCTGCGCTGGCTCTCACCTTCCTTCCCTGCGCCTCACACACAGTGCTCCAAGCCAGCAGCCTCGGGTCCTGTCAGGCGACGTTTCCTTGTCCCCTTGATCCTATGTGGCTGCCTTTTTAGCGAATGTGTGTGTATGCGGCTGTTGCACTTACAAATACCACAGCCTCCGGTTTGCTAGTTGAGTCCTACAGTCTCTCCACTAGTCTGGGGCCAGTCCCCATTGCGACCTGGTCCCTCCACCCGGCTACGGTCTGCATGGATTCTGGCGCCATGGGTGGATCCCTCACTTCCCATGGCCTTAGGACCCCTTCTCTGTCTCTGGAGCCCCTCATTGGCCCCTGCGTCTTCCTCTCACTACTCTTGTCCTGGGACGAGCTCCTCTCCGCTCCAGACCCCAGGACGTCACTCTCCAACTCCCTTTTCAATGACTGACTACTCACTCACTCTTGACTAACTGACGTTTTCCTCATGTTCTCTCAACTTCCTCTACTTCCAGACGTCCTACCCTTATCTACTTCTCCACCCAACCCCTCTACCTAGTTCCCCCCTCCAGCTTGAGATGGGGCCCTCCCTCAATAGTGTCCACCCAAATCCCCTGGCCTGGAGTGGTGTGGTGTTGGGTGCGGTGTGTGGGTACTGGGTAGTGCCCCTCCTTACCCAAGAGTAGGGTACCCACACCTCTGGCTGAGGTGCAGCACCTCTGTGGTGACTGGACCTCAGGGGGGCCACAGATGGCATGGGGATCACCACCCAAACCACCTGTGTGGATAATCATTGTCCAAGCCAGACATTCCTTTTAAGACTAGGCAATAAAGAAGGAAACAAACTTCTTAAAAATATGGTGAAACGGGAACATGGAGTGAAGGGGTCACGTGCTGTTGTTTGGGGTTTCCCTCAGGGACTGTAGATTCAGAGTCCATTTTGTGGAGTCGGATTAGGTAAATGAGGATCGGATGTTTTGCTTACTGACTTCATAGTACTGGTTGCTCTTGTTGGATTGTATCCTTACGCTGCCAACTAATAACTGCAGGCGACAGAGTTCCTTTGGTTTTTATTCGGACAGGGCATTGTCTTCTTGATGAAACCTCTCTTCTATAGTCAGCACCTTTCTGTATTTGTAGGTGCGCCCACATTACTGCTTCTGTAGTGCTCCTTTTCTCTCAGGATGAATATAATGTTCCCTTTCTCTCAGTAATGCGCTCATGAATTGATACTGCCTTGGCACGGTAAGCCGTCTTTTATTGCAGGTACTTGGAAAATGGCCAGAGTATGTGCAGGTGTATGTAATAATCTGTGCAGTGTACCGGCCTTGTATAAAGTAGATATGAGAAACTGTGCTAAACTGGCAATTTTTGAGGGGCCCCATTTCTGGTGGTACTGGCTTTAAGCCCCTACATGCAGGTGACACGATAGTTTCTCTTTGGAGACTTGTTGGGACCTGTGTCTCATTCCTGTATTGATACTTCATATTAAATGTGTTTCTTTCCTTTGTCAGTTTAGCAGTTAATGTCAGTTTCTTTTGCTAGCAAGATAGCTAGTTTCAGGTGTGAGAGCTGACCACTGCCAAGCCATCTGCTGACAAGGAGTGTGGCAGCAGGCATGAAGTTGTTTGTTGTTCCCCTGTCTGTCTTCCCTCTTGTCTTGTTTATTGCATTGGTTGGGACTAGTACTCCCTGTTGTCACTTCCCTATTGAGGGCTAACATCATGGCCAGCGAGGGACTAGATATTTTGCTCGGCGATGAGTTAAAAAAAAACTGTATTGGAATGGTAGGGAGATCAGGGCACAGCCGCAGGTGAGTGCAGGAGGTCACCTTTTTCCCATTCCCTATAAGCAGGGCCCTCCACTGTATTTGTCCCCCTGCGGTTTCTCCATGTGTTGTTTGGTGTAGTGTGTCGGATACCTTTGGTCTGTGCGTCCCTGTTACACACTGTTCCTAACGCTTCCTGCGCCAGGGCTGTGAAGTCAGTAAGCCAAACATCCAACTCCGACTCTTCAATTTCTCTAAATTCGACTCCAACTCCACCAAAATGGACACCAACTGCACAACCATGGCTGTGATGTCGGTAAGCCAAACATCTCACTCCGACTCCGACTGAATTTCTCTGAATCTGAGTCCACCCAAAATGGGCACCGACTCCACAGCCCTGCCGAAGTGTATTCACAGATACTGTAGCCGAAGATGGTTAATGTCTTGAGGAACCTGAGGCCTGGTGTTTTTGTAGGGGTACATCGCCTATCAACCACATTTCTTTCAATGGAATTTTTGTCTCTATATCCCCTCTTGTTTCTGTACAACTGAATTGTCAACATTTATTGTTACTTGTATTGCTACTATGTTACTTGTCCTAGTCTGCCCTTTTTAACATGTAAAGCGCCATGGAATATAATGGCGCTATATAAATTAATAATAATAATAATAATAATAATTTTGTCTTTGGAGATCTGATTCCTGTTTCTCGTGGGTGGTGCCCGATATTGACTGGAGGAGTCATCCCCTGTTGGCCCTTTCTTGACGTTTTGGCCTCTACATACCCATTTTCCCTGTTCTCCTTGCCCTTCAAAATGTGCAGTATATTAGATAATAGAGGATCATCTCATGATGGAAAATCATGAATCCTTCTCGAAGTCCTCTTTTTTTAGGAGCCTCTGGAAAAATCCTATAAATGTTTTTGTGAAGACATTTGTTCCATAGGGCTTTTTTTACTTTTTTATGTTGATACTGCGATATGTTCTTCATGAAGTACTCTGTACTCTTTTCCCCTTAGGCTACCTTCACATTACGATTTGAAGGGAGCCGATGCTGTCCGATATAAATCGGACAGCATCGGCTCCCTTCTGATGCCTGGAATCAGGTGCCAAATAGGCACCCGATTCCGGCATAAAATCGGCGCCGGGCTGCAAAAAAAAAAAAATAAAATAAAGGTTATTCTCACCTCCCCCGAGCCCCCGCCGTCTTCCGCCATCTTCTGCCATCTTCTTCTAGGCTCCCGGTGGCTCCCGCAGGCTGCCGGTGTCAGCAGAGGTGTACCTCTGCTGTACACAGGACCTGCGGTGATGTCACAGTCACGTGACCGCGGGTTCACCATGGTGAACCCGCGGTCACGTGACTGTGACATCACCGCAGGTCCTGAACAGCAGAGGGAGCGCTCTGCTGACACCGGCAGCCTGCGAGAGCCACCGGGAGCCTAGAAGAAGATGGCAGAAGATGGCGGAAGACGGCGGGGGCTCGGGGGAGGTGAGAATAACCTTTATTTTTTTTTTTTAACACTTGTGCTCCTAGTTAGGAGCAGTTTTACTGTACTGAGCATGCTCAGTACAGTAAAACGGGGTCCGAGGAGACATAGATGTTTCCTCGGACCCTTCTCCATAGGGCCCCATGTTATAGGGATCGGGTCAGATCGGATGTGCACTAAATGCCATCCGATTTGGTCTGATCCGAATCTGTCAGATTTTATTTTCGGTGCTAAAATCGGAGCAGGCTCCGATTTTAGCACCGATAATAAAATCGGACAGAATCGGATCGGACCAAATCGGATGGCATTTAGTGCACATCCGATTCGGTTCGATCCCCATAGGGATGCATGGGGTCCGAAAATCGGTCCGATGCTGTCCGATTTTTTTCGGACAGCATCGGAAATCCGAAAATCGTTATGTGAAAGCAGCCTAAGATGGGAAGTTTTACAGTTAAAAAGCCACATCCATAAACTCAATCTATGAAGTATGTACTGCTGCGAGGGAAATGTGTGACGTCAGTCACTAGACATGTTTTTGTGTTCAATTCTTTTTGTCTCAATGTAACTTTGCTTGTGAGAGATCAAGTCCGGTTGGTTAATGTCTTAGTGAGGTTGATCCGCTGCCGTGTAGTTGTCTTTTGTGCACCATAATGTCGTCCGAGTCTTTGATTTTAGCCTTCAAAGCCTGGTGCGCTCGTCTGCAGCATTTCTATAAATTCTCAAAACACTCCAGAATGCAAATGGGGGGAAGGAATATGTAGGTGGGGAATTACTCACTGTAATTGAAAGAGGATTATGGGAAATCTGAAACCTCACTCCAAGCAAGAAAAATCCCAAGTGTCCATGTGAGTTTCCATTTAATCTAGGGATTTGTGCAAATCAGCTGCTTACCCCCATCCTATCTTTTCTCCTACTGAAATCGCATTAGTATTATCGCAATCTATTATTTTGATGTACTGTAGATATGATATCAATAAATTAATAATAATATTAATATTTATTTTAAACGGCCTTCAGATTGATCTCGAGCCATGGTGACTTGATGGATTAACACTGTAGGAAGATTGATCTTGAGCAGCCTAAATAGGTCCACCAAGTTTTTCTCCAAGTCTAGATAGGTCCACCGAAGTCTTCTCCAAGCCTAAAAAGGTCTACCAGAGTATTCTCAAAGCCTAGATAGGTCAACCAGGGCTTCTCCAAGCCTATATAGGTCCACCAGGGCTTCTCCAAACCTAGATAGGTCCACCAGAGTATTTTCCAAGACTAGATAGGTACACCAGAGTATTTTCCAAGACTAGATAGGTACGCCAGGGCTTCTCCAAGCCTATATAGGTCCACCAGGGCTTCTCCAAACCTAGATAGGTCCACCAGAGTATTTTCCAAGACTAGATAGGTCAACTAAAGTATTCTCAAGGCCTATATAGGTCCACCAGGGCTTCTCCAAACCTAGATAGGTCCACCAGAGTATTTTCCAAGACTAGATAGGTACACCAGAGTATTTTCCAAGACTAGATAGGTACACCAGGTCTTCTCCAAGCCTATATAGGTCCACCAGGGCTTCTCCAAACCTAGAAAGGTCCACCAGAGTATTTTCCAAGACTAGATAGGTCAACTAAAGTCTTCTCAAGGCCTATATAGGTCCACCAGGGCTTCTCCAAACCTAGATAGATCCACAGGGTCTTCTCCAAGCCTATATTGGTCCACCAGGGTCTTCTCCAAGCCTATATATGTCCACCTGTGTCTTCTCCAAGTCTAAATAGGTCCACCTGGGTTTCCTCCACCGCTATCTTGATTGTATCAAAACACTAGGTTGCTGGTCTTCCTCCTAGCCTTCTTCCTTCTATTCTTCTCTCCATGATGTCCTTCTCCGGTGATGTTTCTCTTCGTATGATGTGTAGACAAATCATAGCTTGGTGATGCTTGCTTTGAGTGACATTTCTGGCCTGATTTGTCCTTCTTACCATCAATGGCATTTATTAACATCCTTCTCCAGCACGTTTTGGAGGTGTTGATTCTTTTGTCTTATTCCTTTATCATCCAGTTTTCGCATCCATATGATAGTACAGAAAAGACCAGACTCGATTTGAAGACCTTGTCCAATGCCGTTATTGTTGATTTACCCATAGCTATTCTCCTCTTATTTTGATATATGTCGGAGAGATGTCTACCAAGACATATTGCCAGTCAGTCCTAGAGTCCAGTCGTTCACTTTGATCCTGTTTTTAAAATAGTATATCCCCCCTGTTGTACCTGTTTATAGGCAGGGGACATCATATATGATCCCCAAAGAGCCTTCAGCCAGCTATCACATAAAGGGAACCATATGGACATACGGCATAGGGCTTCTCCACTACAGCTCTAAAACCCAGGGCTGTGGAGTTGGAGTCGGTGTCCATTTTGGGTGTAGTTGGAGTAAGGGAAACTGAGGAGTCGGATGTTTGGGTTACTGACTTCACAGCCATGGTTGTGGAGTCGTAGTTGTGGAGTCAATGTCCATTTTGGTGGAGTTGGAGTCTGATTCAGGGAAATTGAAGGGTCGGATGTTTGGTATACTGACTCCACAGCCATGCTAAAAGCAGTATTTCGTAAGTAAATCTTCACCACGAGCTTTTAGTAACCGTATTCATATATTCATGAAGAGCCTTTTAAAATGTAGTTAAGCACGCTAGTTCTGTGTTTTCTATAGTTCTGTGTTTCCCATCATGGAAGGGAAAGGCCAGTAACATCTTGCTTTGTGAAGGAGACGTCTTGCACGTTCACATATCTTCCATCCACCGCTGTTCTGTGAGTGTAGGGCTTCAGGCTTGAATGTTCCCACGTGTATCTTAAATTAATCCGTCTGTGAAAGCTTCTTTGCACCGCGATGACATCACCTGTCACTCAGCTATAGATAGTTTCTGCACGCTGTGACTTTCTCATGTGACCGAGTTACTAATGGATGTCTGCTGATTGTCGTAAAGCGTGACCGATAACAAACGCAACGTAGAAGGTTTACTACTATGTGAATAATATAAAAAGATGCAGGACAATAAAAAAAATATTAAAAAAATCAGATATTTGCCAGCCAGGTTGGAACCTTTAATTCTATTTTATGGTCTAGAATTTTTTCAATAAATTATATTTATTACTTTCTTTTTTTTATTGTAATAATAGATGATTTCCAAAATGATAAAAAAAAAAATCTATATGTAATTAAATGTGAATATAAATGCGATGCCCTTCCGAGATAGGCGTCACAAATATCTGTAAACTCTGGCGGTGTGGGAAGTCAGCTTTTTAGCCATTTTTATACACGCAGATGTGATTAGTACAAGGGCTATTGTAAAGTCTGGTGGTTAACAGCCCCTATAGGAGAACTACTGAGTGACAGTTAGGGATCAGTGAGGTGTGTGTACCATGGTGGGATCTTGAGTTGTCGGCAGTGGGAAGAAAGCTGAAGTACTTTCCTGTAAGCCTGAGGTATGTGGATGCCAAGGTCCAGGTAGAGAGGGGAAGTGTAAGGACAATGTATAGTGCCATAACCAGCAGGAGTAAGTAGAGCTGTCACACATTGCTGGAAGGAGAGCGGAGTTCCTCATACCATTAAGGTACCTTTATACGCCACCACTGTGCCTAGCAACCGGTATCAACCGTACATGCACGCGCACGTTTTTAACAATTGCTAACGATCGCCGATACCGCATGTACACGCCGCCATTGCGTTGTCAACTGAAAGTATCGTTGTTCCCTGGAAGTTCCTACAGATCCTGTGGATAACTTGCTGTTGAATACCGTCGCCGCTTGACATGCCGCTATCCACAAAGGAATATGGGCATACATCTTTCGCGCTGCAAGTACATAAACGTGACAGAGTTGTGTATTCCATGACGCTAATACGCTGATTGGACAACGCAATAACGTCATGACTGGCCAGCCTGCGCAGGAAGGCTGGCTAATACATGACGCCATTCCAATTGGGTGTGTGAATGGACAGCTCTTTAAATATGGCGTCCTGATAAGGGACAGCCAATCATAACACAGTAGCCCCACCAATGATTGCTGATGGGCACGGTATCCATGAGGCTGTGGCACGCCCCGGGGAATCACTGGGCGACGATGATTCCATCCCTGTGCCCCGTTTAGACGCCACTACCATGGCAATTGTGCCTTTGTGTTGCCTTGTATTTTTGAACACGGCTCGGAAACAGGTATCCGAATCAACTGCGGGAAACCCGATAACTTTCCCAATTTACACGCTGCCATTTCGTAGCAATTTCAAGGCAACAGGCACAAAAATCTCCATTGCCAGGCAGTTGCTACCACGCAGTGGCGGCGTGTAAAGGGACCTTTAGAGGCTGCGACTCTGTGTTTGATTAACTGTGGAGAGCTGTAATATCACCACTAACACAAACTGCTCCAGTAAAAAGTGAGTTTTATTCTGTTGCACCCGAGAATCTGGACATTACTTATTCACAGCGGCTGATCCTGCATCCCCATCCACAACTTTAACCCCTTCCTAGGCTGCGTTTACACATTGCACATTTTTGAGCGCTTTTTTACGAGCGTTTTTCAAAAATGCGCAATGTGCCTTTGGTCTGCAGGCAAAGTCAATGTGAAATTCACTTTGCCATACAGACACTGAGTAATTTTACGCACCGCTTTTATGGGAAAAAGTGGCGACGTAAAAAGAATGACCATGTCAATTCTTTTACGCAGCAGTGACGGCGGTTTTTCCTATAGGGGCCGGCGCTGCTGGATCTGATGTCACAGAGGGGAGGAAGAATCCTGGTTCCTCCTCCCCTCTGTGACATCTGTGACCGCCCCCATTTGATGTCGCAGTGTATTAATATGCGAACTCAAAATTAAACAAAGGCAGAGGTATTAAAAATAATAAAGAATTAATACTTACCTCTCCGCCGGCTTGTTCTTGCTATTCCAGAGCCAGGCACCAATCTGACAAGACCTGGCATGACGTCATGGGCGCGAGCGGCCAATCACAGCGCCCGATGTCATTATGACCATGCAAGGCCCTGGCAGGACGATATCTGCAGAAGATCTCCCAGCTCCCGAACACCCGGCGGAGGGTAAGTATAAAAATCCTTATTATTTTTAATACATTTGGCTGAATTTTACATTTGATTTCGCAGCGTATAATGCACTCTGAAACCAAATGGCACTGAGACAGATGTCACCCAGGGGAGGAGGAACAGGATTCTTCCTCCCCTCTGTGACATCACTAAAGAAGTAGCCCTATAAAAATATGCGGTGTGTGAATGCACCGCGTCTTTTTGCGGGGGTGCAAAACGCTGGTAAAAGCGCCCAAGCAAAAAAGGGCAAAAAAAGCGCTGTGTGTGAACGTAGCCCTACTCTGCTGAGGACTGCCTGCCAACTAGAGAGAGCACCGTGATGATAGTTGACTGCCATTCAGTGGAGGTTGACACAGACATAAACAATATGGATATGCTACAGCTTTACTTCCACACAGCAAATCCACAGCGATTTATAGCAAAATGCATGTAAGCAGGGCTTTTAAACACCCTGTCCAAATGTAGTATGATGTGGATTAATAGATTTTTTTAGTTACCGTATATACTCGTGTATAAGCCGACCCGTGTATAAGCCGACCCCCCTACTTTTGCCCCAAAAATCTGGAAAAACCTATTGACTCGTGTATAAGCCGAGGGTGGACCCCAGCACAGTTATACAGCCCCCAGCAGTGTGGTATACAGGCCCCCCAGTGGTAGTATACAGCAGCCCCAGTGGTAGTATACAGATTCCCCAGCAGCCCCAGTGGTAGTATACAGATTCCCCAGCAGCCCCAGTGGTAGTATACAGGAGCCCCAGCAGCCCCAGTGGTAGTATACAGATTCCCCAGCAGCCCCAGTGGTAGTATACAGGAGCCCCAGCAGCCCCAGTGGTTGTATACAGCAGCCCCAGTGGTAGTATACAGGAGCCCCAGCAGCCCCAGTGGTAGTATACAGGAGCCCCAGCAGCCCCAGTGGTAGTATACAGGAGCCCCAGCAGCCCCAGTGGTAGTATACAGGAGCCCCAGCAGCCCCAGTGGTAGTATACAGGAGCCCCAGCAGCCCCAGTGGTAGTATACAGCAGCCCCAGTGGTAGTATACAGGAGCCCCAGCAGCCCCAGTGGTAGTATACAAGAGCCCCAGCAGCCCCAGTGGTAGTATACAGCAGCCCCAGTGGTATACAGCAGGCCCCCAGGGGTACATATAGCAGCCCCCAGGGGGTACCCAGCAGCCCCCTGGGGGTACAAACAGCCCCATGGGGGTACCAACAGCCCCCAGGGGGGACCAACAGCCCCCAGGGGGTACCCAGCAGCCCCCTGGGGGTACCAACAGCCCCCAGGGGGTACCAACAGCCCCCAGGGGGTACCCAGCAGCCCCCTGGGGGTGCCAACAGCCCCCAGGGGGTACCCAGCAGCCCCCTGGGGGTACCAACAGCCCCCTGGGGGTACCAACAGCCCCCAGGGGGGACCAACAGCCCCCTGGGGGTACCAACAGCCCCCAGGGGGTACCAACAGCCCCCAGGGGGTACCAACAGCCCCCTGGGGGGACCAACAGCCCCCTGGGGGTACCAACAGCCCCCAGGGGGTACCAACAGCCCCCTGGGGGGACCAACAGCCCCCAGGGGGTACCCAGCAGCCCCCTGGGGGTACCAACAGCCCCCAAAAGCTGCCACTGTCCCCCCTTGTAAGGCCTCCCCCTCCCGCTACTTATACATTACCCTCCCGGTGTTCTGATCGCGCGCCCTCTCGGTGTTGCGTCGCCGTCTTCATCCTCCCGCGCTGGCTGCATCCGGGTTCTCCAGCGGTCGCGCGATGACGTCATATCGCTGCGACCGCCGGAGAACCCGGATGGATGCAGCGAGCGCGGACGGGAGGATGAAGACGGCGACGCAGCACCGAGGAGCGGCGCCGATCAGAACACCGGGAGGGTAATGTATAAGCACCGGGGGGGGTGCCCTTACAAGGGGGGACAGTGCCAGCTTTTGGGGGGGCCATATGCACTGCTTCCCCCTGCGCTGATTGACAGGGGGAGCAGTGCATATATAATGAGCGGCCCCACGTGACGGGGCCGCTCATACAGCAGCCCCCCCCCCCCCCCCCGCCTCCTCCAGCCTCCACAGCCCCCACCACACAGCCCCCACCACACGGGTCTACCGTATAGACCCGTGTATAAGCCGAGGGGGGACTTTTCAGCCCAAATTTTGGGCTGAAAAACTCGGCTTATACACGAGTATATACGGTATGTTGCAGAAACGCTGTGGATTTTCGCAGCAGATTTCGCTCCTATGGTGTGAAATTTATTGCGAATCGACAGCAAAATCTTCAGATCTGCAGTGGAAATTTACCCTAGAAGGCCCGAGATCACATCAAAGTTTGATGAACCTGTCATTTTTAGACCGTCCAACCTGATGTGCATGGCGGGGGGTCTCCTGACTCTTCCAGGACAGGTAACAGGAGAGAAGGATGGGGCAGCCTAAATCTAAACATCTGATCCTTTTCTTCGGAAGGAGGATAGCCTGTTACCAGAGTTATCTGGCAGTGATCTACTTTTCATTCCCTGTTGAAAACATATGAATGCTCAGCTGAGCTGAGTGTCCATGTGTATGGACGGGTCAGGAAGTGGCTAGCTCATATATGGGCAACTTCAAGTGTTATTCCTAAGTTATGTGTGTGAAGTCTATCCGAGGCTACAGGCACAAAAAGGCTATCTCGGACAGACTAGGCACAAGGCGCTCTGTTAGACAGAACCCCAAAAAACCTGGCACCCTTTACTTGATTTACAATTGGGTCCAGGAGATTGCTGCCTATGGAGGGACTGAAATCTCATGAAAGGAAAGTCTCCAAGCAGGGTCAGAGCTGGATCCGATAGAGTAGTCAAGGAGCCAGGTGAAAACCAAGATGGCAGCAAAGTACAAAATTGTAAGTCTGGAGACTAGGGATGGGCGAATCCTGAAATACTCGGACTCGCTGGACTCTAACGAGTCTGGGTCCGAGACTCGGTACTCGTTGCGAGTCCAGCGAGTCCGAGTAGTAACCTGTACGTTTGCAGTGTATCTTTACAGATACACTACAAAAGTACCCTAAAAGTTAATGTAAGGGGTTAAAAACAATAAACATTAATACTCACCTCCTGTACTCCTGGACCGGGAACGATACCGAAGACCTCTGGTTGTTACAGGACCTCCGAGACCACCGGCTGCACAGCGGTCACATGACAAACCCATGTGACCGCTAGCCGAATGCTGTGGTCTCGGAGGTCCTGTAACAGCCGGAGGTCTTCGGTCCCAGTCCCGGTCCAGGAGTACAGGAGGTGAGTATTAATGTTTATTGTTTTTAACCCCTTATATTAACTTTTAGGGTACTTTTGTAGTGTATCTGTATAGATACACTGCAAAAGTACAGGGACTCGCTACCCCCGAGTAATTCCTAAGGAAACTCGGCGAGTAGCGAGTCCACTACTATTCAGGCGAGTCCCGAATAGTAGCGAGGAATTCGCCCATCCCTACTGGAGACGCGTCCAAAAAAAACAGGAAAAACAAAAATACAAGACAGGAGACTAGCTAGGTAAACCAAAAGCTATTTCTGGCAGCTTCCAGCAGAAAGCTAAAGGTATTAGTAAGGCTGGCTTCACACAATGGTGTGATCCGGTCCGGGGCTGTCCGGGATGACCCAGACAGCCCCGGACCGGATCAGCACACAGAACCGGAGGGCCAAATGTGCCCTCCGATCTTGTGTGCAGCCGGATGGCTGTAATTGCAGCCGCAGAGGCTGATTTTTCAAGACCGCGGCTAGCATAGAGCTAGCCGCTGTCCTGAAACAACAGCTGCGTTCAGCCGCCGGTATCCGGTTCCCGGATCCTCCCGGTTCGGGGCAATCCGGCCACATAGGCTCCCATGTTAGGGAGCGCCGGTTTGCCCCGACTTCGGGAGAATCCGGGATTCGGCAAATTGGGGATATTTTTCTCCCCGGACAAAAAAATGATGCAAGCATCATTTTTGTGTCCTGAGAGAATAATCCGAATTCTCCCAGATTCCACTGGAGAGATGAAACCAGATGGCAGAGAGCTGCCATCCGGCTCCATCTGGCCCCATAGGCTACTCTGGGGCCAAAAAACGGTCTGGGGCTGTCTGGTTTACACCGGACAGCTCGGACCGGATCACACCGTGGTATGAAGCCAGCCTAATGGTGTGGTGCCTTTCAATAAACTGAAGCTTAGGAATTAATGACTTCAGCTGGACAACACACACCTTCATTATGTTAGGAACCAGCCACTCTACCCTTTGCCCTTTAGAGTTTCTGGTACAGACTTCTCCTCTATGACCTGCACCCCTGCAAGGTGAATATGGTGCTTGGTGAAAAAAGTAGATGTTGTAGGAGCAGGCTCTGGTGGGGATGTGACAATCTTCTATCAATTGGATAGGAGATAACTTTTTTCTTGTGGGACTCACTATCTTAAGTGGAGCAAGATGCACATGCTCAACCTTTCATTTTCTATGGGACTGTCAGACCAAAGCCGAGTGCTGTAGATATTGGTAAGAAAGAAAACATCTGCACACTTTCATATGAAATTGGAGGTATAATATGAGGCCTTTCGGACTGTCACACTTTTGAGAAGCTTTGCTATAGTTTGTGACATCCCTGTAATTATGCTTAAATTTTGAACAGGAGCTTTCTGCAACTGGAGCTTAACCGAGGGGCAGTTCAATGTCATCTCATCCTCCCTCACTTTGCAGATCATTGGGGATTGAGATTATGTAACATAAAACCCAGGAGCTAATCATGGTGGCACATGGAGAAAGGAGTGTCCAGTCGAGAGATGGACAATTTTTAAATTGCTTCAGAGGTGTTGTGTTTGGTGTATGTTACTGTCTGACCCCTTCCACGTATCATTGCACCTACAATTCCCGCTGATAGTTAATCTTATAATCTCAGTGTACAATGCCATATGAGATTTACTGTATATAGGAGTAATCTGAAATGAAACCTTGCTTTTAAGTCTTTTCCTTCCCGTTCTGAAGCTTTGCTCCCTGTTGTGCAGGATGACTAGATCAGTTGAGTGGGCTCCGTAATGAAAATATATTCTCCCTTCACACTGACTGTTGTCTAAACTTCCCAGCCCCCTGATGGTGACTAATACGAGGGATTCTGTGTTCTCAACCGGGCACGGTCTAAATCATTCTTCATCAGAAAACAAGGAAATTATGAAGCTGCAAAATATCATGACTATTTCTTCTCAAGTACTAAAGTCATCACCTTGGATATCACAAAGAGTCCTGAATTTAGGACCATGATTGTTAGAGCTAAGACATTCGAACCTGTCCCTTTTCATCTCCTTAGAAACAAGACTCACTGCTGTGAATAGTGAAACACATGATCTTACGCCATCTATAGTATGTTTTCTTGACTAAAATTCACAATATTTCAATCGCATGGTGGCCAAGGGTATGTGTGAAGAAGTCCCAACAGGTTCCATATAGGATTGTTCATGGAATGGAAATTGTAGTTAGAAGCAAGTTCAATGGTCTTGAAAATTGGTGTTGATCCATATTCAAGGACTCCACCACTATGATATTTCATAAAGTCCAACCTCAAGTATTTCACCACCGATATCCTTTGCTAAGATCAAATCACAACATCTTCACCGCCATGTTCTTTTTATGAAGTCCCACTTCAAGGATTTCATTATCTTGATCTGTTGATAAGATGTAAGCAGAAGAACGTCACTGCAATGATCTCCTGATAAGGTCCAAGCTCAAGGACTCCACCACCATCATTTTCTGATAATGTCCAACCTAAAAGATTTCACCACCATGATATCCAAGCTCAAGAACGTCTCTGCTATGATCTTCTGATGAGGTCCAAGCTCAAGGACTCCACCACCATCATACCATCATCTTTTGATAATGTCCAATCTAAAGGATTTCACCACCATTATCTCCAAGCACAAGAATGTCTCTGCTATGATATTCTGATGAGGTCCAAGCTCAAGGACTCCACCACCATCATCTTTTGATAATCTTCAATCGAAAGGATTTAACCACCATTATCTCCAAGCACAAGAATGTCACTGCTATGATCTTCTGATGATGTCTAAGCTCAAGGACTCGACCACCATCATCTTCTAATTACGTCCAACCTAAAGGATTTCACCACCATGATCTCCAAACACAAGAACTTTACTGCCATCATACTTTGATGATCATAGACTCTTCTTTATAAAGCCAAGATCTCCATGCCCACCATAATGTAAGGTCCAAACACAAAGACTCCATAATCATGATCTTCTGATAAAGTCCAAGTTTAAAGGGACTCTGCCAGGTCATTTTTCAGTATGATACTAATAGTACCCTTAAATAGTGCTCGGGCAGACCTTTCAGAATATGTAAAAAACATTACTGTACCCTGTGTAGTTCTCTTGATATAAGCACTTTCCTACCCTGCAGAGAGCTGTAAAAGTAATTGTCATGACTCTTAGAATCACGGCATGTAGATGCTATTTAAATATCCACGCCTATTCAAGTTGTTATTCTGTCCCTCACCTCTGTGATTGAAGTTACTACATCACTACAGTATGTGCTATCTGTAAAAGATTTCTGTTTATATGAACATTGGTTTTCCTGCATACATGAAATTTGTGTATCTGCTGAGCAAATGATCATATGTTTATATAAACACAAAGAAATATCTCAGAGCACACATTACAAACATGCCTCAGATACACACAATGAAGATGTCAGATCTGCATCTGCTAAGATTAGATCTGCTAAGAGCACACAGCTCCTCCCACCTCTTTTATCCTCTGTTTGCAATGAGTCAAACAACAAACAGATCAGAGGAGGTTAGGGCAGTGTAGTGATGCATGAATATTCATTCCTTGGGGAGTGGGCAGCAGAGAACTCACTGTGATTGACAGATGGAATTACTCTTTTATTTTGAAGTTTAGACAGGATAGGAGGGAAGCATAAATAATAGAGATACATGAATAGAGAGAGCTTAGAGAAAGGAATTAGGAAATTATATTAGTTACATATGGATTTTTGACCTGACAGACTCCCTTTAAGGATTCCACCGCCATGATCTTTTGGTAACGTCCAAGTTGAACAATTCCACTGTCTTTTATGTCATGTCTCAATTTGAGGATTCGATCTGATGACAATGTCGATTCCCCTGTGTAATGATGTCCTTTTCCTCTCAGTCCTAATACTGATGGTTACTATCACTTTTTAGTTTTCCTTTCTTGTCTTTATCCTCTTTAGGTGTTTTCTATTGGCCCATTTTAGTTTGCCCAATCACAGTCTGGGTGGGGTTATATATATTCTCCTTTCACTACAGTTGCTTGCTGACTATAGCTCTATGTGGACTAGTTTCTGGGAATTCCAGCACTTCAACTTAGGCATTTTTGTTGGAGTAAAACCAGTTGATTGCTTGTTGTGTTTCAGTTTTGTTTTCCTTTTTTTCCTTGTTTTCTCCTTATTTGTATTTTTTACTGTTTCCCTCACTCTGGGTTTGTGTTTGTGCTTGGACACCTTCTTCTCTTGTAGGCAATGTGTGGTGACCTCCCCTCTTGTCTTCAGGAGGCATGAGAAACCTTTGATGGCCTCTTAAGGAGTCAGGTTCAAAGTGGTGCTTTAGTTGTGCTGCTAAAGTTTTTTAGTCTATACAGGGATCGGCTGGGTGCTGCTGCGCCTTCTCCCATTTCACTACCCATGTGGAATGAGTGTTATATGTTCATAACACTTTATTTTTCATAGGGTTCAAGCTTAGAACCTCCACCTTCATGATCTTCTGATAATGGCAGCAGTGTGCTGTGCGGACTGTTCATATATGTGTACTATTTGGTGTGTTTGTAAATCAAGTTCAAGGAGAAAAAGCTGAAACAACTAGCAATTGTCTAACTTTTTGGCTTTTCTATGGGTGTCTATTATGATTATTATTTATCGGCTTTCAGCTCGTACTCGAGCCATGGTGACTTGATGAATGAACACTTTGTGGGAAATTGATCTTGCACGAGTCTAGATAAGTCCACCAGTGTCTTTTCTGCTGTTATCTTGGTAGTATCAAGCCATTGGGTTGCTGGTCTTCCTCTTTGCCTTGTAATTATATGGGTGTCTATAAAAGTTTTTAACGGAAGACTACTAAAAACATTAAAATGATAGAAGTCAAACAGTCATGTTAGAGTTTGAAATAGTGGCCAAATAAAATGTACTTCTATCACATGTTAGATAAACCATTAATAGGTATAAAGAAGAACTAGCAGGTAACTTCTGACAGCTTCCCCGAAAGGGTGGCTAGGGAGAGATTTGGATGCTCCATTGTTTTGGAAATCAGTGGCAAGCCAAGGTTAAAGACTCCACCTTCATTATTTTCTGTTAGGGTCCAAGTGCAAGGATATCACTGCCATGATCATCTGGTATTGTCCACTTGCAAAAACTCCATCGCTGTGATCTCCTAATAAGGTCAAGGCAAAAATGCAGGGACTCTTCTGTGATCCTCGGGTTGTAACAGAAGTCCACTCTGGGTTCATCTGTCCTTTGACATTTGATTGTTTTTGGTGATTTTATTGGCTAACTTTTTGAGTTTCCTCTGTCACTAGTTTTTGGTGACTTTGTTGGCTAACTTTTCGAGCTGTTTTCTGTGACTAACTGTAAAAATTTGGTGGACTACAAAAATTTCAAAAGGGTTTTAGGATTTAAGGTGCACTGAATCATGGCCATCCTTGTTGGTCGTAATATTTGCAAACACTATAAAGGAATGAAGTCCGATATGGTTGAATCGTGACTATATTAAAGAACAGGAAGTTTTTGCTTCCGTTCTCATCAGCACCGAGTACCAGACGTGCATTCCACTAGAATATATATTTGTTGGATAACTTTTTCTGATCCTTTCTGAAGAGTTAAAACAAGCGGATGGAAATATCCTGGGGCTGGCGCAACTCCAGCGCTGTTACTATTTGATGTTTTTTTTTATCCCAAATTATTCCCGGAAGGCGAAAGAAGCTGCTCTGTGTCCTATCAGATGGATACACTTATTTTTCAGACATTTTCAATGGTTTAGCTGTAGTTTGCCAGATTCTCTTTCGAGAAGACGAGTGACTTAGAAAAAAATGACTGGCAATGGTTGACACGAGACAAGCCTCGTAGAACAGCAGGGTCGTGACTGTGATCCTCGAATCAGGTTCTAAACAGTCCCTTGGTGCATAAAAGGAAGCCAGAGAACCCATTCAAACATGCATAGATTTTTATTAGACTGAACCAGGACACATTAGTGTCTCTTGGGCTTATATGAGAACTATTGGCCATTTTAGAGAACGTTTTACCTTCTAGGGGTCTTTAAGGGCTTGCTAAAAGTCATGTGCCTTAGCAGGCCTTTTTGGTGGGGCCAAATGTATCCACTGGAGTAACTTATTTCCAGGGATGTGGATTCAGAGTCGATGTCCATTTTGGTGGAGTCGGAGTGGGAGTTGGAGTTGGGTTCAGGGAAATTGAGGTTTCAGAAGTTTGGCTTAACGACTGGACATCATGGAGTTGTGGAGTCGGTGTCCATTCTGGTGTAGTCGGAGTTGGGTTCAGGGAAATTGAGGAATTGGAGATTTGGCTCTCCGACTGCACACCATGGCTGTGAAGTAGGGAGTCGTGGAGTCGGTGTTCATTTTGGTGGAGTAGGCGTCGGAGGTTTGGTTTAGCGACTCCACAGCCCTGCTTTGTTCGAGAATTAATAATGTACCATTATTTTTCTCACCAGTTTTTCCAATTGAGAAAGATTGGAGGGCACTGTATATATGAGCCCATATTCTATGGTGTGCCTCATTGCAGTTCTTGGAAAGGTTGTCTTTTAACAAATAAAGTTTGCAAAAATATTGCTAACTTAGAATCGAAGAACCACTGATCTGAGGCTTCGCAGAAGTTAAAAGCAGAATGTAAAAGGGTTCAGCAGTTCATGGGTTAAAGACTATACAGTTCAGAATGGGTCCTCAAGGACTGTCTGCATCTGGCTGACTGTCGCAGACACTTTGGGAAGTCTGAGATCCCAGAGGCCAAATCAAGGGTTCCTACTGCTTTCCCAAAGGTCGAGCAGTCAGAAAGGCTTGTCAAGCCTGAAAGCATTTCCTACAACAGCTGTGGCCACAATGGCTGCATTGTACGGTGACAGAGACACAACATTGCTATCTTGCGGTATCCATCTTCATGATGTCATATAGTTACTAACTAACTGTGATGTCATGTATATAGCAACATGGTGTCTTCTTCCACAGATTCATTTATGTTCTGTGGAGGACTTTTTCACCATTTGATGTGTGGATTGGTGTATGGAGCCTCATATTGTTAAACAGTGCCCCTCTGCAGACTGATGTTTTTGGGGTTTTATGCCTCTCGTCTGTATAGGGTCTGCTTGAGAGGAATTTTACATGGGTCTTCGGAGTGCTGTCTCTTCCATCAGCTGGTGCAAAACGTTTTAGGAAGCGTATTAAAAATAACTCTAGAAAAGGGACACTAGTCCATACCTATGGGTTAGCCATGAGGCTGGGTAGTCAAGAAGTTTCGGTTCAGATACCAGGAGGGCTAGCAATAAACAAAGGGGTGAGAACAAAAGCGTAATCAGGTCACAGTCCGATGTCAAAATTCCAGTAAGATGGCAGATCACAATAAAAGGACTAGGAAAATGAATTGTCATACACGATGTCCAAGATCGCGTAAACAATAGATCAAACTAAGCACAAGAGCAACGGCAGGCATACACCACTGAGCAAAAGCTATAACTGGCAGTAATAGGCAGAGAACCAGCTAAATAGCAAGGCAGTTATGCTAAACAAGAGACACATGGAGGAAACCTTGCAAACCCCAGCTCTGACTGGATGGCTGAGCTGTCCATCACCATACTGACAGCTCAGTATGCCCCTGCCCAAGATTGGATGGCTGAACTGTCTATGACCATACTGACAGCTCAACACGCCCCTGCCTAAGATTAGACGGCTGAACTGTTCATCACCATACTGACAGCTCAACACACCCCTGCCTAAGATTGGACAGCTGAACTGTCCATCACCATACTGACAGCTCAACACGCCCCTGCTAAGATTGGACGGCTGAACTGTCCACCATACTGTCAGGAAAGCACGCTCCTGCCCTAGATTGTATGGATGAACCGTCCATCACCATATTGACAGCTCAACATGCCCTTGCTCATGACTGGATGGCTGAACTGTCTATCACTATACTGTCAGGTAAACCCACCCCTGCCCAAGATTGTACGGCTGAACTGTCCAACACCATACTGACAGCTCAGCACACCCCTGCCCAAGATTTGATGGCTGAACTGTCCATCACCATACTGACAGCTCAGTACACCCCTGTCCAAGCTTGGACGACTGAACTGTCCATCACCATACTGACAGCTCAGCACATTCCTGCCCAAGATTGGATGACGGAACTGTCCATCGCCATGCTGACAGCTCAGCACGCCACTGTCCAAGATTGAACAGCTAAACTGTCCATCACCATACTGAAGCTCATCACTCCCTGTGCAAGCTTGGATGACTGAACTGTCCATCACAATACTGACAGCTCAGTACACCCCTGCCTAAAATTTGATGGCTGAACTGTCCATCGCCATACTGACAGCTCATCACACCCCTGCCCAAGATTGAACGGCTGAACTGTCCATCACCATACTGACAGCTCAGTACACCCTGCACAAGATTTGATGGCTGAACTGTCCATCACCATACTGACAGCTCAGCACGCCCAGGAAAAATAGTGACACAAAGCTCTTGAGTCCCAATTGAAAATGTAAGTTTGCTCACCTAGCTTGTGCAACTTACAACACTGGTGACTATTTATATGAGTTCATCAGGGTGCACCTGTGATCTCTGCCCTCTCTTATAAGCCTCTAATTTTCAGTTGGTGTAAGGAGCCTTGTATGTTAGGCAATGCTCCCTCTGCCGAATTTTCTAGTCAAAATCACTTAACAATAATAATGATAATAAATCTTTATTTATATAGCGCCAACATATTCCGCAGCGCTTTACAATACAGTGGGTTATAGATGAAAATACACAGTATAATGCAGTAAGAAAATACACAATATAATACAGTAATTCCAGTAGAGAAAGAAAACAGTACAATAATAGGAAACAATACAATAAGCATTAAAATTAATGTAAAAAATACAATACAATAGATAAAACAAAAAAATAAGGGTGACCCTGCTCAAGAGCTTACAATCTACAACGAGATAGGGGTTATACAAAGTACAGGGGCTTATTACACTGATGGTCCAGGCATCTTGAGGAAATGGGGGATAGAAATGAAGTTACATGAATGGTCATCAGACATCTGTGTAGATCTTTTGGGTTTGGTGGAATTTGAAGAAGAGTTATGTCGAGAAAGATAGTGAATGGGCTATATACAGTACAAAGGAATTTTGTTAGGGAGCATGATAGGCCGCCTTGAAAAGATGTGTTATTAGTGAGCGTCTGAAGCCATGCAAGTTGTGGATGGTCCTGATTTCTTGGGGTAGAGCATTCCAAAGAATTGGTGCAGCTTGGGAGAAGTCTTGGAGGCGGGAGTAGGAGGATCGGATTAGTGCAGATGTTAGTCGAAAGGTCATTTGTAGAATGTAGAGAACGGGTGGGGTGATAGACAGAGATGAGGGAGGAGATGTAGGGGGGCGCTGCATTGTGAAGAGCTTTGTGGGTGAGAACAAGCAATTTGAACTTTATCCTGCAGTGTATAGGCAGCCAATGCAATGACTGACACAGAGCGAAGGCATCTGAATAACGATTGGCCAGGTAGGTGATCCTGGCTGCTGCATTAATGATGGAGGGAAAGTTTAGAGAGGGGAGGCCGATTAATAGAGAATTGCAATAATCAAGGCGGGATTGCATTAGGGGCCACGGTAAGGGTTTTAGTTGTTTCCATGATGAGAAAGGGGAGGACTCTAGAGGTGTAAGTGACAAGAACGGACGAGAGATTGTATGTAGGAGGTGAAGGAGAGATCGATGTCAAACGTGACACCCAGACAGCGAGCCTGCTGCCTAGGAGTTATCGTGGTACCGAACATAGAGAGAGATGTCAGATTTAGGGAGGTTAGTGGAGGGCAGGAGCAAAAGAAGTTCAGTTTTGGAGAGGTTGAGTTTTAAATAGAGAGCGGACATGATGTTGGAAACAGCAGCTAGACAGTCATTGGTGTTCTTTAACACCGCAGGGATAAGGTTAAGAGCTGAAGTGTATAATTGCGTGTCGTCAGCATAGAGATGGTACTGGAAGCCAAATCTGCTGATGGTGTGTCCAATCGGGGCTGTATAGAGAGAGAAGAGGTCCAAGGACTGAACCCTGAGGGACCCCAATAGTGAGAGGAAGAGGGGGGGGAAGTAGAGCCAGCAAATGATACACTGAAAGAGCAGTCAGAAAGATAGGAAGAGAGGCAGGAGAGAGCGGTGTCCTTTATACCAATGGAGTGCAACATAGAGGGTAGGAGATGGTGGTCAACAGTGTCAAAAGCTGCAGTGAGATCTAGAAAAATAAGCAGAGAGTGGTCGCCATTACGTTTTGCTGTCAGTAGGTCATTGGTCACTTTGATGAGGGCAGTTTCTGGAGTGAAGGGGGCGGAAGCCAGACTGTATTGGATCTAGAAGAGAGTGAGCGGAGAGGTAATGAGTGAGGCGGGAGTAGACCAGGCGTTCCAGGAGACTGGTCTGTAGTTATTTGTGCAGGATGGGTTGAGAGAAGCTTTCTTTAATAATGGAGTAATGATCGAGTGTTTGAAGGAGGAGGGGAAGATGCCAGAAGGAGGGAGAGGTTGAAGATTTTGGTGAGGTGACTGGTGACAACCAGACGGAGAGACTGGAGTAGGTGTGAGGGGATAGGGTCAGTGGTGCATGTAGTGGGACGAGAAGAAGAGAGGAGCCTGGCAACCTCTTCTTCTGTAACTGGGTCAAATGTGGAGAGTGAGCTGGAGAAGATGTGGGGAAGAATGGGAGTGTCAGCGCTTGGAGGCTGGGAGCTGATTTCCTGGCGGATGTTGTCTATTTTCTCCAAAAAGTAAGAGGCCAGATCATCAGCACAGAGGTCAGTGATGGGGACCTGCACTTTAGGACTGAGGAGAGAGTGAAAGGTGTCAAAGAGTTTTTTTGGATTGTTAGATAGTGAGGAAATCAGGGTGGTGAAGTAGGTTTGTTTGGCAAGGTGAAGGGCGGAGTTGTAGGTTTTTAGCATGAATTTATAATAGATAAAGTCTTCTGTTGAGTGAGTTTTCCTCCATAGGCGATCAGCACTCCTAGAGCATCGCTGGAGAATCAAGTTTGTGATGTGAGCCAGGGCTGTTTTGTTCTATGTTTGGAGGTTCTGAGGGTGAGGGGCGCTACTTGGTCCAGGGTGCTTCTGAGAGTGTTATTATAGTGATTTACTGCCAGATCTGGACAGGAGAATGAGGAGTTTGGGAAAAGTGATGAGATGAGGGAGTCTGTGAGTGCATGAGGGTTAATGGCCTGTAGATTTATGGATGTTTGATAGGTATGGGTGGGCTGTGGTGAGTGAGGGTTAGTAAGTGAGAAGGAGAGAATGTTGTGGTCGGAGAGAAGAGGTGAGTTATCTAAGGAGGAGGTGGAGCAGAGCCGGGTAAAGATCAGGTCAAGGGTGTTGCCACTTGTGTGTCTCAGAGGGAGAGCTGTGAGAGGCCGAGTGACGTGGTTAGAGATAGGAGCTGGGATGCAGATGGGGAGGTGGGGCTGCTTATGGGGATGTTAAAGTCTTCCAGAATGAGGGTTGGTAATTCTGAGAACATGAAGTGTATCAACCATGCGGAGAAATGGTCGAGGAACTGGGTGGGTGACCCTGGGGGGTGGTATACCACCGCTTCACTGAGGGGAAGGGGATGGAATAGGCTAATGGTGTGAACCTCAAAAGAGGGGAATGAGAGTGATGGGGCTGGAGGGATGACCTGGAAAGTACATTGTGGGGACAGGAGTAAGCCAACTCCACCACCATGTCTATTCCCAGGTCTAGGGGAATGAGAGAAATGTAAGCCGCCATAAGAAATAGCAGCAGGGGAAGCAGTGTCTGAATCCTGGATCCAGGTTTCAGTTAGGGCCAGGATGTTAAGAGAGTTACTGAGAAAGTAGTTATGAATGAAGGAAAGTTTGTTGCATACAGACTGTGGATTCAAGAGAGCGCAAGTAAAAGAGGGAGATGAAGGTGTGCAGGTAATGCTAATAAGGTTAGTGGGCTTTCTGTGTGAGGTGGGAGAGGGGTTGAAGTTAGCAGAGGGCGGACCAGGGTTGGGAGAGATATCACCTGAGAGGAGCAGCAGTAAAAAGAGAAAGAGCAGATGGTTTTTGGAATTAGGACATGATTTATTATGACAAACTTTGGAATATGATGGGCTGAGAATCTTCAGTAAACTGAAGATAGCATGGGAGCTGTACATAGAGTGGGGCAGGAGAGAGGGGCTGATGTGAATGAGTGGTGATGGAGGGGGTATAGGGTGATAAAAGTTGGTGGTGAGAGCACATAGGACAACAAACAATGAAATAAAAGACATGGTAAGGATTGGTAGTGAATGGAGTTATACGCAGTGTTTGAGTGTCCCTCTATGTCATTGCCTTCCAGTTGCACCACATGAGAGTAAAAAAATCCCTGGTCTGTGGAGCGCTAGGGCTAGAGATAAATGGCACTAGGGTTATTTTAGAAAAGGTTTCTTTATTAACCTCTTACAGGCCACTACGCGTTTCTGCAGCAGAGCGCTGCCTTCATCAGGTGATGCAACACCTGGCAAGAGCAGCTCTGGACAAGAGATACCATTAATCCTAGATCCTGAGTTCCATGACCTAGCAATACAACACGGTCACCGTTGTAGGACCTGTGGTGACATCAATCCGGTCATTGATCGCGGCAGGAGTTGGAGCTCCCGGAGCAACTTTCGGTGCCTCCACTATACCTCCAGGCGGAGGTGGATTCACAGGCGTAAGACCGCAGTTGTGCAGGGTTGCAGAACCACCTCTGGTGAGTGGCCACACAGCCCTGGGCCTAAATCCACTTCAAAAACTTTCTTCACATGCGCTCCCACCCCCTCCCCCCTTTTTGAGTTACACCACATGGACAGCAGAGATGAGTGGAGGACTGTGCAGTTACACGTACCACTGTTATTTTAAGTATTGAATACATTGAAAACAGACATTGAAGTAAAGGACATGATAAAAAAAAAATCACTTCTTTGGGGAGTTTTTGGTTTCTTCATTATTGTTTTTAAAGCGTTTTGGAAGTTTTCTCATTTCTTCTCTAAAAGGTGTTTTTTTTTCATCTTAAGTGGGAGAAAAGATGCTCAAAAGACTCAACAAAATGTTTTTATGATAGTAGGAGTTTGCCAAGCGTCTATGAAGCGATTTTAAGCAGACCCACTGTGAAACACATACCCTGACCATCCCTCCCTCATCTGTGAGATGCATTAGGCCTTCAGACCCCGGAGGTAGGAGTTAGATTTGGAGGCTGCAGTGAAAACAGAAGCTGGAACAGGATCATGTTTTTCAGCCGCTCACTGCAGATTTCTGAGATGCTTTGCGGATTTGTCGAATCCTAAAATGACTCGGAGCATTTTGTACCATCCCTGCCCGTAATGCGGTACTTTTATATAATAATACGCCGCGTCCTCCGTGCATTCTCCATTTGCAGCATACAGTTTCCCTCTTTTGTTCCTCATTCAGGGGCTTGCAAGGTCAGGGTAACTTGCTTCTTCTTTCTTTCTTTAATAGATGAAAAGAACCAAGATGTGGGGGAGGGGGTTACCTTCAGCTCACGACAAACAACAAGGGGGGATGCATCGAAATCTGCGTCCATCACCAGGCTTCGCGAATACTGTTGGATATGTTTTGCTCTAGCGGGGGTCCTATTAATAAATGGAGGGTTGGAATGGCTTTTATAGGTTATAGGCAACACAGCTACACTTCCAGCTTGTATTGTGTTATGTAGGGGAGTGGGAGTATGTGTATGCATGTCAGTAGCATTTGGAGATGCTAAACAGTGCCAATCAAAGAGCCCATGTGCCATAAACACTACCAGAGAGTGCCCTTAAAACAGTATCAGAGTGCCCCATAAACACTACCAGAGTGCCCTTATAAACAATGTCAGGTGCCCCATAAACACTACCATAGTTACCTTATAAACAGTGTCAGGTGCCCCATAAACACTACCAGAGAGTGCCCTTAAAACAGTATCAGATTGCCCCATAAACACTACCAGAGAGTGCCCTTATAAACAGTATCAGAGTGCCCCATAAACACTACCAGAGAGTGCCCTTATAAACAGTATCAGGGTACCCCATAAACACTACCAGAGAGTGCCCTTATAAACAGTGTCAGGGTGCCCCATAAACACTACCAGAGTGACATTATAAATAGTGTCAGGTGCCCATAAACACTACCAGAGTGCCCTTATAAACAGTGTCAGGTGCCCCATAAACACTACCAGAGTGACCTTATAAACAGTGTCAGGGTGCCCCATAAACACTACCAGAGTGACCTTATAAACAGTGTCAGGGTGCCCCATAAACACTACCAGAGTGACATTATAAATAGTGTCAGGTGCCCCATAAACACTACCAGAGTGCCCTTATAAACAGTGTCAGGGTGCCCCATAAACACTACGAGAGTGACCTTATAAACAGTGTCAGGGTGCTCCATAAACACTACCAGAGTGCCCTTATAAATAGTGTCAGGTGCCCCATAAACACTACCAGAGAGTGCCCTTATAAACAGTGTCTGGTGGCCCATAAACACTACCAGAGTGACCTTATAAACAGTGTCAGGGTGCCCCATAAACACTACCAGAGTGCCCTTATAAATAGTGTCAGGTGCCCCATAAACACTACCAGAGAGTGCCCTTATAAACAGTGTCTGGTGGCCCTTAAACACTACCAGAGAGTGCCCTTAAAAACAGTGTCAGGTTCCCCATAAACTTTACCAGAGTGACATTATAAACAGTGTCAGGGTGCCCCATAAACACTACTAGAGTGACCTTATAAACATTGCCAGAGTGCCCCATAAACACTACCAGAGTGACCTTATAAACATTGCCAGAGTGCCCCATAAACACTACCAAAATGCCTTAGGACCCGTAGAAGCAATTTTTTGCGAAACGGCGTCGTCGTCCACCCTCCGTGGTTACCTCCCTGCACCCTGTCATGAATCATTAAACACGCTGGATTAAAGAGACCACTGCTGCCCAATACTGGTGAGTGCTGCCTCTTTCTTGATATAGCCCCATAAACATTACCTGAGTGTCCTTATAAACAGTGCCAGAGTGTCCCATAAACACTACCAGAATGCCTTTATAAACGGTGTCAGGGTGTCTCATAAACACTACTAGAGCACCCTTATAAACAGTGTCAAGTGCCCCACAAACACTACCAGAGTGCCCTTATAAACCGTGCCAGAGTGCCCCATAAACATTACCTGAGTGTCCTTATAAACAGTGCCAGAGTGCCCCATAAACTCTACCAGAGTGACCTTATAAACAGTGTCAGGGTGCCCCATAAACTCTACCAGAGTGACCTTATAAACAGTGTTAGATGCCCCATAGACACTACCAGAGTGACCTTAAAAACAGTGCCCCATAAACTCTACCAGAGTGACCTTATAAACAGTGTCAGGGTGCCCCATAAACTCTACCAGAGTGACCTTATAAACAGTGTCAGGGTGCCCCATAAACTCTACCAGAGTGACCTTATAAACAGTGTCAGGGTGCCCCATAAGCACTTCCAGAGTGACCTTATAAACAGTGTCAGGGTGCCCCATAAACACTACCAGAGTGACCTTATAAACAGTGTTAGATGCCCCATAGACGCTACCAGAGTGACCTTATCAACAGTGTCCCATAAACTCTACCAGAGTGACCTTATAAACAGTGTCAGAGTGCCCCATAAGCACTTCCAGAGTGCCCTTATAAACAGTGTCAGGGTGCCCCATAAACACTACCAGAGTGACATTATAAACAGTGTCAGGGTGCCCCATAAACACTACCAGAGTGCCCTTATAAACAGTGTCAGAGTGCCCCTAGATACTACCAGAGTGACCTTATAAATAGTGTCAGTGTACCCCATCAACACTACCAGAGTGACATTATAAACAGTGTCAGGGTGCCCCATAAGCACTTCCAGAGTGACATTATAAACAGTGTCAGAGTGCCCCATAAACACTTCCAGAGTGACATTATAAACAGTGTCAGGGTGCCCCATAAACACTACCAGATTGCCCTTATAAACAGTGTCAGGGTGCCCCATAAACACTTCCAGAGTGACCTTATAAACAGTGTCAGTGTGCCCCATGTAGATTCTTGGACAAAGTGCTTCGGTGTCCGCGCTGCTGCTCCGAGACCAAAGAAACACAGACACGGGGTACAGCTACAGTCTTTATTTTCCGACGCGTTTCGGAGCCTACTCCCGAGCTCCTTCCTCAGGGAACAACTTTCACAGAGTGCCCCATAAACACTTCCAGAGTGACCTTATAAACAGTGTCAGAGTGCCCATAAACACTACCAGAGTGACATTATAAACAGTGTCAGGGTGCCCCATAAACACTACCAGAGTGACATTATAAACAGTGTCAGGTGTCCCATAAACACTACCATATATTTACAATAACCAGCGGTCTATACGGAGCGCTAAACACTACAGGACAATTGACTATTGGTGCATAAACAGACCTTTAATGAACCTCCACTGCCCACAATGCGTTTCAACGGTGCCAATCTGTCTTCATCAGGTGGAATCCTGATAATAACCAGTGTCAGGGTGCCCCTTAATCACTACCAGAGTGCCCTTATAAACAGTGCCAGAGTGCCCCATAATAATAATAAATCTTTATTTATATAGCGCCAACATATTCCGCACCGCTTTACAATACAGTGGGTAATAGATGAAAATACACAATATAATACATTAATTCCAGTAGAGAAAGAATACAGTACAATAATAGTACATAATAATACAATAATACAATAAGCATAGAATCAATGTAAAAAATACAATACAATAGATTAAGCAAAAATAAAGGTGACCCTGCTCAAAAGAGCTTACAATCTACAACGAGATAGAAGTTACACAAAGTACAGAGGCTTATTACACTGATGGTCCAGGCATCTTGAGGAAATGGGGGATAGATATAAGGTTACATGAATGGTCACCAGACATCTGTGTAGAGGTTTTTGGTTTGGTGGAGTATGAAGAAGAGTTATGTCCAGAGAGATAGTGAATGGGCTATGTACCAGATATAGAGTGCCCTTTGTGAGGTAGCACCCGGGGAACCGCTTGCATAACGACAACAAACACGTGTTTATAAGTTTAACCAATGTGTACCCGTTTATTTTTCACATATAATAACATAACCCGGGTAGCATGTTGGACACATATCACATTGATTATAAACACATCATACATTACATAGAACATTGCACATATACATTCACAATAACCCGGGACCTGTAACCACGACTCTCTCCCCATTGGAGCTCTAACACTTGCTCCCGTGGTAGCTACGGCCTCCTTACACATCTTACAATACATTTAGAATAAATACATTTGTTATACTTCGACGATGACCCCTCCAGGTTCATAACAGGGATTGAGCAACCTGAGTACCGGGTACGTCATGTATCCCCAAGGGGCTCCTTCCTGGACGCATCTCCGCCTACGTCCCGGTCAGAGTCCACCTGGTTCAACCATGGTGTCCCCACTCTAGGAGCCCTTTTTAACCCCTGCTTCTGACCTTCGTTACATACGCCTCAACGGGCCCTGTGGGTCCCAATGGCGGTACCTGCCGCCCGGCTTTAGTCACCCAGCATGATGTTATAACATTACCCCGTAGTCAGGATTCCTGCCTGACCGGGCCTTACATACCATGTGTGATCCATCATTCAAACGTCCATGGATCACATACATTTCTTCCACACGCTCACAGCCCATCATCCATGGACTGTGGCTCCTCCATGGCCCATTACAGGGACTGGCAAACCATAGTACACGGGAACCTCATCCGTTACCTACTAGGAGCCATATTACCCCTGTGTCTGGCACCACAGGCACACCCACACCATTAGAGGCCGTGGTTGAGGGACGGGAACCCTCTGCAAGCAGCAGGGCAAGCCTCCCTCTCGTCCCACAGGGACGGAACGCCTCCAACATCATCCATACTGGCTGGGTCACTTTCTCCCCACATTATTATACAATGTTCTTACATAGGTCATCATCTTACATTCAGGGCAATTGCCTAAGCCCCTACATACATCAACGGGTCCTTTACCGACTGCCTAGTCGGACCCAATAGCGGTTATGCCCGCCTGGCATTACTCACACACAGCTCACTCCGTTACACGGGAACCGCTGTCTTACCGGGCACGGATCCGGGTCTCGCTACCTGTGTAACGGGTCCACCAAGCGTCCCCCAAGGGCTCCTTTCCCGGACGTGGTTCACCCCACGCCCGGACCAGTCTCCACCGGGTTCAGCCACGGCTTCCCCACCAGGTGCTATCACAACCGCGGACCTTGGCACCGGCCTGGAGCTAGCATGCTCCCTTCATTCACACAGCCTCTGGACTGCTCTGCACTTGGCTGGTCTCAGCACGATCTCCAGTCCCTCATACAGACTGGCTCTGCTCAGCTCTCAGGCTGGTAATCAGCCCGCATCCTCTCAGGCTGCTGTCTAGCTGAGAATGAATCTAATCTCTCAATCACTCAGCTGGCTGCCTCTTATCGTGCCAGCCACTCCCACACTGGACACACCCCCTTAGCTGCGGGTAATCAGCCTTTCACACAGCTCAGGTTAATTCCCTGTGTTCCGGGTTGTCAGCACTCAGCCCTCATTCCTTAGGGCTTCCTCGATCTCATCCCACTCTCACTGCCGCTCATTAGGCTCATGAAACCTTGTGTTCACAGTTGGTTCACACAGCATTATCACAGTCAAACCGGTCAGTGTGCACAGGATCATACCCTGATCCTGCATGTGATGCGCCCCGGCCATGAGGATCATGCCGGCGGTGCCTCACACCTTATAAACAGTGCCAGACTGTCCTATAAACACTATCAGACATAGACTGAATTGTATTTTTTCCCAAAAAATCTTAAATATAAATTCCTGTTATGAACATCTTTTTTGCCATATTTCTTGAAAGCCAAGTGTTGCCTGACTTTTGGGTTATGCTTTCCAATCTTGATAACAATTCCTCCAGCCTGATGATACGTCTGGTGAGATGTACGGCTGCGAGCGTCTCCCCCGTGACGAGGGGCTTCACAGGCCGCTTTGATTATGTCTGGCGGGAGAGCTTTGTTCTGAGGTTCACACCATGGAGGGAGATCACAATGTTCTGCATTTTAATCAGATGGATCGGGATGGTTATCATTTCGCTGCCCTACTTTATACCAAAGAACAGTTCACTTCACTTGCTATAAGCAAACCACATTAAACAAAGTAAAAAGAAAATTGTGGATGGTGCAGCTTCTATAGCTCCCTGGTGTGCAGAAATCCTACCGATCCCATTCTACTAAGCTGTGCTACCCCTATTATCATGGAAAGCAAGATGTGTGATGATATGCCACTAATGCTCAGGACGATCCCAGGGTCCAGATATGCCTGATCAGGAATGTAGGCCTGTATGGTCCTCTGAGGCAGTAATAAATACAGGGCTGTGGAGTTGGTAAGCCACAACTCCCACTCCAACTCCGACTCCTCAGTTTCCCTGAATCCAACTCCGACTCCACCAAAATGGATACTGACTCTACGACTCCGACTCCTCAGCCCTGGTGTGCAGTCGGTAAGCCAAACCTCCAATTCTAATTCAGACTCCACCAAAATGGACACTGACAAAATGATTCCGACTCCACAGCGCTGGCATGCAGTCGATAAGCCAAACTTCCAACTTCTCAAATTCTCTGAATCCGACTCCAACTCAGACTCCACCAAAATAGACACCAACTCCTGACGCCACGACTCCAGCTCCACAGCGCTGATTAAATATGGATATACTACATCTGTGAGATGTATCACACATGAAAGGCCAGGAATTATTTTGTTAGGTACTAAACAATTGTTCGCCTTAGAACAGTTGTCCAAATTGAAAAAAAAATATTTTTCAAACAGCTCAAGCCCCCCCAAAAAAAAAAACAATAAGAAATGCTAAAAACCTTCACCAATTCTCCACATGTTCTGTTTTGACCCCTACCATGGAACCTCTAGTCTCTACTTCTGTGTCCCAGAAGTGACTGGCAATGCTGACTCAGCTGATCACTGACCACAATAGTGACCTACCTCAGTCGCTGAGCTCACTGATTGGCTGTCGGACTCTTAATGCGACGTCAGCGCTGCTGACAACAACCGGGAGCTGGTGTAGACTCAGCGCTGAACCCAGGGAAACTGCAGCCGGAAAACAGCCAGAAAATTGAACCTTTTTTGTAAGCAGAATTTTTATTCCCCTGGAAAACCCCTTTTAAAGTTTATTTCGCCTCACGTCACTGGCTGACTTGAGTTTTGTTAGAGTTTCTGAGACGTTTCCTCAGTTCGTATTCTACATGCTGTACAAAGAGGGAAGTAAGCTGTTGCATGAAGTTGCCCACAATCATGCTATCTTCCAAAAATAAAGTGTTGTCCCATCGGCCTTCAGGGATCTGACTGAAGAGACTTCCCGTTTCTAGTCTGTGTCAGTCTGAGAAGGAAGTTGTCACCACTGGATCCTGTTATTATGATGTGTGGACCCTCATGTGGGATCTCGAGTAAATTTAGGTCCTTGTATTGTTTTCTTTAGTAAATTTAAAAAAAAATACTATTCAGTTATATTTAGTTTTTGAAACCGTTGGTGATCAGTATTGGTGCCAGATATCCCCTTTAGAGGGGTTGTGGATCTCCGGCTGCGGTTGGACAGTAGTTTTGATGGCATGGAGGAGTCCTGCGCCGGTGGGAGTGGTGGATGATTTGTTATAGCTCCATCTTCATCTCGGGAGTAGTTTTTTTATTTCATATTTCTCACATCTACTTCCGCTCCTTGTAGTGTTCATAAATAGCATCCCATAATCCCGCAGTCTTTAGAGAAGGAATGTATCCTCGGTATAGCAGCTGACATAGGCTTATCACCACATTTACTGTTTAGGAGTGAAGCAGGATCTCACTGTAGCTTTGTGACTGGAAAAAGCTAATCATCCATCACTTCACTACAAGCATATATATATCCTGGTCAACAGATCCTAAGCCTCTCCAGTGGGTGTTGATTGAAGACCATCTCCCGGTATGCACTCTGTGATCAGGTAGTCTTATATTGTCCACTGTCTTGGGTTAAATTTGATTCCTCCTTGTCTATTAATCCTCGCATCCTGGCCCTTACCTTGTCCTTATGCCTCTGATCCAAAAACATTTCTCAAATTCGCTCTTTAACTTTGAGTCAGTGAAAATGCTAGTACGTAAGCTCATCATCTCCCTACAAGACTATGGCAACATCCTTCTCTGTAGCCTCCCATTCAACACTCTTAAGGCTGGTTTACACGTAGCGACGCACCAGCGATCCTGACAACAATCCAACCTGGCCGGGATCGCCGGTGAGATGTCAGACAGGCAGATCTCACCAGCGATCACCCAGCGATGTGCCGACACCTGACGGAGATTGGAATCGTTCAGGGTCTCGGACGCAGACTGGGGACTGCTGGTAAGTCTGCCTGTCACACACAGCGATGCAGCCTGGCCAGCGGGAGATTGCCGATCGAAAAATGGTCCAGGCCATTCATTAACGATCAGCGATCTCCCAGTGGGGGGCTGATCGCTGCTAAGTGTCACACACAGCGAAATCGCCGGCAAGGTCACTGCTACGTCACAAAAACCGGTGATGTAGCATTTATCTCGTTAGTGATCTCGCTACATGTAAACCGGCCTTTAGTTTACCACCAGCTCATCTTATCTGAGGCAGCATGGTGACTCAGTGGTTAGCACTGCTGACTTGCAGTGCAGAGGTCCTGGTTTCAATACCCACCAAGGGAACAACATCTGCAAGGAGTTTGTATGTTCTCCCTGTGTATGCATGGGTTTCCTCCGGGCACTCTAGTTTCCTCCAACATTGCAAAGACATACTGATAGGATGTTTAGATTGGGAGCCTCAGTGGGGACAACATTACTGATGTATGTAAATTATGTAATTAATAGCCCTATATAAATGAATAAATATTATCTTGCCAGAAGATAATTGTTATTTGGTCACCTCTTTCTGCCCTACTCTGGGTTGACCGAATGTTGTTTCTTTGGTTGCTCCGATTATCTTGGAAGAACCAAAATTAACCCACAGTTGAAGTTGAAATCTGTCAGTTTCCCCTTACAGTAATAGACAAGTGAATGGGTGCGCACGGTCATGCGCTGTCAAGCGCAGCACCGTGCGTTCCCATTATAAAGATAGGAGCTGGCTGCCGCTGCGGTCACATTGCGGATCCCCTCTGCAGAACGCTGCGGAGGGGTCCGCAAATGTGAACCCAGCCTAAATCACTTGTTTAGAATCCTTAGGGCATCTTATCATTTGCAACCGTAAACATGCCCATATACAATGCATGTGTTGACTTTTGGGGAGAGATTCATCAAGACGGACCAGCTTATATGCTTAAGGGAATCTTAATTTTTCCCCAAATGTCAGCTATCAGGGGAAAGTAGAAGACGGCATGGATTTAAATAAGCCTGATCCCTTGTTTTGAAGGGGTTATCCAATGAACTATTCCATGGGATAGTTGACTGATCCATGGAGGTCAACCAATCATAAGAACAGGGGTCCCTAGACAATGGAGAAGTGCAGAAGCAAGACTACCACTCTATTCAGTATCATGGATGGGCAGGATAGGGAGCAGGGATTCAGGAACCCATAGTCGATCCTTGCAGTCGGAACTCCATTGATGATATGGTTGAGCCAACAGAAATGTAAGGTATATAGTCAGTTAATAGATTGCCTTCTGTATGTTTCTTTAAAGCTGACAGGCAGATGTGAAGGGGTAAACTCTTGCTGTTGCTTTGATATCTATTTGACATGTGGACCTGGGAGTTGTGGGGTTGGACCAAGCCCACTAACTAGCAGGGCTGTGGAGTCGGAATTGGTTTCCATTTTGGTTGAGTCAGAGTCGGATTCAGGAAATTGAGAAGTCGGAGTCGGATGTTTGGCTTACTGACTTCACCTCCATGGTTGTGGAGTGGGAGTCGTGGAGTCAGAGTCCATTTTGGTGGAGTTGGCGTCTGATTCAGGGAAATTTGGTGAGTTGGAGTCGGATGTTTGGCTTATTGATTTCACAGCTCTATTAACTACGGTAGGTAGTCAATGCACCTAGAAAAATTAACCAAATCTGACCAAACGACATATCTGTATGGAGGTTACTTGTTGTCTTTGTGTTTGGGTGTTATTCCATTGTTTTCTCTTTCCCTGATAGATCTGTATGTGGGAGATAGGGAAATTAGATTGTAAGCCCCACTGGGTACAGGGAGAGAAAGGAATCAAGACAAATTCTGTGTATTGCTGCGGGAGGTACCGCTGCTATACAAACAACTGGAAAAACATACTAGGTGGTAATTAGATCCTTCTAATGGGTATCCTGTGGATTGCATTAAGGCTTTAATCTCCCCCTACTCCATAATACTTTAGGCTGAATACTTTGATCCATTTAAAGCCATAGCATCTCCAAGTAAAACCATCACTGACTGGTATTTGTAGCCGGGAAATGAGTGGTTAACGCGACATGCGCTTTCTCGGAAGCTCCATTTGGAAACAAATGCTTTATTGATGGACTATTGACCAGTACCCCAGACGTACCGCTGAGCTATCTATCATGAGATCAACAAGAGAGAGGGAGGTTTCCCAGGATGCTTTGCTTCCTCCTATCCCAGTACGCTAATCATCTAGCAAAGCTTGTTTATCGAAAAAACTGCGTCTCACAATCAGGAATGGAAACTGATGATTACCTTGTCAGGTCCACTTATTTTCATCTTGTCTTTTATATTGGTGTCAGGAAATAGAATTATATTGAAGGGTATGCAACTTTGCATGGTGCCCATTGGTGCGGAGATAGCGTGTAAGTACGTATGAATGCATCCTACAGAGATATATTATTCATATTCATATCTCGCATAGGTAATCCTCATGTGATCTGTAGAGGCCATACCAGATGCGGGCCACACGGAAAACAGATGAGTTGTATTAGTTACTATCGTAAAGGTCCCTTCTTCCAGTTGATCTGTGGGGTAACAGATGTAGGACCTTCTCAACCTTATATCTCCCCAAAAACAATACCTGTACACAGGGCTGTGGAGTCGGTAATCCAAACATCAGACTCTGACTCCTCAATTTCCCTGAATCCAACTGCACCAAAATGGACACTGACTCCGATTTCGACTCCCCAACCATGGCTGTGAAGTCATTATGCCAAACGTCATACTCCAACTTGACTTTCACTCCTCGATTTCCCTGAATATGACTCCATCCAAAATGGACACCGACTCCGACTCCACAGCCCTGCGTGTACATATTTATGACTCTCTATGCTCAGGCTGACTAATAGACATGCAGGCAATACTAAATTGTGGAGTAAGAGGGCAAAAACATTAGTTAGAATCCAGGTTTCCTCAGGTTGACTATTAGGTTGTGCCTGTATCTTATTTTTGTAAGATGTGCTGGAAGTAAAAAGACTAAAGGACACATAGGATAAAAGTCATCCAAAATTGCCGATTTCACTTGGACGGTGCACTGTCTATAGCTCCCTACTGCTGCCAGACTGCTGGATCAGCCACTTATCACCCCCGAAAACTAAACATTTTTTAGTTTAAATTTCAACTTTCTGATCCCACTTCATGAGATGGGAATATCTAGTTAAGTCGCACATATGGTCTCTTGTACAGAGACTAAAATTGTAGGTGGAACAGGTGGTCTATTACAATAATCTACTTTATAATACCTCCCCAGTCAATTGTATAGCAGTTAGCGAAGTAGAAAATTCATAGATTTAACCCAAACTGCTGTTTGGTGATTGTTGCCAGGCCACACAAGGAATAGAAGCCTGGGCGTCACACAAATGGCCACACACAGGCCTGTAATGAGAATTCCTGTGGCTGACTACCAAAACTTTAAGAGAGAAACAACAACAAGCGCCGATATAGTCACAAATTACAGGGATATGTTCATTGTGGCCAGTAGGATCTAAATACATGATGGGAACCCTGAATGAAAACAAGAACACATCACAAAATGCAGCAGATGTCTCTAGTAATACTATAATTGTGATCTATTCTTCTACACATGGACAATCAGCCCAGTCAATCATAGATGTGTTCACAATAAGGAACAAAGTCACTATAATGGCCACTTTACACGTCCCAATATCGGCGTCCAACTCCGACAAAAAGTCACGTGGTTCGTGCGTTGGCCCCGATATCGTTCGTGCGTTGTGCGGTATAAATGTCCAATACGATGCACGAACGATGTCAAACCGATATCGGGGATCAAATGAGCCTGCTCCCCAACGGCCCAATATTGGATGGACGTTGTGGCCGGATCGTGCTGTGTAAAAGCCCAACTACGATGTGGAGTACAACTTCCCCTATTCTCGCCCATGTTAAATGGTCATTCCTGGGTCGGCCGTACAAGGGGGCGTGCACATCGCAGTTGCGTTGGCTGCCGATATCGCGCTGTGTAACTTCTCCTATGCGATCTTTGATTTCTGCCCAGAAAAAGTGCGCTCCCACGGCATTGAATCCAATATCGGACCGATGTTTGGACGTGTAAAGTGGCCATAAGACTCTTCAGTCAAGACCTGTGGTGGTGTCACGGCCATGTGCTCGTTATGGGCGGAGATAAGCAGGCCTGAAGTGAAAGACCTTTTATGCTTAACTCTGCTCTTTACGGTTACATAGTCATGACATTACCACAGGTCCTGCAGTGATGTCAGTCAATTACAATGCAGGGGATGTGATGTAATTAAAAAAAAAATCATGAGTGAACTTGAGTGACAGTAAGCAAAAGCGCCTCCCCTATGACTGAAGGCAGGTATGTGTGTGTGCAGTCACCTCAGCATATAAAGTGTTTTTTTTTTAAGATAAATTTTAGAAAACCATGTTTTATCACTTAAAGCACATTGGGGCAGTTTAGTATCACAAAACGACATGACGAAGTCCCTTTAAATGTAGAAATCTATAAGATAGGACAAATGTCGTGACAGCTTTCTCCAGTACATGGGTCCTCTCAAAGAAGTGAACAGGCAAACATGCGCATGCACACACACATCAGGAGGGCATGCACAGCGCTATTTAATTTTTAAAATTTAGAACTCTAATAGAAAATTTATTGAGAGAGTTTTGCACACTTGTAGGCCCCTCTCCAACCACGGTAGACACTATTGTGCAGCTCTTTCCTTTTTGCTTCCCAAAAGAGTCAAACAAGTTCTAAACCCCAAAATGCCATAAAAAAGCCACCCAAATATGTAGATTTCAAACTTCACATCTGCTCCTGGTAAATTGCAGGAATAACTAGTCCCAGAGGTGACGTAACAGACTGCAATAATGGAAAGTAAATAATAATAGTAATATTACTTACTGGAAGTAAAGGGAGGTCAAACGATCCGAGGTCAGGTCCAGGAAATGGCGCAGTAACAGCAAGGGGTAGTCAGAGAAGAAGTTCAATTCTAGCCGAAGTTAGGAAAACCAGAGAGACAAAACAGAATACAGAGGAGCAGGCAAAAGAGAAGTCAGGTCACAGGCAAAGGGTCAAAGTCCAGGCAAGGTAACAAAGTCAGGCTAGGTCTGGCTAAGAGCACAGAGGGAACAGTCCTACACAGGCAAAAGCAAATGTACAATTGACATTGAATAGAGCAGCTAGCTTGCTTAGGTAGAGGCCTAATTAAGTGAAGTGAAGGCAGGTGATTGCAGCACAGACTAATGGCGGGTTTACACGCCGCGATATCGGAGTCCAACTCCGACCCAACTCTGACAAAAAGTCACGTGGGTCGCGAGTTGGACCCGATATCGTTTGCGCGTTGTACAGTTTGAGCGTACATTGAGATGCTTGAACGATGCCAAAACGATATCGGGGTTGAATAGCCGAGCTATTCAACTCCCCGATATCGCATGGCCGTTGTAGCAGCATCGTAGCGTGTAACAGCCCAACTACGATGTGTACGCTGACGTCACCCATTCACTCCCATGTTAAATGGTTGTTCCTGGGTTGGTGGGCGTACACATCGTTGGGACGTTGCATCCCGATATCGTGGCGTGTAAACTGGCGATGCGATGCAGGGAGAAACGTGCACTAAATGCGCGCTCCCGCGTCGTTGCCTCCGATATCGCCGTGATATTGGGACGTGTAACCCCACCATAACAGCTTCCATGACAATAGTAACAGACAAAGACAGTGTGGAGATTGTGACAGTAAATATTTCCTTATAAATTCTCCTTTATTAAATCTGCACGCCCTGATTAACATCTTCCGTGATGTCTTTTTAGGTGAAGGATGAAAAAAACGGGCAAGAAATTTTTGACCTGAGCGATTACGAGAAGTGCGAGGAGCTGCGGAAATCAAGGAGCCGATCTAAGAAGAATCACAGTCGGTTTTCACTTGTGCGATCAAAACAACCGGGAAACACGGTGCGTAAAATGGCTTTACTTACAAAAAGAGACATGTTAGAACCGATAACTATTGTTTTTTACGAGATGAGGATATCGATGGACTGTCTGTCCGATATTACATTGGTGGAGGTCCAAATCTCAGTATTACCGCCATTCATCTGGTTTATTGGGGACGTCCATTCAAAAAGCTTATTAGTGCCAAGAATACCACTGATTGGATGTTGAAGGCTTTTAATACAGTAGTTGTAAGACTATCTCCTCTTGATGCAAAACGTCTTAGACAAGGCTGCAGTATGATTGCAGCTACCGTGCTTGGTTATCACTGCAGACTGCTATCAGCATAGTAGGACATATTTTCACGATCGGCATCATTCTCTCTGTTTTTGCTGGTGTATATTCTCTGCTGTGGGAGGAACATTCCCCGTCTCTGTATTGTCCTTTTTTCTAATTAATTTGCTGGATAATATCTGCTGTAGTCAGCACACGAGACAGAACGGGCAGCTGTTGTTATTGCTGGATCATTTCTTTAGTCGGGCACATTTATCCCTTTTGGCTCTCATCCTGTTGGGATTATTTAACCCCTTTACCACTTTATTCACAGAGTGAAAGTGTAGTATTTGCGACATAGCATATCCACCTTGAAGGTTATGGACTTTATGGTAGAGTGAACCCATATATGTGGCTGAGAAACACCATTCCCTATCCCAGTTGTTAAACTTGCACCAATCAAAGATGGCCTTAAAACGTTTTTATGGAAACATCTGATGTAGAGGAACCTATCAATTTGACATCCGTCCGAGCTAACAGTACAAGCCACTCCTTTTGGCAGAACCCCGAGTGACCCTCACAACCTTTAACCCCTATACAGGGATCTGAATTTACAGCAGGGTCCAAGAGGTAACTCCTATGAAAAGCAGCAGTCCAGAGGCAGGAATGGTCGCCAAGCAGGGTGACAGCTGGGAGGTCTTGACAAGGACAAAAACTGGATCCAAAATCAGGGAAAGCCAAGATAGCAGTAAAGTACAAAATTGTGAGGCGGAAGAAGGCTAGTACAAAAACAGGTTGAGGTAAAACTGGTAAACACTAGATGCAATACAAGCTAAACAGGGGAACCAAATGCTATTTATGGCAGCTTGCAGGAAAAGGCTGAATATATATGTAGGGTGGTAGGGTGTGATACTTTCAATAGGCTAGGGATTAAGAGCTAATGACTTCACCTGGACCACCCACACATTAACACTCTCAGACTGTGGAGTACTACAGGTCCCAGCCACTCTCATCCTAGTGGATGAACAGTGCCTGTGCTCACCAAAAGGTTCTGCAAAGACGTCTATCATCAGCACCTCCTACAGGGTGAATACATCAGTGTCTAATGAAGGGAGCTGTTTTTCTGCAGCAATCCAGAGAAAGACAGTTTTTTTCGTAATGTTCAATATTTTGTGTTGTCCATGGATCACTTTAAAGGGGTTGTATCGCAAGTCCCCAACCCAGGAACATTACATAGAATCATTGACCATCTACTAAATAGGGGTATGTCCTTTGTGAGGTCCATACACTCTTGAAGACAGAGGTCATCCTTTTACCCCATTCATACCCTTATGTTGTTGTATTGTGCCTGTCCCCTTGCATAAAAGCACGGATATTTCCAGTAAAATAACGGGAGCCCTTATTTCTGTCAGGCACCGAACCTGATTTTCCTTGCTGTCAGCCCTGAGGAAAAAGAATCTTGGATCAACGCCTTGAACTCTGCGATCACGCGAGCCAAGAACCGCATCTTAGATGAGGTAAGCAGTATCCACCTGGGCTGTATCCATGCAGATGGCTGCTCTTTCTGGTCAGTACTAACAATGCCTGCATCTGTGCTGGACCCCACACATCAAAAATAGGAATAATAAATAATAAAGGCGAGATGTTCTCCTTATTTCTTTAACACTTATGCATAATCCATTTCCAGAGTTCTGCCATTTTTGGATTTGGTATTGTCAGTAAGTGTATTCTAAAGGAATTTCCCACATTGTCTCAATAGGTTACGGTAGAAGAAGAGAGTTATCTGGCCCACCCAACCAGAGACCGAGCGAAGATACAGCACACCAGACGTCCGCCGACCAGGGGTCACCTCATGGCTGTGGTATGTATTAAGATTGAAGATGCTACTTTAGAGAAACATAAATCCTATGATACTGGGACCCCTAATAATCACAAGATTGGGGGATCTAAGTCACCTTTTTGAATGGAGCAGTGGTCAAGCACTATGGGACTGATGGAGATGGTAGACCACCAGAGTTGGCTATCTCCATGAGTCATTGGATTAACACGAGACCCTTGTGTTGTGATCATTTGGGTTCTCATATTTCTGTAAGCAATATGACGGTTGAAGCTAAATAACAAAGTGTGAATGAAACAGGTGGGGGTATAATCTTATTAATTATAGGCGATCTTGTCCAATCTTATTAATTATAGGCAATCTGGTCCATCATATATCTTGGCGTGCAACCATAAAAAACTATGCTTATGAGACTTGAGTCCTACTAACGAAGAAGACCCCCCCCCACACATTTCTGTCAATATGATTGCAAATAACTTGGCAGTTTGTCGTCAGGATATAAGAACTAATTAATTATAATGAGGAGACTTATTAGGAGTCTTCTTCATGATATGACAGTCTGTATGTGAGAGTTGCACATTCTGCACTTCTCTTTGAGATGGCCACATGGCGTAATGACACATCTCAGGTTTAAGGGTCAAGTGGTATTTATGCTTTATCTAAAACAAGTGGCCTGTTTGGTCAACAGGTGTAAAAACTGGGGTCATTAAGGTTTACATTGACCTCTGACCTGCCAATTGGCCTTTGATGCAGCTGTAAACACAAAAGTCTGCTCTGCTCACTTGTAACTCATTTCCATTGTTCATGGCAGGTGTCTGATCTGTGTAATACATGGCCAAGCCAAGACGTCCAAACCACCCTTTATTAAATCCATATGCCCGATAGATCTAATTATTAATAGATAGTAAGAATTATAGATAACAGTAAGGTTACATATCTGAGTATACGCTGACTGAGAGCAAACAGAAATCCAGCAAAACGTAAATCTGGGTGTGAATAAGCTAAGCATAAGCTAAGTAAGGTTGTGTACTGTAAGTGGGAGGATCTGAAGTTGCGGGTTGTAATATTGACCTAGGCAGGATAATGATGCAACACGTTTTTTGTATCTGTACACGGTATTACAGTAATTGCAGGTAGCTGGCCGCAGTGCGATACCCCAATTCCCCAAGATCAGAAACCAGCCGGCAACAATAGTCCTTACGTTCCTCCAGATGACAGATCTCACGACCGAAGCACATATACCCATCTCCTCAATAGTCCTCAGAATAGTTCCCTAAATCCTGACAGCAGATATCACGACCCGTACTCCATAGGCCCCCATGTTAAAGGCCACGGATCGGGTTGGATTGGATTCGGTCCGATGTGGTCTGCTGTGCCCAATATCGGAGCAGTCTCCAATTTTGGGTACAGCAAAAAATCGGGACAGAATTGGATTTGGACACAAATCTGATGCCATTAAGGGCAAATCCGGTGTGATCCGATGCCCATAGGGACACATGGGGGCTAAATCGGATCCGTGGCTGTCCGTTTTACAATGGACAGCCATGGATCCACAAAAATTCAATGTGAAAGCACCCTAAAGGACTGTCACACGTGGCGATGTCGCCGTGACATCGCCAAAGAGTGACTGTACACCGATATCGCGGGCGACATCGCAGGCCAGCTGTCACACGCACGACGTTGCCGGTGACGTGCGGCGATGCGGGCGGAGCCGTTCCGCTCGCTGGCCTGGCTCACCGCAGGAGTGATCCAAGTCAAACGCTGCGATATAGGCTGCGTCGCGCTGCCAAACCAGTGTCAGACGGTGCGATCCAGCCTAAACGCTGGTCACTAGGTTTACAGTGTTATGAACATGTTCATAAACCTGTCAACCTGCGACCAGCGATAATTGCAGTTGCTCGCAGGGTGTCACACAAGCACGACGCACTTTGTGATATCGCCCCTGCATGACATCGCTGTTACGTCACATCGCGATGTCGCGGCGACATCGCCACGTGTGACACTACCTTTAGGTCTCTGGCCAACCTGCAAAGGTGTGTATCAAGGAGGCCCCCTGTTGAGAAGAACAAAGACAAAAATACTCCCACTAGATATAGGCAATGATTGCTATATGGCCATGGAGTCTGACTAGGATGCCACACTGTTACAATCCCTTTCCACTTTCCAATTGTGTATAGACAAGTGACTGTAAAACTGATAAGCAAGCAAATGTCTAAAAAAACTGCAAAAATAATATCAATATAACCAGCACTCCGTGCTGTAAAAAGTCCAATAGTCATTAGTTCATGGCCAGCTACTCACAGTAAGTATATGCTAACAGAGATAAAAGGAATCCAGCAATACACAAAACTGGATGTGAATAGAGCATGAGATAAGTAAGGTTACGTATATGTATGGTAAGTGTATGCTGACTGAGAGTTAGCAGGAATTCAGCTAAATGTGAGTCTGGATGACAGTAGAGTAGTAGACAAGTAAGGTTATTCATATGTGAGTATATGAAGCAGAGTGTAAGTCTAGATATGAGTAGAAGCCAAAGTCTGGATTTGAGAAGTATGAACAGTGTCAGCCATTTTGCTAATATGTCTGCACCTTTTTTTGCAGGCATCTACCTCAACGTCCGATGGAATGCTGACTTTGGACCTCATCCAGGAAGAAGATGCCTCTCCAGAAGAGCAGAGCTGCGATCAGAGCTTCAGGGTGGATCTAGATAAGTCTGTGGCACAGCTGGCTTCAGTCCGCCGCAGATCAGACTCTGAAAACCTCAAGTGCCCAGAAAAAGGAAGGTTGGAAGACCTTCAGCAGGGGAGAGACCAAATACCCTGGGATAAATGGGCTTCACACCGTGATTCATTTGGAAAGGGCACAACCTACACACCTCAGGTTCCCAAAAAATTGTCCTATTCCGAGAAGAACAAATGTGCCTCTATGGAGGAGATCTTGTCCCGTTCAGACTCTTCTGGACAGCGACCGATACCAAAAAAGGCACCAGAGTCAGATAAGCTGACACGAATACAAGAATTGATTGCTCAGAAGATTGATAAAACTCAGGAACTTCTTACCGAGGTGACGAATCTGGGGAAGGGAAAAAAAAGGGAAAGGAATCTTCTGGGAAGGTGGACTCTGAAAATGCTCTCCAAGAGGCTGAGCGGCTATTAGAAGAAGCCTCTTCCAACTGGAAGCAGGCCAGGAAGGTTCTGCAGGAAATTAAGGAGCTGAGGGACCTTTATAAACAAGCAGACCTTCAGTCCTCAGACCCGAAACAGAAACTGAGCAGTCTTTACAGAAAAAGCCTCATGTGAAGGGTATGAGTGTTTTGTTTTTTTTTTTTAAATGTCCTCATCTCCAAAAAGGAATATTTCCTGCTTTCTGGCTTAACGATGCAAAGAGAAAGACCTTCGGAGAGCCGAGGAGTCCAGAAGAGGGAAGACGTTGGGCTGTCTCCGGAAGGATCCCTTGGCTTTGCAATCTCTTTACCAACCCACTCTACTTTTCGAGGTGGTTGTACATGCTGTAGAACGCAGCAAGCTGTTGATATATATGCAGGGAGCCCCATGGAGGCGCTTGGGATCCAATAACATTTGCTTGCAACCTGTATACCAGTATCTTTAGGCTCTGCATTGTTAACGGTGTCTCTGAGGTTGCAACGAGCCATGGGGCAACTGGACCAGGCATGTGACAAACTGTATAGTCTTGTAGAATGTGCTATCCAATACAAGTTATCCCATCTCCATTGTCCCATGTGTTTACATCCGCTTAGTTACAGTGCATTTTACCTTATTTTATTTCTGTAGGTGGCACCATAACAGTCAAAGGCAATCAATCTCTAACCACTTCAGACCACCACCTGCATTAAGCTGTAGCATAAATCGTACTGAGTATGACTATGCACTTTTGTATCCGGGAGTGTTTACCTTCTTTCACGATTTGATATGCGCTTGCCTCCTTGGCTGAACTGATAGTGATTGTTATGTTGTGCATGTCGTGTTATGACATCATATTGGCAGGAGGCGCCTTGATGGTGTCAATAGTCACTCCTCCCTCCTTACTATGCTCCCATTCCAGTTGGTTCAATAATCAAATATGGTCGATCATAGTCACCTCCATACAAAGATCATTATCCCTGTTTCCCCCTCAGTAAAACCTTTATTCCTGTTAGTCTCAAGGTACCGTTACACGGTACAACATCGGCGGGTGCGCGCTCGATTCTGACATCTCTGCCTAGGTATTACACAGGCAGATGTTGCCTGGGAAGCCGCTGCGATGTTGAAGCAGCGATCGCTCGCTGGGTTGGGAACAACCAAGCGAGTGATATGCTTCAATGCAGCGAATAGGCGAATTGCTGGCAACATCACTGTTGCAGTGTTACATAGCAATTAGCCGCCAAATCGCTGATGGCAAGTTGCCAGGTTTTATGACAATGTCCTCAAACCTGGCAACTTGCAACCAGCGATAAATTGCTCTGTTACACAGCACGATGCTCCAGCAATGTTGCTGCAACTTTGCTGAATCAGCAAAATTACAACGATGTTGCATGCAACATCGTGCTGTGTAACGGTACCTTCACAGACATGAAAAATCAAACATGGATCATAACACCCAAACATCAGACAGGCGGGTAGCTTTGACATCACATTGGAAGGAATTACTTTGATGATGTCACTAGAACAATTATTAACTCTAATTTCTCTGCAATCCTTATACCAGTTGGTCTAAAGGCTTGAAAATCAAATATGGACAATCATACCCAAGTTACCACACACACATGAGATAACTGGGGTAATTTGACATTGGCAGAAGGCCTTTTGGTGATGTCACTAGACATTGACTTGATTACATTGATGATCTGTTAGCCCTAAACTACTCTGGTTGGTCTAACGGTGAAGTATGGTTGATTAAAGACCTTCACCACCCATAGAGTTGACACCCATCACATTGTCAGGAGGCACCTTGATGATGTCACTTATCTTATGTTGACTTGAAAGAAGATCCCTCTTTAACCCTCGTTCCAGTTGGCCTATAAAGCTTGAGAACTAAATCTGCACGATCCTAACTCCCTTCCCATGCAAGGAAGGGATAATCTGGGAATATTTAACATCACATAGGAAGGAATGTGACTATGGTGACATCACTGGATGTTAGGATGACTATTAGGATGATCCCTGTCTCCTACCACATTACTAGCCTAAAACTAGGTGGACTAACAATTAAATATTGATCATTATTGAATGGTTAATCACAGACTCCCAATACCCAAAGATTGGATAGCAGGGGTTGCTTTGACATCACGTAGGCAGGAAGCACTTTGTTGATGTCACTACATATTCAGTTGACAATAAGGATGGTCCATTAGCAACCTCTTTTGCGTTGGTGTGACCCCCCCATGGTTGATCATGGACTTCCACCACCTAAAGATCGAACAGCTGGGTTTGCTTTGACATCATGTAAGCAGGAAGCACTTTGATGATGTCACTAGATGTTAAGTGGACAGTAAAGATGCTCAGACAGCTGGGGTTGCTGTGACATCACGCAGACAGGGAGCACTTTATATCACAAAAAGAGTGCAAAAAAACGTCCAAAAAATGTATCACTGCTTCAAGAGTAAAAAAGCAAGTGCAAAATAGTATCAACAGCAGGGTTCTTAGTTAGTACGTTTTTTGCAAAAAAGTACGGAAGCCGTTCTACCACTCCACGGTGACCCCTATCAGAACGGTCCTAGACTAACGTATTTAAAACCTGATCTAGTGTGAACATACCTCATAGATGCAGGGTGCAGCAGGGCCAGATTCATTATGGGCACACAAGGTAAAAACAGCAATTTATGTGTTCAGGCTCAGTGAGAAGGGGTGGAGCACCTCTCAACTTGCAAGACAAGAAACTAATGAAAAAACTGATACATAAGCCAGATCACAATGTGAACAGGGCTGTAAACCGTGTTCACTCCACCAAGCATATATATCACAAAAAGAGTGCAAAAAACGTCCAAAGACAGGGAGCACTTTGGTGAGGTCACTTAATGTTGAGTGGACAATAAAGGTGTCAGAAAGCTGTGGATGCTTTGACATCACATAGGCAGGGAGCACTTTGGTGAAGACACTATATATTCAGTGGACAATAAAAAAGCTCAGACAGCTGGGATTGTTTTGACATCAAATAGACAGGGAGCACTTTGATGATGTCACTAGATTTTAAGTTGGCAATAAGGATGATCTAGTAGTTTTTGTTCCCTATCCCATTAACATCCTCATTCCACTTGGTTTGACTGTCATATATAGTTGATCATAAACCACCACTAAACGAACAGGGGGTTTGCTTTGACATTGTGTAGGCAGGGAGCACTTTGATGTCATTAAGTGGACAATAAAGATGCTTGGATAGCTGGAGTTGCTTTGAAATCACATAGACAGGGAGCACTTTGATGATGTCACTAGATATTAGGTTGACTATGAGGTTAATTAGCTTTGATTCCCACATTAATACTTTGATTTTCGTTGGGGTAACAAGGATCAGAATCAAATATGGACGGTTATACCCTCAATTAGTCTCTGATTTACAAAACAGCTGTAGATTTCATTTTCTTTGGGCACAATGTTTTATAATGCCAACCAAATTTTCAGTCTGGATCCATCTTGTGGAGATATTGTTTCCCGCTTTGCTTTCACTGTGAACAGTTTTCATCTCAACAGTTATGAAATGAAAACATGGAATCCATCAGTCTCCTACCTTACAGTTAACTAAAGCGAGACAAGTTAAACTTGGGGCATCTGGCAAGCCTTTTCATTATTTTGTGACCACCCCTCCGATCTCTTGCTTGGGAAGAATGCCAGTCTTGCATGTTAATCGGTAGCTGGCTCCCAGTAGGCAGAAATAATAACATTGCTGCTTTAAGATTTCTACTGGAAAATTCCTGGTTGTTATAAATGACGGGTGATTCAGGATTATGCGCTATGTAGAGATGTATTTGATGTATTGTAGCATAACGTTTCGCTCAAGGACGTCTACCCACAGTGCCGTGAACAACTCTTGCAAGAATAATATTAATCAGCATCTGCATTGCAGGAACTGGGCTGAAAAGGCTAAAGCTACAACCCCCAGGAATCTCAGGCAGATAGTGTATTGTTAAGAATTGTGGGATATATAGTTTAGCTTTTGCCGACGAGCCTTTGATTGCAATGATTATGCCCCCCAGTAACATCTTGGGAGGGTTATATGTAAAATATGCAGCCAATTACGGCAGGAGTGTTGTCATTGAAGAATAATCAGGTTTTCAGTTATTATCTTGGAAGATGCTAAGATAAACATGGCACCTATATATAACCAGGCTTATTGATCACGTGGTTATATAGCACATGAAATGTTACAACATATGTATTGAAAACTCAGATTGTATAAAGGGATGATTAATTGTGTACTATATGTTATTACTAATCCTGTACTGTCCCTGAGTTACATCTTCTATTATACTCCAGAGCTGCACTCACTATTCTGCTGGTGCAGTCACTGTGTACATACATTACATTACTGATCCTGAGTTACCTCCTGTATTATACTCCAGAGCTACACTCACTATTCTGCTGGTGCAGTCACTGTGTACATACATTACATTACTGATCCTGAGTTACCTCCTGTATTATACTCCAGAGCTGCACTCACTATTCTGCTGGTGCAGTCACTGTGTACATACATTACTGATCCTGAGTTACCTCCTGTATTATACTCCAGAGCTGCAGTCATTATTCTGCTGGTGCAGTCACTGTGTACATACATTACATTACTGATCCTGAGTTACCTCCTGTATTATACCCCAGAGCTGCACTCACTATTCTGCTGGTGCAGTCACTGTGTACATACATTACATTACTGACCCTGAGTTACCTCCTGTATTATACTCCAGAGCTGCACTCACTATTCTGCTAGTACAGTCACTGTGTACATACATTACATTACTGATCCTGAGTTACCTCCTGTATTATACTCCAGAGCTGCACTCACTATTCTGCTGGTGCAGTCACTGTGTACATACATTACATTACTGATCCTCAGTTACCTCCTGTATTATACTCCAGAGCTGCACTCACTATTCTGCTGGTGCAGTCACTGTGTACATACATTACATTACTGATCCTGAGATTACATCCTGTATTATACTCCAGAGCTGCAGTCACTGTGCACATACATAACATTACTGATCCTGAGTTTCCTCCTGTATTATACTCCAGAGCTGCACTCACTATTCTGCTGGTGCAGTCACTGTGTACATACATTACATTACTGATCCTCAGTTACCTCCTGTATTATACTCCAGAGCTGCACTCACTATTCTGCTGGTGCAGTCACTGTGTACATACATTACATTACATACGATCCGAGTTACCTCCTGTATTATACTCCAGAGCTGCACTCACTATTCTGCTGGTGCAGTCACTGTGTACAACATACATTACATTACTGATCCTGAGTTATCTCCTGTATTATACTCCGGAGCTGCACTCACTATTCTGCTGGTGCAGTCACTGTGCACATACATTACATTACTGATACTCAGATACATCCTGTATTATACTCCAAACTGCACTCTGTATTCTGCTTGCTTGATAGTTGTCCCTCAACCTAATTTAAGCTCATCTAAGCAGTCAGACATATTTATTTTAACAAGCGCGTTGACCTGTTTCCAATAACAATCGCCAGAATTGTGAATTCAGCTCTGCAGTATTATACAAGATGGTGGTAGGTCAATGTGCAATGGTGAGCCTGTCACTTTAGCTAACCGGATTTTATGTTGTAAGTTTCTGAGGAACCTGGACTTTCAAGTTAACGAATAGTCATACATTAAAAGGGAGATCTTCTGAGCCAAGGGGTATCCACAGTGGCTTTTTGTACATCCAGAGGGGGCAGTCTTTCTCTCTAAATTTCAGTTTCTTTATTTAGGTGGCAAAAATGTAGTCCTTTATGCTATATGCTCAGCTGTGTCAAATCGGTGGCCGGTGGGTCTTCAAAAGTGACAACCAAAAAAGCTTCTCCCTAGATGATTAGGATTTTACGCTGCCTCCTGACACATATGTAATTTTTGGATGTATTTACCAGTAGACGATGACTGTATCTTCGGTATTTATATCGACTGTGGCTGAAATTGTTCTTTAATTGCTTGTACAGTAGAAGACAGATTATTCCAGCCACCGATCCATGACCTGCAAGAGGGTAGCGGGTCATGTTATGGCCTCCGCTCTTTCTTCACACGCTCTCGGCAAATGATATGCTTGGCACATTGTCTCGTATTTCCGAAAGCCCTATATTTGCAGGAAAGGGGAAAAAAAGCTCTGGACTTGCTCTAGAAAACAGCTGCACCGAGCGTAAAGTCAAGAGTCCTGACAGCTGCACACATCTGTATGTGACTCACAGGGAGAAAGGTGTTACTGCTTTCCGGTGGTGAAGAACTGCTATTTTTTTTTTATTTTCTGCCATCATTGGCTCTTTTTATATATTATTTTAATTATATTTTATCCCTGGCGTATATACTGAAAGGAACCCTGTCAGTCTTTTTTTATTATTTAGGTCATGTACAGTTCATTTAGTAAACTATTTTTTAAAACCGTTGTATTTATCCCAAAAAGCACTTTAGATACTTAAGAAGGACCTGTGTGATGTCACGACCATGTGACTATAATCTCCTGCAGCATTAGATGAATTTCGGCATGTTTTGCACTTGATTGACAGGTCTGCTAACCACCTGGATGACTGTATGACTGTTTGGGCAGCAGGTAATGAAAACATCTAAGTATCTAAAGTGCTTTTTTTGGGATCAATAAAATGATAAAAAGAAATAAGGTCACTAATGCACAGTACATTATCTAATTAACAAACAGGAACATGACAAGTTCCTTTAAAAGATTTAAATTGAAAGAACTAAATTAAAGTATGGAAGCCCAACTCTTTTGTGGGCCCAAGGTGAAAGAATCTAAGTGTGCCCCTTTAACACATACTGGCTGTGCATATATAATATACAGGCTGGAGGCTGTCTCTCTCCCCTCCCCCTGACAAGGGGTTCCTGCCACACTAAGTTCAGAATGTAAGAGGGGAGGGAGGCTTTGGCGGGCAGCATGTGTTCCATTATAGTACAATATAGGAGGAGGAACGCTGTTCCTTTTACTATATGTGTTTCACAGTGGAACGTAAATGGGAGGAAGTGATGGGCGGGGTCAGGCGGCATTGCAGCAAAGGATGCAAGGGAAAATTAATACAGTGTGATGGCGCCTATGTGAGACACAGTGTGAGTGGGCCCACCTGTCTGGCCAGGACCCCCGCACTTGCCCGGGTGCTGACCCGGCCCTACCTTTATCAATGGCCTACCCTAAGCACAGGATTTAATTTTATGGTTAGGGCTATATGGTAACACCAGTCACTCGATCAAAAATATGCACATTGCTGGTGGCATGTGACTTACATTGAGGTTGGTGGAAGCAAAAACCGCAACCACACCTGATCACATGGTGTGGGTCACAGGTTCTAATATGATTCCCATTGACAATCATTAGATGAGGTGTTGAAGCCCTAACCTAAAGAGTCCCATGCCGTCACTTTATGATCATTGGTGGTCCAACCCCCGAGGTCCTCATGGAACGCTGTATCCCATTCACTGTTTCCATAAAAATCTCCTTTGGCCATCAAGTATGATTCCAGTCTGTGTAGCCTTCATCATAAAAAATAACGTACCACAGGTAACGTCTGCCAGACAGACTAAGCCCAATATTTGAGAAGGCTGGTCTTCAAGCTCCCCCTGTCATATTTTTTTTGCGTTTGTGAAACGACCTCCTTACTATGGATGTTGATTCATCGTCTACAAATAACAAGCCAACATTCCCAGATCTGTCACGTAATTACTATTTTTAAGTGCTCAGCGTAAGAAAAAAGTTCTGTTGTCTGGAAACAGTGACAGAAAAAAAATCATAAAATTGGGCCTAATGACTCATTAAAGGTTTCTAACACTTTTGACTCACTTTAACACTATAAATCATGACCTCCTGCAACTTTAAACATCTGAGGTTTTGCTTCTCCAGCACTGAGACTTGTGAAGTTTGTACTGACTTTTTACCTTTTGTTACTGGCAGTTACATGGGCATTTTAGTTATATCCTACCCATAAGGGGTTAAGAAACTATAATTTGGGTCTCCTCTCCTAACTCATTCACTAGAAGCAAAGGTAGAACACAAATCTTATAACTAAAGCTTATCGGAAAGTTTTGATTAAAATTTTTCCCAGATCCTGGATCCCCACCGATATCTGTGGTCCAAATAAAGCACGATCAGAGTGATGATGACTTTTTATTGACCTGAAAACTCCTGTCCCATCTCTTGAGTGATCAGTGAGGGGCCCAAAGACACCAACCCACACAGTTGAAACTATTAAATATTGCCTACAACTTATTGAGACTTTTTTAAACACTTAATCCCCTCTTAAAGGGGACCCCTGACTTGCTATAAATATGTTTTTTTTTTAACTTGTATAAATTACACTGTTCTCCTGAATCCAGTGATGTTTTCCTTTTGTTCCTGTGCCTCTCCTTTCCTGAGATACGGCCCCCTTTTCCCTGCATGTAAATGTATTCTTTTTTTCAAAGTGGGTGTGGTCTTTAACTCCTCTGTGGGTTCTTCTTGAGGACCACACCCACTACTTGAGACTTATATTCAGGGAAGAAGGGGTTATATCTCATGAACAGAGGGTGCAGGAAAAAAAGAAAAATATCGCCGGATTCAGGAGAACAGTAGCATTTACACTATGTAAAAATAAACAAGTACATATTTAAAGGGGAACTTGTGACTTGCCATAAATATGTACTTTTTAACCTGGTATAAATGCTGCTGTTCTCTTGAATCGACGATATGTTTCTTTTGTTCCTGCGCCTCTTTGTTCCTGAGATATAGCCCCCTCTTCCTTATATGTAAATCATTCTTTTTGTCAAAGTGGGTGTGGTCCTCTACTCTCCTCTGTTGGTGTCTTCTTGAGACCACACTCACTAGTTGAGATCTATATACAGGGAAGATGGGGCCATATCTCATGAATGGAAAAGCGCAAGAACAAAAGACAAATATGTCTGGATTCAGAAAAAAAGCGGCATTTACACTATGTGAAAAAAATAATACATATTTATAAGTGATTGATCTTTATATTTCCTGGGCTAAATCTACCTATCTGATATACAGTACTTTTCTCATTTCAGTTTTTATTTGCTTTCTGCTAATTTTGAGTTAAGCCTTTATCTATACTCTATTCACAGGCCAGAACTGAATTGTTTAGCTCCTCCTCATTGTCAGACACATGACCTCTCTGCCTAGGTCTCATGATACATTGCTGTCTGCTGACCGGAAACCTGCACGTTTTTTAATTTAGCTTTAGTTGTGGGCTTTGCAGTAGCCCTGTGGGTGATCACTGGCGTTTCCGGAGAGTTGGCCAGGCTTGTAACCACAGTACCGTCTCATTTATCGCTTTTGTTTTTACTGAATTTGCTAGGCAAAACCACAGACATGTGTAAGCTCAGGGCTTATTTTAGCCCTCATTTGGTTGATCTTACAACTCGCTGCACTGGACTGTTCGGCTGTTTCCAGTCATGACTGGCTGTGTACATATATATAAATATATTGGTATCTTTTCTATTGGTTTTTCCTATGTTGCTACTCCCCTATGCAAAACCTTTTATTGGCACCCTTCTAGGTCCTATTATGGGAGTGACATATTGACCCATTTTCTTCCCTTTAACAAAGACAGTGTTTTTTTTTATTCTGTGTCCAGCCGATAATAAATGATCAAAATGAGGTAAAACATTCTTTATAAATCCTTATGAGAGCTGAAACTGGACACATTGGGAAAAAAAATATAAAATACTCAGAAGGTACTGTTCTCCTTATGGAGATCCAGCTGGTGTAGAAATGCTTTATGGGAAAAATATGCAAATCGGCTCTACTCCAGGGGAAAACTGACTCTTTAGTGCTCCCCTCCATTTCCATGCCTTTTTGAACTCCAGAATAGTTGATGGGTATCTGATCTTTTTTTTTACAGTACATTTATGAACTTGAAAGACAGTTTTCTTCCTTTCGGAAAAGAGCTAATTTGACTAGACCCTTAAAACACAACCAATCAGAGTCCATTCCTCGTAGGAGCTGCTTCCTGATTGGTTAGTATGTCAGCTATTCTGATTCTTGATACATGAGGCTCTATGTGTCGTTGCACAGATATACAGGTGTGTAATATACTATGCCTTGTTTTATATCAGATTGTGATTTTTTTGTATAATTCCAATTATTTTGAATTAGGATAAGAGCTGATTTGTGCTTTTTGCATCTTTTGCCTCCTCTGACGCTATCCCTATGCTATGAGACCTGACCCTTGTGACTGTTTTATGGTGCTTACAATGGATCCGTCACCTTTATCCAGCTGACGAAAGCAACATTCCCTATGCCAGTGCCGCGCGCCTCCCTGATGTCAGCCATTGCGCTGCTAGGCTTTGTGGCTTTCCATGGATAAAGGCGACGGGTAGATTCTTATTCTATTGCTAATGCAACTGGACAGAATGATATAAGTTGTTTTTATTTTTCCCTTTTGTTTAAAAGTTTGTACTATGTGTCAAACTTTCTCTTCTTCCTCTCGGGAAGATATCTGCACTGATATTTTTGGGCTCTCGGTCTTTCCCTGGCCAGCCGCCGATAGCAGAAATGTTACAGATTAAAAGCTGTGATTCTAAATAAATGAAGATTTTACAAAAAAATATCTCGTCTGTGGTTATTTTTTCCTGGTCACATCTGCGACACAGGACTCCTGTTCTTTTGATGTGTAGTGGACCTCAGCAGTCCGACCTCATGGTAAAGGGAGCCTGTCATGTTGTTGTCATGTGGTGACTGCTCTGTTGTCCATGTGAAGCTATGCTGTAGTTTAAATGAAAGTAAATTTCTTTGTCCCATTCAGTGTTAATGTCAGAAGCTGCTGCTGTCTATGTGTTTACAGCTCTTCAGGTGAATTGGTGTGTCAAGATATGCTGTAGTCCACGCCCCTGGTCTTTAAATAGTTCCCTCTTCCACTAGCAGATGTTGCTGATAGAGTTTTAGTCTCTGCAAAGACCATGAGCTGAAAGGACATTTGTGCACTCTGTGCTGAAGCCTTTTTGCTGTATTTTCCTGGAGTTTTCCTTACTTTGAGGGAGTGTGCTTCCTGGTCTGTGGGTGGAGGTCAGGGGTCTTAGCCAAGGGTGATCAAGAGCAAAGGGCAAGGGTGGTGGCCCGAGCAACCACACGTTCAGAAGTAAGTCCAGAAACAGGGAGAGCCAGAGAACCCCAGTCTAAAAGCCCTTTTACACACTGCAACTTTACAGCGATCACAACCACGACCTGGCCGGGATCGCTGGTGCATCGCTATGTGGTCGCTGGTGAGATGACAAACAGTTAGTTCTCACTAACGACGCAGCAACGATACGGCAGTCGTTGGGACCCTGTCACTCTCGGGAATAGTATTGAGATCGTTGGTTGTTGTCCCTGTCAAACACACTGATGCATGCTGCCCAGCGGGACCGCAACGACCCAAAAATGGTCCAGAACGATTTGTGATGATCAGCGATCTCACAGCGGGGGCCTGATCGCTGCTACGTGTCACACATAGCGAGGTCGCTGGTGAAACCTGTGACGTTGCAGCGATGTCGCTAGCGATATTGTTGTGTGTGAAGGAGCCCTAAGGGTCAGACGAGTTCCCCTGTTCTCCTTTTGCCCAACCTTACTATCCTGCTACCTGACTCCCTTTTACAACCCCTGTGGCAATTATAGGATGAGGTTCCTTGTCAAGAGGATGCGGTGGTATTGTCACGGGTGGCACGGATGACAGGGTGGAGGCCACGCGCAGACGATCCCAGCGTGTGGCCCACCAGCCATAATGGTGGAGGATGGTCCGTCCCTTTCAGGGGCATTTACCTTCTGTTTAGATGGAGAGAGGGTGTGATGGGATCTCGCTGTTATGGGGGGACGGCTGTGGAGGTCTTGTGCTCGGTCTGGTTTTATCCACCAATATCGTAGGTCACTAGGACCCAGCAGATTCCTTCCACTTTTATAAGGAGGTTCATTACCCTTCCTCGGTGCAGGTGATAGTTCCTTGTGCTCTCATTATCCTTGCTCCAGCAGACGCGGAGGTTGTGAAGGTTGCTGAGTTCTGCTGTCAGATAAGTGTTTCCTTTTCCCAAATGTCTGTCTTCCCTGGTGTTTGTCTTTAGTTGTTAGTGGAGGGGTCTAGTGAACCTCTCCATCTGATCCTTAGATAAGATAGTGCTAGGATCAGAGAGGGACGAGGTTCGTGGTCGGCGACAGTTGAGGAGACTGTATAGGGACGTGAGGGCAGACAGGGTCAGCTCTAGGAAGTCTAGGGGTCACCGTCTCCTTCTTGTGCCCTTAGCGTTAGGGACTCCTTATTCCCCCCCCCGTCGTTATCCTACGCTGGGTGTCTTCCCCACTCCCAGCGTGACAGGTATGTCGGCATTTTGTGCCTCGGTGTTTGGATGACTCCTATCTATACGTTCCTACATAGTCAAGTACCGATACCTGTGGATTACTGGACACAGGGACTTCACCAAACCCATTACCAGTTACCATACACCTTACTACTACTCCAGGACTCGCAGGTTCACTAATTGTAGAACACAAGAGTTTTTCCTGATCCCTCATTGCCTTTTTCCAGTCATTACCATCCTGCTACCTTACACCTGTTTATACCACCCCATGACAGTTATTTTGTGATATTAAACTGCCCCCCAATGTGTTTTAAATGAAGCAACATGGTTTTCTAAAAACAAAATTCCACCTATTTATCTTAATAAGAGACTTTATAATGCTGAGGTGACTGCACACACATACCTGGCTTCAGTCATGGGGAGGTGTTTTTGCTTACTCTCACTCAAGTTCATTCATGATATTTTTTTAATTTCGGCATGCCCCCTTCACTGTAATTGATTGACATCACTGGAGGACCTGTGTTGATTAGTTATGAGCGAGTAGTAAGATATTCAGGTTCAGCGAACCTTAACCGAATACTTTGAAATGCTTGAGTATTCGGATACGAGTGAGTTCTCCATTGACTTGCACTGGATTCTTTACTTGTTACTCATTCAAAGTATTCGGTTAGAGCTATCCGAATCCGAGGATCTTACTACTCACTCATCACTAGTGGTGATGTCACGATCATTCCTTTCACTTAAGGCCTGCTTAGCTTTGCCCTGTATGCTCACATGGCCGTGACATCACCACAGGTCCTGCAAGGTTGTCAGTCAATTACAATGCAGGGGGCATTACGAAATTCCAAAAATATCATGAATGAACTTACGGTAAGTGACAGTAAGCAAAACAGGTATGTGGGTGCAGTCGCCTCAGCACATAACGCCTTTGTGGAATTTTGTTTTTAGAAAACCATGATAGTGATGCACATTGCATCAATTAAAACACATTGGGGTAAGTTTAATATCACAAAACGACATCACAGGTTCCCTTTAATACATTTCTCACTTTCTCAGTGAATAGTTGATGGATGTTGTTCTTGTATGTCTTGACACAACCATTAGGGTATTTTATTTAAAGTTTTCTGACTGGTATAAATCTACCCCGGCCTCAGGCACAGCGCCCGCCGCCCGGTGAAATCTTTCTGGTTTAGCTAATGAAGACGAGTGAGGAACTATTAATAGGCCTAGTAAAAAAGGAACGAACAGGCAGGTTTTCGGTCCATTGATGGAGCAGCTCTCAAGGTTATCTGCTCTATTAAATCAGTTATGGCTCTTCTGATGGAGCTGGAATAGAAACATTGTCCATTCAGCCTTATGTAAGTACAAAGATAAACTGCGGGGAATTACTGATGAGAGGAGAAACACGTGAGCGGCAAAGAGGTATTCCTTACTCCTGTGCTCTGCTGATGACATAAGTTTTGAACAAGTCACCAGTTTTGTAAGTTTTAATATTGAAACCGAACCATAGATGTACATAAGTTATTTGTAATGTGAAATGACAGGGAAGAAGTATTGAACACGTTACTAAAATGTAATAATTTGCACAAATACCTCTTGTTGGTGATGAAGCTTCTGTATGGGGTCAAAGAAATGGCTGTACTTGCTCAATTTAAAGTCACAGTTAGTGAAGGGGTGCCGCTTGTCAACAAAGCACAAAGGGAAAAGAATTGACAGAACCGCGGCACACCATCGGGATCATGTTATAATGCAAAAATCACTTTTATTAAGGTCATGTGAACACAAAATTAAAAACACAATACAAAACCACAGATTACCCAAGTCAGAAGGGGCCCCTGCTGGGAACAATAAATACACCGGCCGGCCTTAGCCTGGATGGTGCCCCCCACATTGATTTGTTGACCCAGCTTCCAAGGACACAAACGCTGAGAGGAAGCCATTATTTTCACATCCTAGAAAAGTTTATTACTTTGCCTATATTGTACAATAAACGACTCTAAGTTTGTGCTGATGGAACGTCACCTCAAATCCACATTAATTCCACCACGTGTGAACTCGCGCTTACAGGGGTCTTCTGACTGATTTTGCACATAATGGATAGGATAAGCGTCTCTCACCGACATTCTATCTTCTGCCATCTCTAGGCTGAGAGCGGAGCAGGTTGTGGCCCCACATCCCCTTCTACTATATAAAGCCCATGTATGTAACCTACATTTTAGATAATACCAGACAATGCATGATGGAGCTGCAGCTTGTCCTACCTGTGCTCAGAGGTAAAAAGGCCAAAATATAAATGTTTGGCTATTATCAGACCTGCGTCTGCCCTCAGCCTGGGGAAACTGTTAAAGACGTAGGGCTTGGCAGGCATAGTGCATAGTGTTACCAGCAGGTAACACTATGCGCCTCCTGCCTATGCATTGCTATGGTAATGTGATGCTTACCGCACCTGCCGACTCCACAGAGAAGACCCGGATATGCTCTATGGCAGAGCGCACAGGAAACACGGTTTGCAGCAAATGCACATATCCAGGAGTGGTGAGTGGAGCCGGCGGGTGCATGATCAATCCAGTTGCCATAGGGATACTATACACAGGCGCCACATAGCGTTTCATGCCGGTAACGCTATGTGCTGAGCCTGCAAATTTCTAATTTTTTTCCGGATCCGGCAGGCTAGGGGCAGATGCAGGTCTGACCCCAGCCTAACACAGGTACAAGTGCTAACTGTGAAAACTATGGATACCACTTGTGTGAAAAATGGACTTTTCAATGAGATCTTAGGCTACATGCACACACGGCATGTTTGATGCGTTTTTGGGATCCGTTTTTGGCAGTGAAATGCAGTGACACTGAGCAAACCAGCAAAGTCAATGTGCTTCAAGATATGACATGCAGATGCGTTTTCTGAGGATCCATTTTTTGTCTCAAAAACTGATCCTCATAAAGAATGAGTATGTCAATGTGTGCGGCGTTTTTATGATCCGCTTTTCCACTGACTCCATTGTCTATGAGCTCAAAAACTTGCAACAGTCAAAAACGCAGCAAAAATGGATCAAAAACAGTGTGAATAGGTGATCCATTTTTGCCGTTGAAAAACTGATCCTCAAAAAATGCATCACAAATGCTGTGTGTGAATGTTCTTTAGCCTGCAGCTGCCTTAAAGGGTTTTTCTCACAAACAAAGTTCATTTTGTGAATAGATCTTGGAATAATAATAACAATTTCCACAATTGAATGTTCCGGCACTTAGATAATCTTATATATGTGTCCCTGCTATGTACTGTGTAATGGATGTGTCTGACCGTACAGGGACATGGTCTGATCATACCACATCTCCTGTGCTGAGATAATCTTATATATGTGTCCCTGTTATGTACTGTGTAATGGATGTGTCTGACTGTACAGGAACATGGTCTGATCATACCACATCTCCTGTGCTGAGATAATGTTATATATGTTTTCCTGCTATGTACTGTGTAATGGATGTGTCTGACCATACAGGGACATAGTCTGATCATACCACATCTCCTGTGCTGAGATAATCTTATATATGTGTCCCTGCTATGTACTGTGTAATGGGTGTGTCTGACTGTACAGGAACATGGTCTGATCATACCACATCTCCTGTGCTGAGATAATCTTATATATGTGTACCTGCTATGTACTGTGTAATGGATGTGTCTGACCATACAGGGACATAGTCTGATCATACCACATCTCCTGTGCTGAGATAATCTTATATATGTGTCCCTGCTATGTACTGTGTAATGGATGTGTCTAACCGTACAGCTCCAGTACAGTGGAGTACTGACCCGTTGAAGTGGAATTACCGTGAAACGGTGCCATCGTCGGCCTCCATCACCCTATGCCTGGCTGTAATGTAACCCGGAAAAAAGGTTCATTAAAAAACACAGAGCATCAAATGGTGAGTGCCTCCTTTTTCTCATCTTTAAAGCAGTAATCTTATATATGTGTCCCTGCTCTGTACTGTGTAATGGAAGTGTCTGATCATACCACATCTCCTGTGCTGAGATAATCTTATATATGTGTCCCTGCTATGTACTGTGTAATGGATGTGTCTGACCGTACAGGGACATGGACTGATCATGCAAATCTTTTGTACTGAAGTAAGCATAGCGATGTGATCCTCGGACGAGTTATACGACTGTCTGGCTGTGTTTTTACAGAGGTTGTCCTTTGTGAATAAATGTGGGTCCCCATTTACAGATGATTAGAACAACAAAAAACCTATTCTCCTCGGGGGCAGTGCTGGGTCTCCGCACTGATGGTGTGCTGTCATCACCTAAGCCAATGCCAATCAGTGAGCTCACTGGCTCTGAGGGGGTGTTCTACATGTGCAGAGCCACTGAGCTCACTGATTGGCTGCCGCACTGATGGTGTGCTGTCATCACCTCAGCCAATGCCAGACACCGGAAACTGGCGGAGACCCAGCACTTGAGGTACCAAAATATACTGAAAAGGAAAAAAAATCCCTTTAAATGATGAACTACATCCACCACAAAAGTAAAAACAATCTCATATTATTATTATTATTTATTTATTTATATAGCGCCATTGGTTCCATGGCGCTTTACATAAGAAGTGGGGGTAACAAGGACAGGTACAGTACATATGAACAGTGAATGCTTGCTGATACCTAACAGGAGAGGACCCTGTCCACGAGGGCTCACAGTCTACAGGGGTGGTGGAGGACACGATATAATAGCTGCTATGAGAAACTGTGGATGGGACAGAGTGTCAGTCTGACCCCTTGTCATGTTTGTTAACCCCTGCATACCACAACACTGTCCAGCTCTGTCATTTCATTCTGAGATCCCATCCCAACAATGATACAGACTGCAGGGTAGGAGGATCAGCCCTGACTGATCACAGAATGATTTTTGTCATGTACCTGCCAGGGTCTGTGTCATTCACATAATTTGGGCTGTATACTCTTGACTCTTCTTAAAACGTTACTATTCCTGATACTATTCAGCTTTCTCGCCAGGATAACAGGCCCCCTAGGTCCTCGGGAGCTGCCCTCTGCAAGGAACAAGACAGTGAAGGACTGCAGGGAGAGAGAGGCGCCCTGCAGTGAGCCCTACCCTGCACAGCATGCACAGCAGATGACAGGAGTTTCAGAGAGCGAGACCCACTGCTAAATGGCTCATGGTACCATACCGGTCAATCAGGCATCTGTTCACTGGTGCAGTCTTGGCCTGCCAGGCACTGTATTACCAGGTGGGGAGGGTAATTGGACTCACACAGTCACTGATTGGAGCAGGGGTAGCAGGTGAAACCAGGCACCGCAGAAGACAGCAACTGAATCACAGTCTCCCAGCAACTCCTCCCACCAAAGTCTGCTGCCGGCTGACAAACAGCGCTGTAATATGATTGGACCGGCAGGGACAGTAAGTTTCCGACTAGCTGATTCCTGGTGGCGCCCCCCAGCTGAAGCATGGCCTGCGGCGCCCTGTGCGACCGCACCACTCGCACATGGCAAAAGCCTGCCATGCATATATACCAATAACAATTTCAGTACATGCAATACTAGATGAAAAATTGGCAGACCACTAGACCAGTGTTCAAATGTGAAACACAGCCCAGTGAATAGTGTTGAGCCAATCCACTGACGTACTAATGGTTAAATACAGATGTTAATGCTCCTGCCATTATCCATCTCACTCATGATTTGCTTCCTTGCTTCGGACAATTCTCATTTGCTTCGTGATAATTGAGATATTGTTGCACTGTCTTGCAGCTGTTGCTCAGGATCTTCTGCCTAAAGGTTGTCACTTTAATTCTCCCACATGCATGGTGTATTGGTATGGCATTTTATATCTGCCAATTTTTCATCTAATATAAAATAGGAAGGGGGAACAAGAGGCGCAATAGTGCCCTATCACTCAGACACTAAGAGATGAGAGGTATATTGTCAAAACCACTCACCTATTCCAGTTGTGATGACCCACAACTGGCTTGAAGGCATATAATCAATACCGGCTGCTGCAGGACCTCCACCAACCACTCGCATGTGGGAAGACTCTCAGGAAGCTGGGACAAGGTGTTGGACAGTCCGCGCCACCGGGTACCAAAGAAATCACCTGGGATGCAGGAAGTTATTTCAAGCTTTGTCTTTATTCTCCAACATGTTTCAGCGCTCCACCTGGCGCCTTCCCTGAGGAAGGCGCCAGGTGGAGCGCTGAAACATGTTGGAGAATAAAGACAAAGCTTGAAATAACTTCCTGCATCCCAGGTGATTTCTTTGGTACCCGGTGGCGCGGACTGTCACACACCTTGTCCCAGCTTCCTGAGAATTTTTCATCTAGTATTGCATGTACTGAAATTGTTATTGGTATGCATTGTTCTCAGGAGGGGCCCCTCCCGCCTTGGGTAATCTGTGGTTTTGTATTGTGTTTTTAATTAATTTTGTGTTCACGTGACCTAAACAAAAGTTATTTTTTGCATTATAAGAAGCTCCTGTATGGAGACACTCATCCCTGCTTTGCTCAGGTAGATTTTGGTCTATTCCTCCACACAAACTCGCTTCACATCCTGCAGGTCCTGTGGATACTTCTATGAACTCGGAGCTTTAGTTGCTTCCAGACATTTTCTATTGGATTCAGCTCCGGTGATCGCCTCAGATATTGTAACAAATTTATTTTCTTTTTCTGAAACCAGTTAAGCGTTTCGTTGGCTGGGTTTGGGATCATTGCAATATATAAGACAGGTTATTAAACTTGGGGTTATTTAGCTTGGAAAAACGAAGGCTTAGGGGTGATCTTATAATAATGTATAAATATATGAGGGGACAGTACAGAGACCTTTCTAATGATCTCTTTACTCTTAGGCCTGAGACTGGGACAAGGGGGCATCCTCTACGTCTGGAGGAAAGAAGGTTTAATCATAATCACAGACGCGGATTCTTTACTGTAAGAGCAGTGAGATTATGGAACTCTCTGCCACATGATGTTGTAATGAGTGACTCACTACTAACATTTAAGAAGGGCCTGGATGCCTTTCTTGAAAACTATAATATTACCAGTTATACATACTAGATTCTTTGATAGGTCGTTGATCCAGGGATTTTTTCCCCCAATGTGGAGCTTAGTGTTGACACATGGTTTTTTTTTGCCTTCCTCTGGATCAACATGTTAGGCTATGGGTTGAACTAGATGGACTTAAAAGTCTTCCTTCAACCTTACAAACTATGTTACTATGTTACTACGGTATGTATACTGTCCTGTGATACATCCAGCCTTGGTTTCATATTCATTATCCTGGTAGATGGCAGCAGATTGTTATCCAGAATGCCTTGTTTCATTTGTCCATTCATCCTTCCTGCAATCATATGAAGTTTGCCAGTGCTGCAGGCTTAAAACAGCCGCACACCTTGATATTCCACCTCCACACTTCACTGTTGTATGGTATTTTGGGGGTGATTTTCCTTTTGGCCTCCAAATATGGTGTATTATGGCATCTAAAGAGTTCTCATCAGACTACATCAGTCTCCCAGTATTTCACAGACTTGTCTAAATGTTGTTGAGTAAACTTTAAATAGTCTTGAACCGGCTTTTTGTTCAGCAATAAAGTTTTGCGTGTTGGGGTGCATACAGGAGCAAGGCATACATGCTATGGAGGATGAGTGCATTACTTATTGTTTTCTTTGAAACAATTTTACCTGCTGATTCCAGGTGTAACTGTACACTACCTATTGGTTGGTTGACTTGAAAACAATTTTTGTAGCAAAATGTTAACACACGTGTATGCATTTAAAAGGAACCTGCTAGGTCCCTTAACCCTCTAAAGTACATGTAGGCCACAGGGGCGTGATAACACGGAAAAAGGGCAGACTAGTCGGGGGAAACAGACTAGTCAAAGCTCTAATTAGCATAGGAAAAACAAGCATTACAAATCGTTCTTTACCACATTGGATTGTGAGAACAGTATTTGACAGGGATGGTTAGGCAGGGAATTTTGGCCCACACGTGCACCTGCTTGTAGTTTAGAGGTCTTAGAGGACTTGACAGGTTCCCTTTCCCACAAAGACACTCCCACATGAAAAAGTGTCTAAAACATATAATGTGGTGCAAAGCATCTCCGTCATATTGAATCTGAAATATTGTGCACTTCTCACCCCTACTAAAAATGTTGACTTACTTATTTGTGATATTAGAATATTGCAGTAATGACAATTCCCTATTTTATGGTTAAGATATGGAAATATCGCAGTTTGTTTTTTATCCGCACACTACAGACCAATGCTGACAGCAGAGTGTGGTCTGGAGCTGTAGTTGTATACTTGGGGCGGTCTGGGGTCTCCGTATTCCCCTCCTGCAGACACAGTCTAGGGAGTAAGTGTTTTGCCCTTTTTTTCCCAGATAGTACATGGTTATGACATGAGCCAGAGACGCCTCCTGCTATATACACAGGGCATTAATACAAGTAGACAGATTTCCCAGGCTGTGCTCATTCATCCCCTCTTCCTCCCCATGTAGCCTTCCTTCCCCGGATCAGCCAATCACCGCCCGCCGCTTGCTTCTCTCCATATAAGGCCAGGAAGCAGTGAGGGAGTCCTGGCCTCCTCCACATTGTGAGCTGATGTCAGGGATTGCATTACGGCCTCATTACCAGGCTTCCCTGTGCCACCTACAGCCACATGATTAACCCCCTCACAGCCAAACGTTCAATTATTAATACATTTTATTTCATTTTTCTCATAATATCACACTCTATATTTATATTATATTATTCTCTTATATGGTGCCATTAATGTCAATATGTCATAGGAGTGTGGGAGGAAACCCATGCAGACACCGGGAAAACATACAATCTCCTTGCAGATGTCGCCCTGGATATATAAAAGACCTATCCGGTCTGCCTGTAAGTTTGTCCCGAAAACAGCACCAATTATAGGACATTGTGTAAATTACAGTTAAATTGTGAAAATTACAGTTAAACTGGAATGTGGTGAAGCCCATACGTTTAGTTGATCAAAGGAGAGATAGCACACAAGGGGAGAGGGAAGTGCTCAAGGGGAGAGAAAGCGCATAGGGTGAGAGCACAAGGGGAGAGAGAGAGCTTGGGTGGAGAGACAGCACACGGAGAGAGAGCATACAGGGGAGAGAGTTCACACGGGGAGAGACAGCACCAGAGAAGAGAGAGCGCACAGGGAGAAAGCACACAGGGGGGAGACAGCACAAGATGAGAGAAAGCGCATTGGGGAGAGACAGCAAAAAAGGGAGAGATGGCACATGGAAGAGAGAGAGGGAGTGCACAGAGGGAAGAAAGAGTACATGGGGAAAGAGTACAAGGAGAGAGGGCTCACAGGGGTGAGAGTCAGAACAAGGGGAGAGAGTGCACAGGGAGAAGAGAGAGTGCACAGGGAAAGACAGCATAAGGGGAGAGCACACAGGAGGGAGAGACAGCACAAGGGGATAGAGCGCATGGTGAGAGACAGCACAAGGGGAGAGAGTGCACAGGGATAAAGATCGCACAAGGGGAGAGAGAGCACAGGTGGAGAGACAGCAGAAGGAAAGAGAGCATGCAGGGGGAGAGACAGTACAAGGGGAGAGAGAGTTCACAGAGGGAGAGAGCACAAGGGAAGAGAGCGCACAGGGGAGAGCAAGCACAAGAAGAGAGAGCACACAGGGGAGACAGAGCACACAGGGAGACAGCACAAGAGGAGAGAAAGTGCACTGGGGAGAGACAGCATAAAAAAGAGCTAGCACACGGAGAGAGATGACGCGCTCGGGGGAGAGTGCACGGGAAAGAAAGCACAAGGGAAGAGAGGGCACAGAGAGAGTCAGAACAAGGGGAGAGAGCGCACAGGGAGAACAGAGAGTGCACAGGGGAGAAAGAGCACATGGGGAGAGACAGCATAAGGGGACAGAGCACACAGGAGGGAGAGACAGCATAAGGGGAGAGCGAGCACACAGGGGGAGAGACAGCACAAGGGGAGAGCGAGCACACAGGGGGAAAAACAGCACAAGGGGAGAGCGAGCACACAGGGGGAGAGACAGCACAAGGGGAGAGAGAGAGCACACAGTGGGAAGCGAGAGCACAAGAGGAGAGAGAGGAGAGTGAGAAAGAACAAATGGAGAGAGCTCACAAGGGGGATGGCAAACAGAAGCAGTGTCTGCCATGCCACAGCCATCCCTATATAAAACGCTCATATTCAATTTTATGTGGATTTTCAGTGTAAATCCATCAGCCTCGTCAGGTCTAAAAGATCTACTTAATAAATTATGGGATTTGTATTGTAAAGATCTCGCAACACAACATGAGCAGGACGGATATTTCATGGGGATTCAAGACCTGAATGACAAATTGTAAACCTCGGTTAATAGGAATTTCCTCTTTTTTCTTTCTGTGCCAGTGTGAATGTTCTGCCAGCTGCCTGTGTTGTGCCCTGCTAAGTGTAACATTCCTTAATAAACGCTCACATCTGGCAATCGCACACTGCTGACTTACACGAAGCTTTATTTAGGTTTTCACTCCTTGTAAAGAAGCTCAGGAAGCCCTTAATTATTGCACTTCACCCCATGTCACGCCTATGCCCCTCCGAGCTATCTGAGCTATGGGATCTAGAATTGAAGCTCAAATGAGGATCCAGCCTAGATGTTATAGGTCCATTGTTCCTAAAACTACAAAAGCCCTGTGTGTGTTTTCAAGGGGACTTACTGGGATTACCTCACTTTAAAGAAAAGCTTAGTAAAGGGCAAGGCCTGAAGACATTTTTATTAGGTCAGGTGTTATTACATTTATACCCAAAAGTGCAGGTCCTGTAAAGATTTTTAACCCTCCTCACTACCTTCCATATATTACATATCACAAATGAGAATCACCTGTGTTAAATTGTCAGTGCCCATGTGACATGAATTAGCCAATCAATGATGACTTCAGTGTCTTAAAAAGCCATATGTTAGGCCCTGTGTTTTTGTCACAATGATGAAGACAAAGGAGCTGTCTAAGGACATGAGAAATGCTATCATTAAAGGGGCCGTCACACGCGTCAATATCGCGTGCAATATCGCTGCTGCATGTGACGTTGCAGCAATATTGACGCGTGTGACATGGTATATCAACCAGCGATAAATCGCTGGTTGATGGTTGCCAGGTTTTGGGACAGGACTGAAAACCTGGCGATGGTCGCCCGGTGTACACGCAGCATCGCTGCTTGTGACACCAGGAGACACGATAAGCCAGCTCCCAGCGCCTCTCAGCAAGCGCTGGGAGCTGGTATCTAGGGTAAACTGCGGGTATCTAGGCAGTGCGTGCTGCCTAGATACCCGATGTATACCTTGGTTACCAGCGTTCTCCACTCACCGGCTGGTATCCAAGGTACACAGTGGGTAACTAGGGACCCAAGTTACCCACTGTGTACCTTGGATACCAGCCGGTGAGCGGAGAAGGCTGGTAACCAAAGTATACATCGGGTATCTAGGCAGTGCACGCTGCCTAGATACCTGCAGTTTACCATGGATACCAGCCTGCTTCCGCTAACTGTAGCCTGTCAGCGGGAGCAAGAAATCATGGAAACGATATTTAAATCATTTCCACGATGTTGCTGGTCCACTGATCGCTGGTGAGTCTGCCTGTGTGACAGCTCACCAGCGATCAGCCGTCAATGTCTCCAGCGATCAGACATTGACGTGTCTGACGCTGGCTTAACAGAATAAGAAAAAGCTGCCACAATTCCCTTACATACAATGTGAACAGGTGCATAACTGAACGTAATATATTATAACAAACAAAAAAAACAGCTGCACTCGGAAATGCTAAGACATGCATATCATGAATAGACGAATATAGAATTGCAATGTTGCTAAGGAAATGTGAACAAATTAAACACTTAGCATATAAATATGGCCATATCTATATCCGTCCAGTAGCCACATCGAGGCGTGTCTCTTTACTAGGTGCTTTTGGGACTGCATTCTCTATTAGCAGATTTCTGCTCGCCCACACAAATAGAGGTTTTCAAACCCAGAGAGAGGCATTGACTTAGTGTAGGTACCCAGTAAGAAGACACTCCTAGGCAAGGATACTGAGCGGGTATAGATCTGGCCATCTTTATATGCTAAGTGTCTCATTTTTTCACATTTCTTTGGAAGTCAAGTTCGGGATTTATGGTTCCTTAAATCCAGGTCATTAGAGCCGATGATAGACATCATTAGACAGTAGCCACTCTTGGGTGGTATGAGACAATGATACAGGGTGGTATGAGATGATTATGATCTACTGCATCCTCAAAACATGAGAATGAGGTCTGTTAACTGCATTAAAAAAGTTGTATTGGCAGTCATATAGGGGTTAAGAGAAAATGTGTTGTGGTCTACTTTGCTTTTTTCATCCCTGGTCCTTCACACGAGATGGATGAAAATGTCTTCAAAATTGAAGAGACCTGTGTTGTCTCGAACGTTGGCTATTATTTACCATCTTTTCAGTTCGCCATTAAAAGGTATCAACCACTGAGGACTTTCAGATTCTAATATATATTTTTCTATGTACTGGATAACACGGTACAAACTCCATGAAAATCTTTGATTGACTTTAGAGGATCTTGACATAAGGTTTGACTTTGGATGTCTCACTTTGCAAGGGTTACTCTTCTGCAGCAGGACAGACTGGATGGTATGGCTTTGAAAATCCACAGAAAGTCCTAAAATCTGTACAGATTTGTTCCGCTTTGTGCAGTTTTAGAAGCTCCTTGAGGATTGTCGGAAAAGCTACAGTGAGTCTCACAACACAAGTGAATAAATCAAGCCGGTCACAAAACTTCATATAAAGCTCCAGTGATGATCTTATGTGTATGGTGGAAGATTCTACTACAAACCGAAGGAAAGTCTCAGGAAAAAGAGTCAGGAAAAATATCTGCTGGCAGAACAAGCAAGGGTAGGCTTGTGTATGAGATCATCCTAAACCTGTCTTGTTGAAATGTTAGCTGCATTAGTCTGAAGTGGCTGTCAATCCATAAGGGTACCTTTACACATCGCAACATTGCATGCAATTTCACTTGCAACATACTGGTTGCAGTGAAATCATGGACACATTGTTCCATTTGTACACGGCAACAAGATAGAACAATGTGTCCATGATTTCACTGCAATCAGTAAGTTGCAAGTGAAATTGCATGCAATGTTGCGATGTGTAAAGGTACCCAAGTGACAAAGCAAAGAAGAAGTGAAGAAGTTGCTTTGTCGATGTGACAGAAATCAGGAGAATCACCGCCAGGAAAGAGATAGCAACAACCTGCCAAAAGTGCTTTGAAAAAAAAATGAACTCCTAGATGACCCCCTTGACCCAAAAAAGTCCAGTCCGTAAGGTGCTTTCTCAGAATTCCTCTCCTTTATAGCTCTTTTGTTCATGATGGTTTGTTCTGATGAGAAACCAGTGGTTTGGAAACATGTTGACTGTAATAAACTGCATGTTCCTCACTTCTTGGTCGTAACTTCTTTGAATTGCCAGGAGCGCGGACCACATCCACATCTCTGCATACTATGGAGCCGCAGCAGCCACTTGTTTGATGCTTCTACAGCAGTTGTGTTATTCACAACTCCATCAGATGAGTACATGTCCCGATAGTGTTTTACTATTTTAACACAGTTAAGACCCTATTGCATTTTTTTTTTGTCTTTTCAGCACCCATCATACTATTTTTACATGTCTTCACTTTTCAACTGTATGGGATTGAGTGGTGTGGGAGTATGCAATAGGTTTAATCTAACGTTTAAATACCGCTATCAATTGTGACCATAGCATCTAAGGCTGCTTTCACATAGGCGTTTTTGAAAAAATGCGGCAGATTTACCGAATCTGCTGCTTAGCGGCACACTTGCGGCAAGCCCCATGCATTATCTATGGGGCTTGCGGTCAGGAGTGGCAAGTTCGGTTGTGGCAGATGCAGCAGTTGTGTCCATGAAAAAAAAAAACGCTGCTAACCACGCATTTTGTTTGCGGCTGCAAGTGCCGCATCTGCCGCAACCGCCAAAACCGCACTTGCCACACCTGACCGCAAGCCCCATAGACAATGTATGGGGCTTGCCACAAGCCGTTAGGCAGCAGATGCGGTAAATCCGCAGCATTTTCTCAAAAACGCCTATGTGAAAGGGGCCTAAGGCGGTAGGGGACTCCTGTCAACCGAAAAGCTCAACCCTCAACACAATCAAGAGATGCTACCGGTATGATAATACAACAGATCCCTCAGCCCCAATATGGTTACGTAATTGGAATCGTTAAAAAGATATCGATCTCTGAGAGAGGCATATGATACGATTACATAATTTCCTTCAGGATCAGTAAAGTGTATCACAGCAGCACAACATAAACAAGAACATAAATTGTATGAATTACCAAAACAAAAGACCGTAGAGTTGACAGAAGTACATTACAGTTCATAAACAATTGGTAACCTAATAAAACAACAATCACTGATTATTCACACTTCGGTAATTGTTGTACATTCCCATAGCAGTCGGCAGGAATGAGTTCCTGTATTTTTTCTTCTTTCACCTTAGTAATATTAGCCAGTTAGTGAAGGTGCTCCTTTGTCTCGTGAACAGCTCATATAATGGGTGCGCATTATTGCTCACAATCGCCATACAATCGCATCAATATCGTGAGCGGCATCGCCAAAAAATGACGCATCAGCGATGTCGCTCACGATATCGCAAGTGCGTCGTGTGCTGTGTAACAGCGCAATACAACTGCGATCTATCGCAGGTTGACAGGTTTACCAGCATGAACGTAAACCTGTCAATCTGCAATAGCGATGTTGGCGGCGATCCAGCCTATACCGTAGTATTGCTGCGGATTGCTCGCTGGGTTGATCCCAGCTCAGTGAGCGATGGCTCCGCCCACATCGCTGCGGCGTCACCGGCAACATCCTGCCGTGTGACACCAAGGCTGCGATGTCGGAAGCGAGCGCGCACCCGCTCATCGCTTCCGACATCGCAGCTATGGCTGCTGCGTGTGATGCCGGCTTTAGAGTTCTACCTCCTCAAAAGCGTCAAGATGGTGGCCAACAGCCAAGCTGGCCTTCTTGATAAGCTAATTGAGATTATTATCATCATACACCGGCACATTACTTCTCGTACATATAATTGCATTATCCATCAGTATTTTTTTTTTTTAAAAGCAGGCTGTTACAAAAAGGGGCTAAACATTAGAGGTAAATGCTGTTCTCTAAGCACACAGGAGATGCCTGGCAATGAGCAGGCACTGTGCTGTGCCATCTTCACAGCTGTCCCCATCTGGTGTAATAATTCTGATGCACGTGTACAATTAGTAACCTTTTGCTCATTCCCGACTCTTGGAGAACCCGATCTCCCTATGAATTATTGACCCAGCAATTTATTACCGCCCTACACATGCTCTGCTGCACTCCGGCCTCCGCAGGCCATGAAGTGACACCACATAATAAGATTTGCTATCACAGGGTGCTGCATCTTCTATGGGGTGGATCGCAGCTGACATCTTCATAACCAAAAGCAGAATTCATTAAGAGGCTAAAATGTGCAGGACTTTTCCATTACAATCATGTTTGCGCTGTCTGTTTGGGTGATGGCCCACTCTGTATCATGCCTTGTCGCACTGCTATGCCCTGGATGTAATGGTAAGCATTCATTCAGGTGATTGGCAGGGTTGACAGCCTTACAGATATCGACCATATCAAGCCACTGGTCAGTCCATGTAAACAGTCCCTAACAATTCCACTCTATACCATATAGCAACCTCTCTGGATAGTATCCCTCGCTCTAGTAGCATAATAACTTTTAGGGTTGGAGTAGTATAGCCGCCAAAAAAAATACATCTGCCTTTACTGGGTAATTAACAAATGTTGTACTGTAATGAAATGTAACATGGCAGGATAAGTCAGAGCAGCCTTTAAACAGGTTTTTGTGAGTTATACCTGATATATAGGATATCTTGTAGGGTGTCTCTGGTATACAAAAGGTATTTTGGTGTGTTCTGGTTCAGAGCAAGTCTAGTGGGGTGTTCCTAGTATACCACAGATATTATGAGCATTTCCCGGTATTCGGCTAGTCTTCCAGGTCTTGTGGGGTGTTCCCGGTATATGGCAGGTCTAGAAGGAGGGGTGTTCCCAGTATACAGCAGGTATTGTGGGGTGTCCACAGTATACAGCAGATCTTGTGGGGTGTTCCCGATACATGTCAAGTCTTGTGGCATGTACCCAGAATACGGAAGGTTTTCTGGGATGTTCCGGATATACAGCATGTCTTGCGGGATGTATCTGGTATATAGAAGATCTTGTGGCGTGCTCCTGGTATTTACCAGGTCTTATTGGGTGTTCCCGGTACACAGCAGGTCTTGTGAGGTGTTCTCCGGTTTATAGTAGGCCTTGTTGGGTGTTCCCGGTATACAGAAGATCTTATGGGGTGTTCCTGGTATATTGCAGGTCTTGTGAGGTGTTCCTAATACATGTCAAGTTTTGTAGGGTGTACCCAGTATACAAGCAGGTCTTGTGGGGGAGAGGGGGGGTTCCCAAAACATGTCAAGTCTTGTGGCATGTACCCAGTATATGGTAGGTCTTGTGGAGTGTTACCGATATACAGCAGGTCTCCTGGGGTGTTCCCTGGCATACAGCAGATCTTGTCAGGTGTACCTGATATATGACAGATCTTGTGAAGTGTTCCTAGTATATAGCAGGTCTTCCGATACATGGCAGGTCTTGTGGGGTGTTCCATGGTATACGGCAGATCTTGTTGGGTGTTCAGAGTATACAGCAGGTTTTGTGTGGTGTTCCCGGTATATAACAGGTCTTGGTGGGTGTTCCCGGTATATGGCGGGTCTTGTGAGGTGTTCTCGGCATATGGCAGGACTTGTGGGGTGTTCTCAATATATGGCAAGTCTTGCGGGGTGTTCCCGGTATACGGCAGGTCTTATGAGTTGTCCTTAATATATGTTCGATCTTGCTGGGTGCCCGATATACAGCATGTCTTGTAGGGTATTCCCAGTGTACAAGTCTTCTGGGGTGTTCTCGATATATGGCAGGACCTTTGTGGAGTGACCTGGGTATTTGGCAGGTCTCATTAGGTGTGGCGCCCCACTGGTCAGTGCACTACAGTAGGTTTACTGCACCCATAGCTGAATGTGCGGTATTCCTGTCATTGGGGAGTGTAAAGTCAATCTGAGGCTCTTGTGGCGCCCCGCAACGAGTGCGTCACAGGAGTGTATTGCAGCCCAGACTGCAGCTGCATATTCTCTGACTAAGCAATGACATGGTTAAAAACTCAGAGCTCCATACCCTACATGCACATCAGAATAGAAGTTAGTGCAAAAAGTTAGTTGAACTCTCTGCAAGAATGTAGGAGAAGGAGGAAGCAGAGCGTGGCCGGGAGGAACGTAGGAGAGGGGCCTTGCACAGTTCTGTGCAGCCCCTAGGCCACAACCACCATCGGTTAGGCGCCATTACCCCGGGGGCCTCAACAACCGGACCCTGGGCAACCACACGCGGTCAAAATACACCCATGCCCATCTACAGCCGGATTACTGGTTCCGAAGCTGGGAGTTGTTTATCACTGCCATGCAAACCAGGAGTGGAGGGATCGCTCTACAGGAGTACCCCACCGCCGCCGCAAACAGAGCCGTCTTGCCAGGGAGTACCCACCAAAAGGACCCAGACTACTCCTCACACCGGAAGGTACACACTGGCAGGGCAATATAAGTAGTCCCTTGTACCTGACCTTGGCACTCAAAGGCGACATCGGCAAATAACTTAGAACGAGCTTAGAATAGAGGAACACCGCGGAGCTCTGAGAAACACCGGTCATAGCTAAAGTCCACCCGGTCCGTTACCCGTTAACTGTATGACATGTACTGCCTGCTGGTTACAGTAAAATACCCGTTACAGAGACTATCAGTGTCCGTGCCTTTTTCAGAACTGTCCATCTCCGCATGCTAGAAGTACCGCAGCTGCCTCACAACATCTTGTGCAGCTCCTGGCTCCGGGGACGCCCGCTCATCCTGTGGGGAGCGTCCCATTTTGCTGCATTCCATCCCCCGGAGGCCCAAGCAGCGCCGGTGGACATCACCGGAACTCTCACAGGTGGTGTAACGACTTGAAACAACCTTTAATTCTGTTCAGCCAACCCCTTTTGTATCTGGACCACCGGGCCCCACTACCAGCAGGCGCAGTTCCGTGACAGGAGGAGAAGAAACGCCTGCCCCGTGACGTCCCGGCTACGGTAGGTCGAGATACACTTATCCCAGCATCCCTACACCTAACATAGGGGACCTATTGGCCACCCGTTACAAGGGTAACTGGTCCCGGTGGGAGGAGTGTTCGGGTAGAAGGAGCAGGAAAAACACACAGACAGAAGAGAGTCTAGTCTGAGGAAAGAAGCAAGGAGCAAGTCCTAGAGAAACACCACAGGGAGGGTGCCCGAAAAGGAGCGGCGACCCAGATTGAAGGAGGAGACCCAGTGCCGGACCTTATCCACGGTCCGGGGGAACCCTGGTCCACAACGGGGTACCGGCTTGGAGTCACAGTGCAGGTGAGTTTAGCCCTGAGCCATCAATACCGGTGGGTCGCAGGTTTGCCCAGCAGCCCCAACCTCGTCCAGAACGTGCAGCTCCACTAGGAGCACTTAACCGGGTTGAGCCCCTTAGAGAAGAAGGGTAATCTCATAACACCCAACGGGCCTGGTAGACAAGAGGGTTGTGCAGGACAGCGCAAGGATAGTGAGGAGGCGCAAGGAAGACAGCAAAGGACAGTGAAAGTAACTGAAGGAACACTCTGGGAGCCTCAAAGAGACTTTATCCTCCCCAGTGACTACCCGGCCAGCTACCCGCTAAAGACTGCGTAACTGTGTACCAGAACTGCTGAGAACTGTTGCCAGTAAAGTACCTGTACAGAGTCAGCAAGCCTCCGGTGTCTTAGTCCAATAAGAAGTAGCTGCTGCTGCCGCATCAGCACTGCTCAGGGGATCCCACTCCGTCTGCAGGGAGCGTTATCAACTGGCTGCAAAACCACCATCCCTGGCGGTCTGACAGCGACGCTGGTGAGATCACCAGAAACTGCATGAGACTTTTATTATTTTACCCATTATTCAGCTGACCCCCAGGGCTACGGGCCCGGGCACCAGCCACAGAGACAGCACCACCATATCAACGCCCGGGTACCGAGTTCCCATAGACCCCTGGGCGGGTCATTAGGCATTCCTGGTGAATGGGTGGTGGGTTTTGTGGATTATTCCTAATAAGTAGCAAGTCATTTGGTGTGCTCCTAGTATATAGCGGGTCTTGTGGCATGTTTTGTAATTTAGTGCTTAGTACCTACCCATAATGACTCAGAGAAAGAAAACCAGTACACCAGCTGCAGAGTCATGGACGACCAATACAAAATTGATGTATGGAATGTGAATGCTACTTGTCTGGTCCGCTTTCACAGAAGAGGTGGTACCCCTGATTATTTATTTTTTATCAGATACTTTTTATTAACTGATTTTCCGTTACAGTACAACACTCAAACAAATCCCCTCCCTTCTGTATACCCAACCCCCTGACCCCTTCCCGCAAGTTCCAATAATGACAAGTAATAACATTTTGTTCACATGTTTCATCCACACTATAATATCAACTATGATATATTTGGGTAAATGACATTTCCATTAACATAAATTACAGCGTACAACCAACAGTATCCTATCTTATACCTAGCTAGGAATAGGAGGCAGTCAGTCAGTTTGGAATATACAGTACAAAATTATTTTTTGAACTGTCCCCAATAGTACCCTGAAGTAGCCATTCACCATACACCCTCAGACGCTTCACCACATATCCAAATGTACCCCAAATTATTAATAAATGTTCTAGTGGTCATGATAGAAAGGTGCCACTACATTGTAGACTGGTCAGAGAGCCCATGCAGACTCCTTTTCCCTATAATGGGCATGTAAGGGTCCGAATTAACCATGGAGTAATAGAAGAAGGCGGCCTGGTCATATGAATCATCATATGCAGTATTGCGTACCTTATTTATCTGGGGAAAAGATGACACCAAGATGCACTATGGGAAGAAGACAAGATAGCAGAGGCAAGAGTGATGTTCAGCTGGAAGCCTTGGGTACTATGGTGTACAGACCAAGTGCCTTTTTTAAGTAGGATAAGGACTCCGCCACATTGCAAAAAAACAGTTCACAATAGTTTATGAAATGTATGTATACACCGGATGTAATATAAAGAGATGTGTCAGCTGAGTGATCCTCTGTGAATGCCTTGTGTGGGTGGTAGCATTGACCCAGGGAAGTTAGATGTGAAGTGTTTTGTGTAATTAATTATTTGAGTTCACTTTTCTGGTTACTATGGAAACACCGATATTTATTGTCCTAAATAAAAAATAAGTTGTGAATATGAAAGAGACGCGAGAGGTGATCGCTGCCACGTCTGTAATGGCAGAATATATAGGGTGTTGGGAAGACTTTCTATGTGGGCTCGTCAGATCAAGCCTGAGGGCATAATAACGGGTTATTAATTCCCAAGATGTTATTAAACTGACCACAGACTGGAGTCACATCTGAATATCTGGGCATCACCGGACCGACAATTTACCTGCAAATCTTGATGCAAGCTATTCTAAGAATTCACAGGCAAATTCAGACTTGACCGGACCAAAAATCCACACGCAAATCTGTACATGATCGGCCAGTGATTCTACACGCAAATCTGTACGTGATCGGCCAGTGATTCCACACGCAAATCTGTACGTGATCGGCCAGTGATTCCACACGCAAATCTGTACGTGATCGGCCAGTGATTCCACACGCAAATCTGTACATGATCGGCCAGTGATTCCACATGCAAATCTGTACATGATCGGCCAGTGATTCCACACACAAATCTGTACGTGATCGGCCAGTGATTCTACACGCAAATCTGTACGTGATCGGCCAGTGATTCCACACGCAAATCTGTACATGATCGGCCAGTGATTCCACACGCAAATCTGTACATGATCGGCCAGTGATTCCACACGCAAATCTGTACATGATCGGCCAGTGATTCCACACGCAAATCTGTACATGATCGGCCAGTGATTCGACACGCAAATCTGTACATGATCGGCCAGTGATTCCACACGCAAATCTGTACATGATCGGCCAGTGATTCCACACGCAAATCTGTACATGATCGGCCAGTGATTCCACACACAAATCTGTACATGATCGGCCAGTGATTCCACACGCAAATCTGTACATGATTGGCCAGTGATTACACACGCAAATCTGTACATGATCAGCCAGTGATTCCACACGCAAATCTGTACATGATCGGCCAGTGATTCCACACGCAAATCTGTACGTGATCGGCCAGTGATTCCACACACAAATCTGTACATGATCGGCCAGTGATTCCACACCAAATCTGTACGTGATCGGCCAGTGATTCACACGCAAATCTGTACGTGATCGGCCAGTGATTCCACACACAAATCTGTACATGATCGGCCAGTGATTCCACACACAAATCTGTACGTGATCGGCCAGTGATTCCACACGCAAATCTGTACATGATCGGCCAGTGATTCCACACCAAATCTGTACATTTCCGGCCAGTGATTCCACACGCAAATCTGTACATAATTGGCCAGTGATTACACACGCAAATCTGTACATGATCGGCCAGTGATTCCACACGCAAATCTGTACATGATCGGCCAGTGATTCCACACGCAAATCTGTACGTGATCGGCCAGTGATTCCACACGCAAATCTGTACATGATTGGCCAGTGATTACACACGCAAATCTGTACATGATCGGCCAGTGATTCCACACGCAAATCTGTACGCGATCGGCCAGTGATTCCACACACAAATCTGTACGCGATCGGCCAGTGATTCCACACACAAATCTGTACGTGATCGGCCAGTGATTCCACTCGCAAATCTGTACGTGATCGGCCAGTGATTCCACACACAAATCTGTACGTGATCGGCCAGTGATTCCACACGCAAATCTGTACAGTGATCGGCCAGTGATTCCACACACAAATCTGTACGTGATCGGCCAGTGATTCCACACGCAAATCTGTACATGATCGGCCAGTGATTCCACACGCAAATCTGTACGTGATCGGCCAGTGATTCCACACGCAAACCTGTACATGAATCGGCCAGTGATTCCACACCAAATCTGTACGTATCGGCCAGTGATTCCACACGCAAATCTGTACATGATCGGCCAGTGATTCCACACGCAAATCTGTACAGTGATCGGCCAGTGAATTCCACACGCAAATCTGTACGTGATTGGCCAGTGATTCCACACGCAAATCTGTACGTGATCGGCCAGTGATTCCACACGCAAATCTGTACATGATCGGCCAGTGATTCACACACGCAAATCTGTTCGTGATCAGCCAGTGATTCCACACGCAAATCTGTACGTGATCGGCCAGTGATTCCACACCAAATCTGTACTGATCGGCCAGTGATTCCACACGCAAATCTGTACGTGATCGGCCAGTGATTCCACACGCAAATCTGTACTGAATCGGACCAGTGATTCCACACGCAAATCTGTACATTATCGGCCAGTGATTCCACACGCAAATCTGTACGTATCGGCCAGTGATTCCACACGCAAATCTGTACGTGATCGGCCAGTGATTCCACACGCAAATCTGTACGTGATCGGCCAGTGATTCCACAGCAAATCTGTACATGATCGGCCAGTGATTCCACACGCAAATCTGTACATGGATCGGCTAGTGATTCCACACGCAAATCTGTACGTGATCGGCCAGTGATTCCACAATGACAAATCTGAACGTGATCGCCAGTGATTCCACACGCAAATCTGTACATGATCGGCCAGTGATTCCACAGCAAATCTGTACGTGATCGGCCAGTGATTCCACACGCAAATCTGTACATGATCGCCAGTGATTCCACACGCAAATCTGTACGGATCGGCCAGTGATTCCACACGCAAATCTGTACATGATCGCCAGTGATTCCACAGCAAATCTGTACTATCGCCAGTGATTCCACACGCAAACTGTACATGATCGCCAGTGATTCCACACGCAAATCTGTACTGATCGCCAGTGATTCCACACGCAAATCTGTACTGATCGGCCAGTGATTCCACACGCAAATCTTACGTGATCGGCCAGTGATTCCACACGCAAATCTGTACTGATCGCCAGTGATTCACACGCAAATCTGTACTGATCGCCATGATCCACACGCAATCTGTCGTGATCGGCCAGTGATTCCACACGAAATCTGTACTGATCGCCAGTGATTCCACACGCAAATCTGTACGTGATCGGCCAGTGATTCCACACGCAAATCTGTACGTGATCGCCAGTGATTCCACACGCAAATCTTACTGATCGGCCAGTGATTCCACACAAATCTGTACATGATCGGCAGTGATTCCACACGCAAATCTTACGTGATCGCCAGTGATTCCACACGCAATCTGTACGTGATCGGCCAGTGATTCCACACGCAAATCTGTACATGATCGCCAGGATTCCACACGCAAATATGTACGTGGCCAGTGATTCCACACGCAAATCTTACGTGATCGCCAGTGATTCCACACGCAATCTGTCGTGATCGGTGTGATTCACACCAATCTGTACTGATCGCCAGTGATTCCACACCAAATCTGTACGTGATCGGCCAGTGATCCACACGCAAATCTGTACTGATCGGCCAGTGATTCCACACGCAAATCTGTACATGATCGGCCAGTGATTCCACACGCAAATCTGTACATGATCGGCCAGTGATTCCACACGCAAATCTGTACATGATCGGCCAGTGATTCCACACGCAAATCTGTACATGATCGGCCAGTGATTCCACACGCAAATCTGTACATGATCGGCCAGTGATTCCACACGCAAATCTGTACATGATCGGCCAGTGATTCCACACGCAAATCTGTACATGATCGGCCAGTGATTCCACACGCAAATCTGTACGTGATCGGCCAGTGATTCCACACGCAAATCTGTACATGATCGGCCAGTGATTCCACACGCAAATCTGTACATGATCGGCCAGTGATTCCACACGCAAATCTGTACATGATCGGCCAGTGATTCCACACGCAAATCTGTACGTGATCGGCCAGTGATTCCACACACAAATCTGTACGTGATCGGCCAGTGATTCCACATGCAAATCTGTACATGATCGGCCAGTGATTCCACACGCAAATCTGTACATGATCGGCCAGTGATTCCACACGCAAATCTGTACGTGATCGGCCAGTGATTCCACACGCAAATCTGTACATGATCGGCCAGTGATTCCACACGCAAATCTGTACATGATCGGCCAGTGATTCCACACGCAAATCTGTACATGATCGGCCAGTGATTCCACACGCAAATCTGTACGTGATCGGCCAGTGATTCCACACACAAATCTGTACGTGATCGGCCAGTGATTCCACATGCAAATCTGTACATGATCGGCCAGTGATTCCACACGCAAATCTGTACATGATCGGCCAGTGATTCCACACGCAAATCTGTACGTGATCGGCCAGTGATTCCACACGCAAATCTGGGTGTGATTGGCTCAGGAGCCCGCATGCAAATCTGTATGTACTTGGCCTGGAAATTCACAAGCAAATGTGTACGTGATCAGCTTAGGAATCCACACACAAGTAATCGGCCCGGGAATCCATATACAAATCTGGATGTGGCTGGTCCGAGAATCCACACATAAATCCAGATGTGATAAGACCACGATGACCACATGCAAATCTATATGTGACCAGCCTGGGAATCCACTCACAAATCTATACCTGAGCGACCTGGGTATCCATCACATATCTGAATATAATGGGCATGGGAATCCATATGCAAATTTAGATGTAATTGAACTGGGAATCCTCACGCACATCAAGACATGATCGGCCCAGGGAATCCACAGACAAGTAATTGGCTTGGGAATCCACATGCAAATCTGAATGTGATAGGCCCGGAAAATTCATGCAACAAATCCAGTGGTGCCTTGTCTGGGAACCAACATGCAAATCAGGGTGTGAAGGGCATAGGAACTCACACGCAAATCCGGATGTGTTCAGCCTGGGAATCAACACTCAAATTCTAACGTGGTCCGGGAATCTACACAGCATGAGAATCCACACCCAAGACGTGATGGGCAATTCACATGCAAATTTGGACTTGATCGGCCCGAGAATTCACGCTCCAACCTGGACCTAATTGGCCCAAGAATTCAAATTCAAATCCTGATGTAAACAAACGAAGAATTCACATGCGAATTGTGATGTGATTGGCCCAGGAATCTACAAGCAAGTTATCGGCCTGGCAATCCAAACAAATCCGGAAGTGATTGGCCCAGGAATTTGTGCACGAATCCAGAAGTGCCTGATCCGGGACTCCATACTTAAATCTGGATGTGAGAGGCATGGGAATTCACGTGCATATCCTGACATAACCCAAGAATCTACACGCAAATCCGGATGAGATCGGCCCAGGACTTCACGTACCAATCTAGATGTGAACGGCCCGGGAATCCACGCGCAAATTCAGATGTACCCGAGCATAGAATTTACATTCAAATCCTGACATAAACAAACCAGTTTATCAACCACTGGACACCCTCAGATTTTTAATATTTTTCTATCTACTGGCTATCATGGTACAGAAACATATTCTACCTTATAAACAAACCAAGAATTCATACACTAATCCGGACATGATCAAGCTGGGAATCTACACTCACAACCAGACATGCTCAGTCGGCTCGGAGAATCTATGAGCAAGCAAATTCAGATGTGATCAGCCTGGGAATTCATGCACAAATGCGAATGCAATCAACATGAGTATCCACACGCAAATCTGAGCATAACCGGACCTAGAATTCACATGCAAATCCTGACATAAACAAACCAAGAATTCACACATTAATCTGGACGTGATCGACCTGGGAATCCACATCCAGACCTGCTCCGCCCAGGGAATCCACAAACAATTTATCGGCCCAGGAATCCACACGCTAATCTGGATGTGATCAGCCTGGGAATGCATAAGCAAATCCGGACATATCCGACCCGAGAATTTACCAAAAATTCATATGCAAATCTAGATTGACCTGCCCAAGATTTTGCCTCAAATCCGGATGTGATTGAACTGAGATTCATGCATAAATCCAGGCATGACCTTGTACAAGAATTTCCTAAAAATTTAGACTTGACTGACCTGAAAATTCACACAGCTTATTTTTCATGATCAGTCATTAAAATTCAACATGTCCGATCCTTCTTTCTCCTGGCATCATCTTAGGAGGAGAGCCTCTACACAGCCGTATACATCAATCGGCATATCTCTAATTCATGGGTTGAGATTAGTAAAGTGCCATCTCCACCACAAAACGATCTCCTCTCACCACTTACATGCCACTTATCTGTAGGTTTAGGACCTTCCTGATAGGGACCTCCTTAATCACCCTCGAATGTCACTTATCTATAGGTTTCAGACCTTCCTGGTAGGGACCTCTTCACTCACCTGCGGATGCCACTTATCTGTATATTTAGGACCTTCCTGGTAGGTACCTCCTCACTCACCCTCAGATGCCACTTATCTGTAGGTTTAGGACCTTACTACTAGGGCCTCTTTAATCACCCTCGAAAGTCCCTTACCTGTAGGTTTAAGGCCATCTTAGTAGGGACCACCTCATTCACCCTTGGATGCCACTTATCTGTAGGTTTTGGACCTTCTTTGGTAGGGACCTCCTCAATCACCCTTAGATGCCACTTATCTGTAGGTTTAGCACCATCCCTGGTAGGGACATCCTCACTCACCATTGGATGCCACTTCTCTGTAGGTTTAGGACCTTCCTTGGTATGGACCTCCTTAATCACCCTCGGATGCCACTTATCTGTATGTTTATGACCTTCCCTGGTAGGGACCTACTCACTCACCCTCAGATGCCACTTATCTTTAGGTTTAGGACCTTCCCTGGTAGGGACCTCCTCAGCACAATATCTAATTACCCCCAGTTTACAGCAGGTTGCACCTCAGACTGGTAAGTCTCGTGTCTCAAGTTACTATTTCCAAGTTCTCGGCGATGGGAGAAGATTATATATCTGCATTTAATTATCACATGGATGCCAGGAGATGGTGACAGCTCTTTCTAAGCGTACAATTAATTTTGCATAATGGAACAAGTGGTTGAAAAGATGCGCTTTCCGTATTTATATTTAACCCTTCACTTCAAATGCTGATAATCTGCACTAAATAGTTGTTTTATGATAACACTTCTACATACAAAAATTATATGCCTAATACAATGGACAATCCTCTGTGCCAATCTCACACGAGTACATTGTAGTATTTGAGTTTAGAGTCTCCATCACAAAAACAAAATGGGTCCTACAAATCTTTTTTGTCAAGTCTACTTCCAATATAAAGGCTCATTCTCTTCCGCTTGTAATTTTTTTTGGACAAAGGCAAATAATAAAAATGTGATTCTGAAATGCGACAAACGAGAAAAAAAAAAGCTTCATTCAAGAAAAAAATGCCCCCACATTTCCTTCATAACTTCCTTATGAGGCCAGGCCGCCATGGCCTCCGCACATAGCACACAGTAGAATTCAGGATGTCGCTGGCTGTGAATGGGGGCCTTTCAGAGGTGGCACACAGGGACGCTTGTTCAGTGAAGCACCACTTTCTGGGGCTTACGCTAATAGTGAACCCCCCTCACCATTGCTCCATTCAGCTGGCAGGCACAAGGAAAGCTGAGGACAGACAGTTGTCCAGCAGCGTTTTAAGGCCTGAGCTGCTGCAGCTGTCCATTCACTGGGAGACACTTTTATTGACCAGAATTTCAGAGGAAAAATTCATTATTTTTGTTTTCCCAAAGGAGCGAACAATAGAAGTTCTGTAATGCTATACAGAGGAAGAACAGAATATAAACATCACCCGTCATAAAGAAGAACTCTGACAACTGTCTCATCCATCTATTATAATGGAAACATGCCTTATGCCCCTTTTACATCAGCGGTTTTCTCTGATTGCGGCAGATCCGGCAGATTTACCGCATCTGCCGCCTAACTGTCGCACTTGCGGCATTCTTGCGGCAAGCCCCATACATTCTCTATCGGGCTTGCAGCAGGTGTGGCAAGTGCAGTATAACCACGGTTCCGGCACTTGTAGCAGGTGCGGCCGTGAAAAACCCCACTGCTGACCGCAGTTTTTTTCGCGGCCGCAACTGCCGCAGGAGCCGGAGCCACAGCTGTACCGCACTTGCCGCAAGCCCCATAGACACTGCACGGGGCTTTCCGCAAGTGTTACCGTTATGCGGCAGATGTGGTAAACTGATCTGCCGCAATCAGAGAAAAACGCTGATGTGAAAGGGGCCTTATTCAGTGAAATATCACCCGTCATAAAGAGCTCTGACAACTGTCTCATCCATCCACCTATTATATTGGAAACATGCTTTAATCAGTGAACTCTGTTTTCTCATTTAGTCTCATTACCCCAGGTGTATAATATCTGACCCTATTGACTCTAGTATATAACATCCAACACCATTTACTTCTGTGTATATCATCCAATCCCGTTGAACCTGGTATTAAACCCCATTATTCCTGGTGTTTATCACTCATCCCCATTGACATTGTTGTATATCATTCAACCTCATTGCACTCAGTGTATATCATCCTACCCCATTGTTTCTGGTGTATAACATCCAACCTCATTGACCCCGATGTATATTATCCAACCCCATTGACCCAGCTGTATATTACCCAACCTCATTGTCCTTGGTGAATATCATCCAGCCCCAATGACCCTGGTGTATATCATTCAACCCCATTGCCTTCGTATATCATCCAACCCCACTGCCCCGATTTATAACATCCAACCCTATTGTTCCTGGTGTATAAAATCCAACCCATTGCCCCCAGTGTATATAATCCAACCCCATTGTTCCTAGGGTATTAAATCCAACCCCATTGACCTCAGTATATAACATCCTGCCCCGTTACTCAGCTGTATATCATCCAACTCCACTGACTCCAGTGTATAGCATTCAACCCCACTGACCCCAGTGTATATCATCCAACAGCATTGACCCCAGAGTATGTCATCCAAGCTCTTTGACCCCAGTATATAACATCCAACCCCATTGTGCCAGCTGCATATCATTCAACCCCATTGACCCTGGTGTATAAGATATGACCCCACACCCTTGTATATAACATTTGGCCGCGTTGTTCCCCTGTGTTCACCTCCAGCCCCCTGGCATCCCTTCAGCCTTTACTAACTTGTGACCGAATGGGCGGCAGTGCAAATGTGGCGCCCTGTGCCAGCTAAGCCACCGAACCAACTAATACACTAAGGGATTTCCACATCTGGTACTCACATACACCCAACACCTTTCACTCCAGGCCTGTAGGTGGGAGCTCCACTGGTTGCTGTTAAGCCAGATCCCCTATAAATACAGGTGCTGGGGGTGGAGTTAGCCAGAGGGTGCAGTCGCTAGAAGAACTGTAAAATTCAGCTGAGAGCCTAGTGAGCAAAACTGGTTACCGGAACAGTGCTAGGCCCGAAACCAGAGCACAGCTAGGGCCAGTGTGAGGTCCAGAGAGTGGAGATGAAAGGCAGAGGCGAGGAACAGTACAGTGGGGGCAGAGGAGCCATCCCGGCTCACCCCAGGAGAACACTGATCACTGGAGTCCGAGTCTGCAAGGGAAAGAGATCAGCCCAGCAGAGAATCCCAGTACACCGCGGAGGTGTAGCTTCCCAGACACCTGCAGCACTCACCATTTGAGAGCCATGAGCCACAGAAAGGTAGTGGTAGCCATAGAGAGCCCTCAGTGCAGCAACACAGGTGTGAGAGAGAAGAGAGGTCAGGCCTGGTTTCACACACATCAGACTTCAGGACAAGGAGGCCTATAGCCCACTTGATGTGGAAATCCTTCAACCCCGGAAGTGTACCTGCAAAACCACCAGTAAAAGGTAAAGAAAGACTTTCTTGTGTGTGTGTCCATTCTTCAGCCTTTCCCACACCGCAATGACTGTGCTACCCTATTCCACCATCATACCCTTACAGCCCAGGGGACCCCGCTCTACCGGAAGAGAGCCACAACACCTTGCTGCCGCCCATCACCCTGGAGGTCCCAGCAGCGCCAGTGCCATCACCGGACCTACAGGTGGCGTCACAACATTCATCTGCAGACTTTAATCCCTGTAAATACCCCTTTTTGTTGTCACGGCAAGGGCACAGACTCAGGCACCGACCACCCGTGACATCCACCGCACCCAAACGCCCGAGACCTGAGTACCCCAGACCCTTGTGGGCCAGACACAGCTCACCGATACCAGCACAGTCCTGTATGTATACCAGCTAAGTCCGTTCATGACATTTCTTTCCTCATCACCTGTGAGTGATATTAGTGGAAGTAACATAGTAACAAACTGTGCACAAAACAAAAATGTATTTCTATTCCTAGATGGGAAACATGACGTGTGTACTGTCTTCCAGCAGCTAGTTATTCATTTACCATATAAACAAACATAAGAAATAAACAAGCTGTAAAAGCTCCACAGGTCCCAGACAACCTTCTCCCCACATGTATGAAATAAGAAAACGCCTGTGATCCCCGGATAGATGTAGACCCTAATCAGATGGCAGAAAAGAGCGAAGTAATACTAAAAAATCTATATAATACAACCAGACCAAGGATGAAGGAGAAATCACATGTGACGTGACGGACCAGCCATGGAGAAGAAGCATGTTTTGCACCCGTCACGACCATCTTAATTTGACTGTGCCTGGTAATAAATGACCTAAATGCTCTAATTAGTTCAGTCTTTTTATTATTTTTTTTTGGAAGCAATGGGAGAAGGAAATAAATTAACCCGAGACTCAGGGGTAAAATCCCAAATTGGATTTGGGTTAAATACTATAATGATGAGGTGATGAGTTGTGCAAGGTTATTTTCCTTCCATTTTTCAATACATCTCTTTTTCCAGAGAGCAAAAATATTCCGCGTCCTGTGTCTGTGAACCCCCTCCTACCTGCCAGGATCCAAGCCCACCATGTCATTAAGACAAAACATGATCAGCGGTGCAGATTTTAGATCCACAGGACAGAACCTGACTACCCCGGACAAACAGAACCGGAGGGCAAATATGCCTTGGGGTCCTTGTTTTCTGCCAAAATCAGCAGATCGCAGCTGCAGCTGCTGAAATTTCAAGATCGTGGCTAGAGGGGAGCTATCCGCGGTCCTGAAATCTCAGGCGGGGAGCTCTCCAGCTGCTGAAGTTTAGCAGCCGATGTCCGGCAGCCGCATCCTATTTTATGTCAGATCCGGCACGATCCGACATCATACACTCCCATGTTAGGGGGCGCCGGATCCGATTTGTGCAGGCAGGTTTTTTTGTGTCCAGGACAAAAACAGAATGCAGCCTGATACTGCTGGACAGGGACAAAACCGGATGGCATATAGCTCCCATCCGGCCCTGTCAGGCACTATAGGGCTGCATAACCACAAAATCAGGTCCGGGACTGTCAGGTTCACACTGGACAGCCCCGCACCTGATCACCCCGTGGTGTGAAGCTGGCCTTACATGTTTGATAGAAGGAGGTTACATCTTTTAGGACTTTAGTGCCACATTTGGCAGTGAACATAGATTGCAAGCTGGGTGTGCATGTGGCTCTAACCAGAGGCGTAACTACAACAGGTGCAGGGGTTACAATCGCACCCGGGCCCTGGAGCCTATGAGACCCCAGAAGTCCCTTTGACCTATAGAAAAAGAATAATGCTATTAAGATTTGCAATAATTGGAGCTTTCACATTGGAACCCATGAGCTCCAAGGTATGCCGCTGGCTCTAACCATTGTTTATAAGGCGGGTGTAGCACAAAGTGCTGAACCAGATATATGTAACATTTACTGTGTATGATGGGACTGGAGTACGCCTCTAAGCTTTCATATAGGCCAAATCCCTCCGCCTAGAAACACAATACAAAGATAAAGAACGGAGTGCATTCACTTACTATCTAGCGCCATCTACTGAACATGTAATGGAATTGCTTTATCCTATTAGAAGTCAGGATGTTTCGTTCCACCATGACGGGATGAATCTGTCCTCAGTTGACCTCGGTCTAGCTTTCGGTAACATGTATTACAACCATTATGTATTTATCTATCTCAAAAGGAAATGTAAAACTCCAGTCGGAGTCACTAGAGGTCAAGTCCTATTGTTTTTGAATAGGCAATTTGCATAACTAATTTCCCAAAGGAGCATTGAATGGCTTATAAGTCTCCTCACACTGGCATGTCAGATATGATGCTCTTCTTAGAGGGTCAATACTGGTTTTAAAGGCCCAGTCACACATAATGACGCACCAGCGATCCCGATAGCGATCTACAGAGATTGCTGGTGCGTCGTTTTTCGCATCGCTAGTAAGATGTCAAACAGATATCCCACCAGCGATGTGAAAAACGACGCACCAGCGATCCAGAATTATACCGAGATCGTTGGGAATTGTCACTCCATAGTGTAGCATTGAGATCGTTGGTCATTGTCCCTGTCAAACACAACGATGTAGCGCTCCCAACGGGAGACCAATGACGTAGAGATGATCCAGAGCAGTGTGTAATGATCAATGATCTCACAGCAGGGGCCAGATCGTTGGTGCGTGTCACACAGAACGACATCGCTAACGGGTTCACTGTTGCGTCACAAAATCTGTGACGCAACAGTGATCTCATTAGCGATCTCGTTATGTGTGACAGGGCCTTTAGAAATGCTACCTCCAGTAGGTGGCCCTATAGTTCAGATCCTATTGTCTTTTAAAAGGGAATTTGCATGCTCTGAGGAGCATTGCATGGCCTACAAGTCTCCTCACACCGGCATGCCACTCTTCAAAAGGAGGTTTGCACTGTAAAAAGGACAAACACCCTGAAACAAGGGTCATGGTCATAGAGTACCTGTCTCTCCTTGGACTGCAGTCAAAGGCCTTGTATATGTGGCGCCCCTGCGGATCCAGTCACCACAGAGATGCTGCACCCCTGTTAGGGTGTAGTATCTCACTCATGGGTAACAGGGGCACAGACCAGTGCCGGGACACCCAGATCACACTACGAACCATTGTAGTGGGGTTGGGTGGTGAAGGAAATAGTTAGAGGGAGCACTTGGGAAGGAGTGAGGCCAGGAAGAACACACGTGGGATAAGATGACGTGGGACACATGACAAGGGGTATAAATAGAGCAGGAAAGATCTAGAACGCAGGAGAGACAGGTGTACTGCAGAAGGAGAAACAGCTGAACAGCAGAGAGGAGTGAAGCAGCTAGAGTCGAGTTGGAGGGAAGCTAGAGCAAGAAAGCCTGTCATAGAAGAAAGATCTTAAGTGTCCAGAGGCCAGACAGAGCAGCAGAAACAACACCTAAGTGGTTCAGAGGAAGAGAGAGAGTCCCAGAGGTACGGGCAGTGACCATTCCACCCGTGAGACTCATATTCATTGTCAAGCGCAAGGCAGTGGAGGGACTAGGCCGAAGAACAGGGGCATCGGGAACCCCAAGACTAGTGGAGAATCCAGCCCAGGCTCAGCTAGCAATCCAGAGACTGTGTGACACTTCCACGGTGACACGGTCGACAACCGTGCACATCTGCTGAAAAGGTAGCAACCATAGGGCTAAGGGAAGATACTGCAGGTTTACCCCTAGGAAAAGCCCACAGCCACAGGCCCAGAGCTCTGTGTGGAGAGGCGCAAGGCAGGATGGGCGAGGCAAGCACAGTGTACAGAGGCTGAGAAAGGACACAGAAGGGGTGCCGATTATGTCATCCTCCTACCCGGGAGTAGCTGGATCTCTGCCTCTGAGAACCTAGTGCTCAGCGGGCTGTTACACAAAGACTGTGAGTAAAAGAACTGAAGACTTCAACCCACTGTGTCTGTGAACTTTCTTACGTGCCCAAAAGCACCAGAATCATTACTACTAACTCACTCAGGAACCTCAAGGTGCCCTAGGGGTCAGCCCTACCCGTAGTGGGCTTATGAACATTGCTGCCTCCCAACCATCAGCGAACTGTCGTGCAGCGGCGACCATCTATAACAGCAACCTGCGGGTGGCGTCACGTAAAATTAACAAGTATCCCCAGGTCCAATTGTCCCTTCCAGAATGAACCCTCCACGCCAGATGCCCTTCCCTAAGAGAGTGAACCACCCACACCAAACTTTTAATGACACTACCAGGGTCACGGAGCCGGGTCTCGGTCCCTGTTATCCCCGTGATGAAGCCTCAAAACAGCCCGGTTCCGAGTATCCTAAGGCCCTGGGGGGGCATGTCATATATAGCCCGATTAGATCTATTTCTTTTTGCACTGATGACAAGATGACACCCCAGAACATGTTTCTGGTTGGCCTTTTATCCTAAGATGTGTAATAAGACTCGTAAAATAGTTAATATTGACCATTCTTCAGATGGCTTTTGCTTGCAACTATAGTTTATGTGTAAACATCTCAAAAAATTATATCGTAGGCGTTTCAGAAACACTCTGAGACCTCATTCACACACGTGTGTCTTTGGTACATGTGCCATTAGTGTAGCCACATGTCGGAGACAGACACACGTATACACGTTATTCAATGGTCTTCTTTACACGTCCATGTGTTCCACACGGCAACTTGTCCGTTTTTATCTGGCAATATGAATGCCATATGGACTGTACACAGATGGGATTCATATGACATGTCCCAGCTCAAACACATGTGCTAAAATAAATGGATTTTACTTGATTTTGCGGTTGCTGCACACTCGCTTCCGGGCCCGCTCATTAAGCCTCATGAATATTCACTGAACTGATTCCAACCATGGACCCTAAAGCAAGTGTGACAACAGTGCCAGAGACAGGTAAGTATATAAAGTCATTGTCTGTGTACTATCTGGACACCACAGAGACAGCACACTAATGACACACACACAAGGATTCACAATACAGACCCTTAATTTGTATGGACATGTGAAAGGGGCCTAAAAGATGAGCACACAGAGCTTTTGGAGGGGTATTTGGAGCAAAAACCGAGTGGAAACTCTTCAAATCCGCCTCTAAATTGCCATACTTTGACAAAAGACTGTGTAACATATATTTAATGTTGGCCATCACCAAATGATGCATGATCTCCTTAGATTATTAATAAGGTCAATACAAAGGGTTATTGTCCCCCCAAATCAAGTTATTTCATATTAATAGAAAAACTGGATCCGTCACATGCGCGGCCTCATTCATTCATTGTCTGTGGGTATGACAAGTAAGTATTTCTGTCAGTACCATAGACAATGAATGAATGTGCACCTCTGATTGGTTCAGGATCCCAATAGTTAGATCCCCAAAACAAACAGCAAGGGGGGATCTGATGCTGAGATCCCAACTGATTTCTAGGACAAAGCGCTTGACAGTTAGACTAAAGACGGGCTGAATAGTAAATCTATAAACTTTGCATGGAGTCTATGTTATGTCTTAGAGAGCGCTGCACTCTGTTACTTTGCTACGATCATACGTGTGACATTTCCCCATGTTATATGTTTATTTAGTTTACCTGATTCATGGTAAGCCGGTGCTATGTAAAGTCTCTGAACTCTGACATTTTCCAGTCTGTGCTCTGTCTGCCATGGGAGGGGATATCTGTGGGGGTAAGAAAACATTTAGTCTATATACAGCAATAAGTCAGTGGTGACACTCTAGAGAACAGAGCAGTCAGGAATGCCCTCTTTTATTGCGTGGCGCTAGAGTTCGTCCACTTCCTCACTGAAGTGACAATTTGAATATTTCTCAGAGGAGCACTGCGGCTATAAGTCTCCTTATCAGCTTATCAGTTCTCCTTATGCCGGCAGGCAGATTCCTCCCCATGAGGAGAATAGCTAGTCCCACAGACCTCGTCTTAGCCTGTCATACCGCCACATCAGAATTCCCACTCACTGCACTGATGGGGGGCAATCACCCTGAAATGCAGCAGCTGTAGTTTGGGGTTCTGATCTGGCGCAAATCCTAAATCATATTAAAAGGCTTGTTAAAGAGTCGATTATGACTTTAAGGATTGCTACCCTTATTGGGTGGCATTACAGTTTTTCACTTCCTCACTGAAGTGACAATTTGCTTATTTCCCAGAGGAGCACTGCGGCTATAAGTCTCCTTATGCCGGCAGGCAAATTCCTCTCCATAAGGAGAATAGCTAATCCCCCAGACTTCTTCTGTGATACTGAGACAGAAAATACATTAAAGTGAATCACCCAGCAGGATTTGGGGCTATAAAGTGAAGCCAGTGCATTACAGGCTCTGGGGTACTGAATGCAATCATACCTTTATTTTAATGATTACATGTATGATTACAGAGAAAAGTGTGATAAAACTCCTAGAAAACAGGGCAGCAGATGACTTATGTCTGCAGCACTGCGTCACTATATGGGATTGTTTTTTTTCCCCTCCTCTGTGGACATGCCTTGTGGCTGTAAGCCAAACCTTCCCACCTTCTCAGTTTTGTCAGGAGCCCTTTGGCTGGAGTATAGAGACAGTGCGCAGGAGCCAGAGACTAACAGTACAGATGATAGGGATGGGGGAAAGAGGGTTTGGCTTACAGCCAAAAGGCATGTCCACATTGGAAGGAAAAAAACAACAACCACAAATAGTGACGCAGTGCTGTACACAACAATCATCTGCTGCCCCGTTTTCCATGAGTTTTATGACACTGTTCTCTGTAATCAAACATGGAAATATTGAAGTTAAGGCAGTGGCGGACCTTCCGCCCGGTGGGCGCTGGTGCAGCTTTAGGTGAGGAGCGGGGGGAAAAAGATGCTAGCACTGGCAGCGTCAGGTGAGAAGCGGGGGTGGGGTGCTAGTAGCGAGTAGCGTCAAGTGAGGAGGGGGGGTGGGGGTGCTAGCAGCGTCAGATGAGGAGCGGGGGGGGGGGGTGCTGGCAGCTTTAGGTGAGGAGCATTGTGCTAGCAGCGTCAGGTGAGGAGGGGGGGTTTTGCTAGCAGGGGGGAATTCCGTGCGGATCTTACCTGCGCCGAGCCGCGCATTGTAGATCTGGGAGCCGGGGCTGGAGAGGAGAGGAGGGGCGGGAACAGCCAAGGGTAGCAGGAAGCTTCCCTCGGTTAACCTCCTCTCCTCTGACATAGGGTCACGGGGGGCCCCCTACAGGTGCTTGAGGGGCCCCCTACGCAGCTGCACCACGGTACGTCCGCCCCTGAGTTAAGGTATGATTGCATTCAGCATCTCAGTGCCTGTAAGGCAATAGCTTCACTTTCTAGCCCTAAATCCTGCCGGTTGGTTCCCTTTAAAGGATTTCATTCCCATCCTCGTACATTTTTTGCAATCTCTTTTTTTTAAATTTGGCAATGTTGTTGAGCTATCAGACCCATCACCGCTGATGTTTAGCTTATAAGCAGTCGCCAGGATGAGGACATGACAGCACAAAAGGATTGTTTTGTGATGGGATGACATCACCTGTTTTCTGCTAAAAACTCATGAAGGGAGGAGGGACCTGTCAAAAGACAGGCGTGTTTATGGAAAGACTGCAAACCCTGCCCACTTTAGGCAAATCATACCGGGTGCCAGAATTTAATGCCTATCATCCAGCTAGGTGATAACTTACCGATAGCAGGAAATCCTGCCAATGCTAGCGTCTTTTGGGGCGCCCCTCAAGTGGCGTGATCGTGGTTTCCACAGTCTAAATTACTTCCTTGGTGGTGAAAGGCCACAAATAATATATCACAGTAAAGATTCCACATACAAGACCCCTACAGGAATAAAACAATGAAGTATAAGGTTACAAAAATAATTACATTTTTTTATTATCCCCTCTACCCCAGTTTAAAAAAATGAATAAAATAAGCCATATTCAGAATATAATAAAAAAAATTCAGAATTTCCATAAAATAAAATATGATAAAAAATAAATACTCTGAATTTCCGTAAAAAATATACCTTAAGAAAAAAAGCCACATTCAGAATTGTCGTAAAATAAAAAATATAATAAAAAAGCCACATTCAGAATTACTGTACAAAAATATAATAAAAAAACAAATTAAGAATCGCTGTAAAATAAAATAAAAATACAAAAAATATTCAGTATTACCGCGAAAAATAATAATGTAATAGCCACTTTCCGAATTACCATAAAAAAAAATAATTCAAAAACATATTCAGAACTGCTGTAAAAAATATAATGAAAAATAAATATTCTGAAATGCTGTAGAAAAATATAATAAAAAAGCCATATTCAGAATTGCTGTAAAAAAAACTACTAAAAAAATTCAGAATTTCCGTAAAATAAAATATAATAAAAAATAAATACTCAGAATTTCTGTAAAAAATATACCGCAATAAAGAAGCCACATTCAGAATTGTCGTAAAATAAAAAAGCCACATTCAGAATTCCCTGACAAAAATATAATAAAAAAACCATAATCAGAATTGCCATAAAAAATATAAAAAAGCCGCATTCAGAATTGCTGTAAAAAAATATAATAAAAAAATCAATATTCAGAATTGTCATAAAAAAATATAATAAAAAAAGCCATATTCAGAATTGTTGTAAAATAAAATATATAACAAAAAAGACATTTAGAATTACTTTAGAAAAATATTAAAGAAAAAACTAATTCAAAACAATTTGGTGTTACCTAAAAAAAAAAAGTGAAAACGTCATATTCAGAATTACCATTAAAAAATAATAAAAACAATTATATTCAGAACTGCTGTAAACAATATAATAAAAAATAAATATTCTGAATTGCAGTAAAAAAATATAAAAAAAAACCATATTCAGGATTGCGGTATCCACAAATATATGATGTGAGCAAGAAAAAAATGTAACCAAAAATATGTAGTCACCCCTTTTTATTCCTAATTTAAAAATAATTAACAGGACTTATTTTATTTTTTATTAAAACATAAAACCATTATCAGAATTTCCGCATCGGTAAAATAATTATTGTAAAAAAAGCCCCCATAAAAGTGTGGGTCACCCCATTCTTTAGCGATTAAAAAAAACAAATAAAAAAATTAATATTCAGAATTGCCTGTATCCAAAAATATATGGTGTGAGAAAGGTCGGGCTGATTACCAGCTCCAGGATCCACCCTCTCTCTGTCTGTGCTGCTGTGATGTGGAGCTGAAGGCAGGACTAATGATTTGCATTCTGTGAGTGATAGAGAGGGGGGGAGAGTAATGCCTGCTCAAGCAGAGCAGAACACACAGAGACAGGGTGGATCCTGGAGCTGCAAAACAGCCTGCCTTGGTGACTAAAGAATATAGCCCCTGCTAATTATAATCACTAATGAGTGAGAATTAAAACGTTTTTATGCACTTTCACAGGATGCTTTTAGCAGACAAAAGGAGTGTGAGATTAGTGATAGGACGCTGCAGGGACATGTTTTGCTAGCTTAGGAGGTGGTTTGGAGGTGACAGGATCTCTTTAAGAAAGCATGTATTGCGCGCCCTCTAGTGAATGCTAAAGGAAATGCTACAGTGATCCCAATAGGACAGCATGAATTGTGCGCCCTCTAGTGGCTGCTAAAGGAAATGCTACAGTGAACCAACAGGACAGCATGAATTGTGCGCCCTCTAGTGAATCCTAGAGGAAATGCTACAGTGAACCCAATAGGACAGCATGAATTGTGCGCCCTCTAGAGGCTGCTAAAGGAAAAGCTACAGTGAACCCAATAGGACAGCATGAATTGTGCGCCCTCTAGTGAATGCTAGAGGAAATGCTACAGTGAACCCAATAGGACAGCATGAATTGTGCGCCCTCTAGTGAATGCTAGAGGAAATGCTACAGTGAACCCAATAGGACAGCATGAATTGTGCGCCCTCTAGTGAATCCTAGAGGAAATGCTACAGTGAACCCAATAGGACAGCATGAATTGTACACCTTCTAGTGGCTGCTAAAGGAAATGCTACAGTGAACCCAATAGGACAGCATGAATTGTGCGCCCTCTAGTGAATGCTAGAGGAAATGCTACAGTGAACCCAATAGGACAGCATGAATTGTGCGCCCTCTAGTGAATGCTAGAGGAAATGCTACAGTGAACCCAATAGGACAGCATGAATTGTGCGCCCTCTAGTGAATGCTAGAGGAAATGCTACAGTGAACCCAATAGGACAGCATGAATTGTGCGCCCTCTAGTGGCTGCTAAAGGAAGTGCTACACACTGAACCTCATAGGACCAGCATGTATTACACGTGCCCTCTAGTGGTTGATTGATGAAACTTTTTTATTTTATTTTTTTCAAATACTGGAGTATTTTTCGCACTATAAGGCGCACCGGATTATAAGGCGCACCCTCAAAAAATGACTTTTAAGCCGTCTTGGTCCATATATAAGGCGCACCGGATTATAAGGCGCACCATATTACTATAAAAAAAATCCCTCTGTAGCCTCCCATCACCCTCGAGCATCGCTGTGTAGCCTCCCATCACCCTCCAGCATCCTTCTGTAGCCTCCCATCACCCTCCAGCATCCCTGTGTAGCCTCCCATCACCCTCCAGCATCCCTGTGTAGCCTCTCATCACCCTCCAGCATCCCTGTGTAGCATCCCATCACCCTCCAGCATCCCTGTGTAGCCTCTCATCACCCTTCAGCATCCCTGTGTAGCCTCCCATCACCCTCCAGCATCCCTGTGTAGCATCCCATCACCCTCCAGCATCCCTGTGTAGCCTCCCATCACCCTCCAGCATCCCACACAGTCAGACACACACACACACACACACTCAGACACACACACATACACACACATACACACTCAGACACACACACACGCACACACAGACACACACACACACACACACACACATACACACTCAGACACACACACACACACACTTACTGTACTGTGTGGCAAGGCACTCACAGCGCTGGAGCCCTCAGCCAATCACAGCGCTGGAGCCCTCAGCCAATCACAGCGCTGGAGCCCACAGCCAATGACAGCGCTGGAGCCCTCAGCCAATCAGAGGCTATGGGCTGACGTCAGCTGGCCTCGAATTGGCTCAAGGCTCCTGGGCGGAGCTGTGATTGGCTGATGGGCTCCTGGGCTGTGAGCGCGCCCGATGCAGCGGCGGCACCGGACACGACAGCGGGGACGGCGGCTGGTGATCACGTCCCCGCACAGTGATGTGAGGCAGGCACCGGCACCGGCACCAGCATGGATGGCGGGGACGGCGGCTGGTGATCGCGTCCCCGCACAGTGATGTGAGGCAGGCCCCGGCACCAGCATGGATGGCGGGAATGGCGGCTGGTGATCGTGCCCCCGCACAGCGATGCCAGGCGGGCACCGGACAGAGGGGGATGGCGGGGACGGAGGATATTGCGGCACAAAGGTATGCCTTATTTTCTGGGGGGTGCTAAATTTTCCTGGAAAAATCCGTATATAAGGCGCACTGCACTATAAGGCGCACCTATGATTTCTGTGAAAATCTTAGTCTTTTAGGTGCGCCTTATAGTGCGCAAAATACGGGTACATTTTTTTTTTATAATTCTTTATTTTGTCATTTTATAATTACAAAAAAACAAGGAACAAGTCTCCTCATTATAAATCGCGTAACAGCGTTCGAAAATGCAAATGAAATAGGTTAAAATGCTCAGTATACCAATATGAAATTAAAATCAACTACGGCAGGTAACACATTCTATCTATTATATCAAATCAAGTCTAGCTGCCAGTCAGGATAAAGAGACAAGCATTATACATTCTATAGATGATCCGCCTATTACTGCAAAAAAAAAAAAAGTAAAAAAGGAGAGATAGTAAGTAGAAGAAAGAAAGAAATGAGCCAATACGTGGATGGGAGGGGAGGGATAAAGAGGTAGGGAAGGGTGGAGGTGGGAGGTGTGGGGGAACCTTCATCAAATACATTTGTATTGGTTTTGTACAAGTAACAATTCGCCAAGTGTAAATAAAATGCTAGTCCACTAATTGAAGGTTTTATAATCTGGCATAAAAAAAACCCCACAAACAAACCTGATAACACAACTCTACAGGTCAGTCCGATTTTGTCAACACCAAACTTGCATGTTTTTTTTCACAGATTAATCATCAATGGTCAGTCAGCCCCGATCACGGCTGTTGGAGGGCGGCGCTAACTGTGTAACACAGCTGACACCTGCATTTACTGCATAATCTGATAGGTGGAGGCAATGTTCAGTAGCTGCCACTAGAGGGAGCAAATTCGACCCATTTAGGCTGCCTTCAGATTTGCAGATGCCTCCGCAGCGTTTTGCGGAGGCATCTGCAAGCATCTGCATGCGGACGGCAGCCCCTATGTTTATAATGGAGCGCACGGCAGTCTGCAGATGCTTGCAGACCGCCGTGCGCACCCATTCACTCCTATATGTGATCTGTGCGCAGGCGGATGCCTGTGCACAAATCACACACTCTCGTCCGCACCAGGGACGCGACATGTTGCGTCCCTGGTGCGGGAGAGAGGTGTGATTTGTGCGCAGGCATCCGCCTGCGCACATATCACATGTAGGAGTGAATGGGTGCGCACGGCGGTCTGCAAGCATCTGCAGACTGCCGTGCGCTCCATTATAAACATAGGGGCTGCTGTCTGCATGCAGATGCTTGCAGATGCCTCCGCAAAACGCTGCGGAGGCATCTGCAAATCTGAAGGCAGCCTTAATGCAAAGTTTTCAATAGTTCTGCTTCCAAATCCTTGTCCAAAAACTGAACCTTCCTTCCAAGAGAGTTTAGAAGACACTTTATCCCATGAAGTGTTTTTACGACTCTTGCTTGACTTGGATACTATAAAGTGTGGAGACATTGCTTACCTGTGTGTGTATATACATACACCTATATATATATATAGCTGCACAGCTCCTCCGGACCATGAGCACACAGCCTTAGGCTATGTTCACACAGCGTACGCCCAGCACTTTCCCCCTAAAGCTCCTCTGCGTCTGCATTCCCGGCAAAGTGAATGGACTTTCACCGTTCAGACACTGTATTTTGCGGATGCGCTCTCGGGGTAGATAGCGCGTCTGTAAAAGGAATGAGCATGTCAATTGTTTGCACCTTTTTGCACACACTTCCTCCCATAGGCTCCATTATAAGTGCTGGAATACACAGTGCCGTTCACACAATGCTCTATTCCTGCACTATAAGCGGAGAAGCAGCAGGATGTGATGTCACACAGGGACAGGAGGTAAGCTATTCCCATATAACATGTGAATTTAAACAATCTCCCATCGAAATGAGAGAAAAACCGCGATCAAACTGTCAGTTGTATGAAAAGTGCAATTTTGTATTAAATAAACAATGTGCAGTACAAGGGGTGGGGGTAAGGTTAGAAAAGACATGATTACTTACCGGTAATTGTGTTTTATGGAGTCCACGACAGCACCCACATGAGAGAGGGGATCCGCCCACCAGGACAGGAAACCTACAGATAAAAAGGGGCGGTCCCCCTCGCTCCCTCAGTTTGTTTACAGAGTATGAGGGGAACCGCAGAGTTAAGAGAAGCATAACACATCTCAAAGAAACATCACACGTACAAACCCAAGAAACCCCGGGCAAGGCCCAAGGAGTAAAGTGCACACACACCAATTAACGTGACAAGGGAGGGAAGTGAGTGGGTGCTGTCGTGGACTCCATAAAACACAATTACCGGTAAGTAATCATGTCTTTTCTTCTCGCCACGACAGCACCCACATGAGAGAATTGCAGAGAGCAAGATTAGGGAGGGACAACAGTGCTGAGGACAGATCTCCCGAAAGCCAAGTCAGAGTCAGAAGACAAATCCAAACGATAGTGGGTATAAAAGGTAGAAGGGGATGACTAAGTGGCAGCCTTACAAATAGCTTCAATGGAGACCGCAGCGCGCTCGGCCCGGGAGGAAGCAATAGCCCTAGCAGAATGCGCACGCACACCCTCCGGAGGACTGCGGCCCGTCACCGAGTAGGCCAAGCAGATGGCATCCCGGATCCATCTAGACAACGTGCTCTTAGAAACAGCAAACCCCCGACGAGGACCCTGAAAGGACACAAACAGAGCCCTACTCTGCCGGTAGGGGCTAGTTCTATCAAGGTAGTGTAACACTAATCTCCTGACATCTAGCGTATGAAACCGGTGTTCCTCCGGAGAACCCGGAGTAGGAAAAAAAGAAGGGAGGAAAATCTCCTGACTCCGATGAAACCGGGAAGCCACCTTAGGGAGGTAAGAAGGATCCGGTTTCAAGACAAGCCTATCTGGCAAGACGGACAGAAAAGGAGGATCTATAGACAAAGCCTGGAGATCACCCACCCGCCTAGCAGAAGTAAGGGCCACTAGCAGTGCCGTCTTGAGAGACAGGGACCTAAGGGAGGCAGCCTCAAGAGGTTCAAAGGGGGGCCCCATTAGGGCGTCAAGGACCAGATCCAAATCCCACGGGGCCAACCGAGCAATATGAACCGGGGCGCTACGCTCACAAGCCGCTATAAACCGAGAGACCCATCTGTCACCCGCCACATCAGAACCATACAACGCCCCCAAGGCCGAAACATGGACCTTAAGGGTGTTGACTGAAAGCCCCAACTCCCGACCTTTCTGAAGAAACTCCAGAATAGAAGGGATGGGAACAAGCGGAGAAAAAGGAGCAGTATGGAACTGAAGGAACTTCCGCCAGACCCTACCATAAATCCGTGTCGTAACCGGCTTCCTACTCAAGAGAAGGGTGGCAATAAGCTGTTCTGAAAACCCCCGCAATCTTAATAGGTGCCTTTCAAGTTCCAAGCCGTCAAGTGGAGCCCCTTCACCTGAGGGTGATGGCAAGGACCCTGAGACAGCAGGCCTGGAACGGAAGGAAGCAGCCACGGGTCGGACACTGACATGGCTCTGAGCCAGGAAAACCACGGCCTCTTGGGCCAAAACGGGGCAATGAGAATCACCCTCGCTCCCTCGTCCCTGATCTTCCGGATGACCACTGGAAGCAAGTTCATGGGAGGGAATGCATAAGCCAGCCGAAAGGTCCAAGGGAACTGGAGGGAATCCAACAACTCCGGCTCGTCCGTGAAATCCAGAGAGGCAAACCGGCTGACTTGCCTGTTGGCCCTGGTTGCAAACAAATCTATGTCCGGAAGACCCCACAAGGCAACTATCTTCCGGAAGGTCCGACGGCAGAGGGCCCACTCGCCCTGATGGAGGGTATGGCGACTCAGGAAGTCTGCTGTGGAGTTGTCGACACCCCGAATATGGAGGGCCGAAAGGGACAACAGGTTGGCCTCCGCCAGGTTGAGGATAGCCACCGCGGTAGACAGCAGCGTCCGGGATCGAGTACCTCCCTGCTTGTTGATATATGCCACCGAAGTGGTGTTGTCCGATAAGATCCGAACGTGCGAGCCCCGCAGCTGTGGAAGAAAATGACGGAGGGCAAGGTGGATAGCTTTTAATTCCCGCAAGTTGGAAGAATCGGAAGACTCCACTACCGACCATGGACCCTGAGCTAAACAGGCCCCCAGGTGAGCCCCCCACCCGTCCGGACTGGCATCAGTCAGAAGGACCTGAGAAGGCCGAATTACCCAGGGAACCCCCCTTGAAAGGTGAAGCGGGTCCACCCACCAGGCAAGAGATTCTACAACGTCCGGGGGCAAGGCAAGACAACCCTGAAGCCGACCCTGCAAGGCCACCTCCGCCAGCAACACCGCCTGTTGCAATGGCCGCGTATGAAACTGCGCCCACTGAACTGCCGGGATGCAAGACGAAAGGGAACCCAACAGGGACATGGCCTCCCGCAATGACAGGGAAGGGCGAGCAATAACCTGACTGACCCTAGCCCTGATATGAGATATTTTGTCATCCGGAAGGAGGCAGAGCTGACTGACAGAGTCCAGAAGGAGACCCAGAAAAGATTGATGAGTCACGGGAGTTAGTCTGGACTTCCCCCAGTTGATGATCCAGCCCAAGTCCTGCAAAGATGAGATGACATGAGTCACACGGGACTGACACTGTTCAAAGGAGTTACCCACTATCAAAAAGTCATCCAAATACGGCACAATGAGCGTGTCCTGGTGCCGCAAAAAAGCCATCACCTCGGATATTACTTTGGTGAAGACACGAGGAGCCATCGAAAGACCAAAGGGCATTGCTGCAAATTGGAAATGTCGAGTCCGCCCCTCCCAGACGACCGCCACCCGCAGAAACTGCTGGTAATCGACGTGGATGGCGATATGATAGTAAGCATCCTTGAGATCCAGGACCGCCATGAAGCATCTGGGGAATAACAATTTAATCGTGGAATTAATAGATTCCATTTTGAAGGACCGGACCGCCAGGAAGGAATTCAACTTCTTTAAATTAATAATGGTCCGAAAGGAACCATCTGGTTTAGACACCAGGAACAAGGGGGAGTAAAACCCCTTTCCTTCCTGGCCCACCGGAACCTCAACAAGAACATGTTTGGACAACAGTGACTGAATTTCCAGGACCAGGGCACGCTGATGATGCGGCGGAGGGGAGGTGAGGACAAACGAATCTGGAGGAGAACGGGCAAAGTCCAGAGTAAGACCGGAGGTAATCAACCGCAAAATCCAGGAACTAGAGGATAGAACAGCCCAGCGATCAGAGAAGGCCGACAACCTACCCCCTACAGGGAGATCTGACCTAACGGTACTTTTTACCGGGCTTGAAGGAGGAGGACCCCCCAAACAGGGCACCCCGTTGTTTACCCTCCTTGGGTTCCCAACGGTCCCGGTTTTCCCTATACGACCTCTTCTGGCCGAATGGACGTCTCCGGAAGGCTCTCCACGGAAGGGGAGCGTACACAACTTGGACTTGGATTGAGAATCGCCCTTCCACCCCTTAAGCCACAGGGCTCGACGAGCCGAGTTTGTCAGGCCTGCAGACCGAGCCGCCAGGCGCAAGGAATCAGCAGACACATCCGCTAAATAAGCCGAGGCCCCACGAATCAATGGAAGAGAAGACAGCAACTGGTCCCTGGGAACCCCTGACCTAATCTGATCCTCAAGCTGATCTACCCAGACCAACAGGGATCTGGCAGTACATGTAGCTGAAATAGCGGGTTTAAAGGCCCCTGTGCAGGATTCCCAAGTGCGCTTAAGCAACATCTCGGCTTTTCGGTCCAGCGGATCAGCCAGCAACCCAGCATCCTCTACCGGGAGGGTGGAACGCTTAGACGTGGAGGCAACCGCAGCGTCCACCTTCGGAATCTTGGACCACGTAGCTAAGTCCTCATCATCGAAGGGATATCTCCGCTTGGAAGATGAAGGAAGAGCCCCACGTCTGTCCTGCTTATCCCATTCCCGATAAACCAGATCTTTTAGGGCCGCCACCACCGGGATAGCACGTCTCTTCTTTTCCGAGAGGCCGGTGAACATGATATCTTGCGCTGAACGAGATTCCCTCGAATCAGGCACTTCCATCGTGTGGCGGATGGACTTGACAAGGTTGTCCACACCGTCCAGGGGGAAACAGGACTTTCCCTCATCATCCGATGAGGAAGAAGAAGCAGGAGAGGCTGATGGGGACCGGAAGACCCCCTGAGACCTAACCGGGCTGCCCTCTGGGGAGGACACACTAGGGGACACAGGCTTCCTAGCCCTGGAGGAACACGGCCGAGAATGAGCCACCTCGCTGAAGGACAACAACTCCTCCCGGATCATAGAGCGAATGTCCGCCGTCTTAACAGAGGACTCCTCCTGCAAAGTCTGATTAATACAGGCCTGACACAGACGCTTCACATATGTCTCGGGAAGAGGCTGCGTACACAAAGCGCATTCTTTATGCTTCAGTTTTTTACCCTTCTTAGCCTGAGAAAGATAGAAAGGGAGGAGATCAGCAGAGGAGCAGAGGACACACTCACCCCGTGAAGCTGTGCATACTGACCGGTTCAGGAGGTGTAGGACCAGCCTGTGATGGTTGACCAGCCTTAGTCCGGTCACTTCTGTCAGCAGACCCAGCCTCCTTGCTGCGCCCACTGCCACCACGAGTCTTGCTGGATGGCTGCACATCAGTGTCAGGCTGCTGCAGCCCTCCTGCCCCAGGAGACGACATCATAGGGATCAGAACACCAGCGGCGCTGCTGCCGCACTGTCTATTACCTCCCGCGCTGGGGCCACCTCCCCGGCCGCCCGGAAGCACAGCCGCAGTACTTCCGGGTCAGAAGCGCTTCAGGCTACTGCGCAGGCGCCGGCGCGGCCCGGAAGCCGGCGCAGCGATTTAGAAAGGCGGCCGAACGCCGCGGCCGCAGCCTCCCCACACTCCCCAGGAGAGCCCGGACTCCACCGCGCCGACACCCCGCCCCAGCACCGGGAGACACGGACCCGCCCGCCACCGGGCTCGGCCCCCATCCCCCGCGAACGGCGGCAAAATGACCGCGCCATAGAGCCACAGCACCCCAGGAAGTGCAGGCACTGCAACCGCCGGAGACAGCCAGCTAACCAGCCCGTCATCTACATACCTCTGGGCCCCCTGGCTGCCCCTGGAGACCACCATGGATGAATGCAGCTTGTCCAGACTGCACCGCGCTCCCACGAGTCAGGGTGGAAATCCAGCGCTGACATCGTGACATCCCAGTCAGACGAGGGGAGAGCCGGAAACCGGACTTCCCGACGCTGCTTCTGGAGTTCCAGGCCCTGCCGTTCGCAAAGATACCGCACAGAGGCTGATTGAACCCAGGTAAGCCTTTTTGCTGCAGGTTCCCCTCAGGACAGGAAACCAAACTGAGGGAGCGAGGGGGACCGCCCCTTTTTATCTGTAGGTTTCCTGTCCTGGTGGGCGGATCCCCTCTCTCATGTGGGTGCTGTCGTGGCGAGAAGAAAAACCAGCATTGATACATGAATATTTAAAAATAATTGTACATGTATATTACTTCACATGCTCATTATATATATATATTTTTTTTTTTTTCTCCTTTTGTAATATCAATATACATATACACAATATAAAGTATAGAATGAATATATTATAATTCAATAGCTCTTCATATATATAAAAAAAGGTATCTATCCACCCCACAACTAAGGTTTTTTTTTTTATATATAATTATATATTGCACTAACCCACATCAAAAATAGGGATATACCATATTAAATATATGTCTGTTATGCATCAAAAAATTGTGAAGAGAATAAAGTTAAATTAATATTATCCACACCAAATGGCGTAGATGCTATGTAGCCACAACATGGAAGTCTAATGGTGGGGTTACACGTTCCGATATCGCCGTGATATCGGAGGCAACGCCGCCGGAGCGCGCATTTTTTCAGCCCCTTTCCCGATATCGCATCGCCGGTTTACACGCTGCGATATCGGGAAACAACGTCCCTCCGATGTGTACGCCCACCAACCCAGTAACGACCATTTAACATGGGAGTTAATGGGTGAGGTGCGAGTACAGATCGGAGTTGGGCTGTCACATGCAGCGATGCTGGTACAACGGCCATGCGATATCGGGGAGTTGAATAGCTCGGCTATTCAACTCCGATATCGTTTTGGCATCGTTCCAGCATCGCGTTGTACGCTCAAACCGTACAACGTGCACACGATATCGGCTCCAACTCGCAACCCACGTGACTTTTTGTCGGAGTTGGGTCGGAGTTGGACGCCGATATCGCGGCGTGTAAACCCACCATAAATGGATTTTGTTAAATCAGCACTGTGTGCAAAATCAATCAGTAGTATCACCATCTCAGTGCAATCAATCAGTAGTATCACCATCTCAGTGCAATCAATCAGTAGTATCACCATCTGAGTGCAATCAATCAGTAGTATCACCATCTCAGTGCAACAATTAGAAGCAACCAAGCGTGGCTACAATATGGAATGTCCAAATGGACCTTTTAGATCACCAATATGTGCAGGATCAATCAGCAGCACTGTCTGCGCCCTCTCAGTGCTACAATTAGAGTCAACCAACGTTTTACTCCTAGCAGCCCAAGATTTCATTAAACATATATAGGTATCCCATATCAAAGGGGCTATTTTAGAGGGATAGTGCCAGGGTTTTATATATCCAGATCACCTAACCATACAGCTTTTATAGTATAGAGCTTTACATGATATTCCATTCAGTACCTGTGTATATCAACTCCTGTAGCAAGCGTGCGCCCTTATGCGCATTTCGGTAATTCACCTTCGTCTGAGGGCTTGTGAGTGAAAAGGAAGGGGTGGAATTAAAATAGTGAGGAGGACCAATCAGATGCCGCTCTCGTTGTCATGGTGGCGGACGCTTTAACCCTAATGTAACGCCCAGCCCTGCGTCATCAGCGGCGTCATGGATAGGCGTGTCTGCAGGTCAGCTGACCTGCAGCACGCTCTCCATAGAAACGCCTGATAGGCGGACCGGCCCATCAGGGAAGCGCCCGCTCAGCGCGGAGAGTTGGCATACAACAGTGGATCCATACAGTGGATTCAAAATAGATATTGAGATACTATCATCAAGGGGTCATATTAGAACTAATATTTCTCATAGTAGCCAATTTTAGACTTGATCTACATCACTAAGACATCCATCTATATTTTATACTAGCTGTAGTACCCGGCTACGCCCGGGTTAATAAATAACTGATGTTAGCTATAACAAAATAGAATTTGAATATGTCATATTAATGACCTGTAAGAAAATAGAAGCTGAGCTGTGATTGATTGCTATAGGCAGTCTAATAAATCTCCAGCCAACAGTAAACCCTCCCCCTGGCCGGGCAGTATATGTTACCTCACACATATACATAATAGACAGCTCATGTGACTGACATCTGCCTTAATTCCCTATATGGCACATGTGTTGCACAGACGTGTGACTGTGCAAAATTTTGTGGCTGTAGTTGTGACGGTGTAGATGCCAATCCCAGATATACACACACACACATTCAGCTTTATATATTAGATTACACAGACAGATCACATTAGATGGTTGGTGCACATATTAACAAATATTACGAGTATAGATGGTACATATAGTCACTAGGTACATTATTCCAAAAACTCAAACCAAACCCCTTTGATGTCACCATCAAGTGTTGTCACCCACTGGAACATAGATGTGCTGCAACATGTGGCCAAAAATGGTGCCCTGCAGGGCTAAAGATTGAACACCCCTTTAATTTTGCAGATCATAGGGGGTTCCTATAACCACTAAAAGAATTTATCATACTACTAAATGGTGGCCCGATTCTAACGCATCGGGTATTCTAGATTATGTATGTAGTTGACATACTGTGACTGACAGAACTTGTTAAGTCAACGTGAGTGAACTACATAATGTGTATATATACAGCTAGGGCCAGAAATATTTGGACAGTGACACAATTTTCGCGAGTTGGGCTCTGCATGCCACCACATTGGATTTGAAATGAAACCTCTACAACAGAATTCAAGTGCAGATTGTAACGTTTAATTTGAAGGGTTGAACAAAAATATCTGATAGAAAATGTAGGAATTCTACACATTTCTTTACAAACACTCCACATTTTAGGAGGTCAAAAGTAATTGGACAAATAAACATAACCCAAACAAAATATTTTTATTTTCAATATTTTGTTGCGAATCCTTTGGAGGCAATCACTGCCTTAAGTCTGGAACCCATGGACATCACCAAACGCTGGGTTTCCTCCTTCTTAATGCTTTGCCAGGCCTTTACAGCCGCAGCCTTCAGGTCTTGCTTGTTTGTGGGTCTTTCCGTCTTAAGTCTGGATTTCAGCAAGTGAAATGCATGCTCAATTGGGTTAAGATCTGGTGATTGACTTGGCCATTGCAGAATGTTCCACTTTTTTACACTCATGAACTCCTGGGTAGCTTTGGCTGTATGCTTGGGGTCATTGTCCATCTGTACTATGAAGCGCCGTCCAATCAACTTTGCAGCATTTGGCTGAATCTGGGCTGAAAGTATATCCCAGTACACTTCAGAATTCATCCGGCTACTCTTGTCTGCTGTTATGTCATCAATAAACACAAGTGACCCAGTGCCATTGAAAGCCATGCATGCCCATGCCATCACGTTGCCTCCACCATGTTTTACAGAGGATGTGGTTAGCCTTGGATCATGTGCCGTTCCCTTTCTTCTCCAAACTTTTTTCTTCCCATCATTCTGGTACAGGTTGATCTTTGTCTCATCTGTCCATAGAATACTTTTCCAGAACTGAGCTGGCTTCTTGAGGTGTTTTTCAGCAAATTTAACTCTGGCCTGTCTATTTTTGGAATTGATGAATGGTTTGCATCTAGATGTGAACCCTTTGTATTTACTGTCATGGAGTCTTCTCTTTACTGTTGACTTAGAGACAGATACACCTACTTCACTGAGAGTGTTCTGGACTTCAGTTGATGTTGTGAACGGGTTCTTCTTCACCAAATAAAGTATGCGGCGATCATCCACCACTGTTGTCATCCGTGGACGCCCAGGCCTTTTAGAGTTCCCAAGCTCACCAGTCAATTCCTTTTTTCTCAGAATGTACCCAACTGTTGATTTTGCTACTCCAAGCATGTTTGCTATCTCTCTGATGGATTTTTTCAGCCTCAGGATGTTCTGCTTCACCTCAATTGAGAGTTCCTTTGACCGCATGTTGTCTGGTCACAGCAACAGCTTCCAAATGCAAAACCACACACCTGGAATCCACCCCTGACCTTTTAACTACTTCATTGATTACAGGTTAACGAGGGAGACGCCTTCAGAGTTAATTGCAGCCCTTAGAGTCCATTCTCCAATTACTTTTGGTCCCTTGAAAAAGGAGGAGGCTATGCATTACAGAGCTATGATTCCTAAACCCTTTCTCCGATTTGGATGTGGAAACTTTCATATTGCAGCTGGGAGTGTGCACTTTCAGCCCATATTATATATATAATTGTATTTCTGAACAGGTTTTTGTAAACAGCTAAAATAACAAAACTTGTGTCACTGTCCAAATATTGGGGATGGGATGGAGTCGGGGAAGGGAGGATGGATCTGGGGGAGGGGGAGAGGCAGGATGGAGCCAGGGGGGACGGGGGGGGGAGGGGAGAGGCAGGGTGGAGCCGGGGGGGGGGGGGGGGGGGAGGGGAGAGGCAGGGGGGAGCCGGGGGTTAATGAGTCAGGATGGAGCATCCAGGATGGAGCCCGGGGGGGGGGGAGGCAGGATGGAGCCCAGGGGGGGGTTGCCGTGGGGTGAAATTGGGGCATGATGGGTGCGGGGGGGACTTGATCCCCTGTTCTCACGCGTCTTCTGTAGTTGCTCTGTCACATGACCACAGTGTGACGGAGGAGACGGGTGAGAACAGCGGGAGGCGAGGGGGGGCAGTATGGATGCAGGTGGGGTGGTAGGCAGGGGGCAGTATCCCCCTCGCCTCCCGCTGTTCCCACCAGTCTGTACACAGAGCAGGCTGATATGACATCACACAGCCCACCCTGTGTACAAACAGGTGAGAACAGCAGGAGGCGAGGTGGGGGCATAGGGGGAGAGGCGAGGTGGGGGCGGCGGGTTCCCTGTATATCCCGGCAAACAGCGGCGCTAACGCGTCACTGTCGCCAGCAGCAAATTGGCGCAAAAATCGAACTTTGAATTCTCGCGACAATTTGCATAGCCGGCGCTCATTGGCACCCGCCTCCGGCAGGTACCAATGAGCGGCCTGTGTCTGGCGCATGATTTCTGTGACCGACAAATGCCTTAGGCTACTTTCACATAACGTTTTTTTTCCTGTCCATGGGATCCTACTTTTTGTAGGATGCCACGGACAGGAATGGACACCGGAGGGCGTGACCTATTCTGTGTCCGGGTCCGTGATTATCACGGATCCGTACACTGCAGGGCACTTTCACTTCTGCAATGTATAATATACATTGTAGAAGTGAAATATAAGAAAGTTAAAAACAAAAAAAATCACAGTAACTGCAGTCATGTGACCCGATGATGCTCTGACATCATCACAGGTCCTGTAAGCACACGGACCTTGCTCGGAGGCAGCGCTGGATCGAGGATAGGTGACCATAATGATTTTTTATTTTTAACTCTTTCTTTTACTTAATTACACTTCTGTAATAGATTATACATTGCAGAAGTATAATTAGAAGGGTTGGAGCAATTTTAGTGTACTGAGCATGCTCAGTACACTAAAATCGGGTCTGAGGAGACATCAGATGTTTCCTCGGACCCTGCTCCATAGGGCCCCATGTTAATGGAATCGGATCGGATTTGGCATAATTGCCATCCGATTTGTCAGATCAGATTCTATCCGGTTTTTGATTCGGATGCAAAAATCGGAGCAGTCTCCAATTTTTGCACCGGAAAGAAATCGGACAAAATCTGATCGGACGCGATTCAGTGCGCATCCAAATTGGTCCGATCGCCATGGGGTTACACGGGGGCAAATTCGGATCCGATGGTGTCCGATTTCACAAAATCATAGTGTAAAACTAGCCTTAGACAGTTATATAGTAGTTGAACATAAAATCAGATGTAAACTCACACTTACCATTTGGGCTCCACTGAAAGGGTTTTTTTCATTTTCCTATATAGGTATTATTGGATAGTATGTGTAAATACAAACACTTTTGCAATTCACTACGTGCTAAATTTTCCCTACGTTACCGAGACTTAGTGTGGAGCCCCTGTAGACTGATTGCCACTGTGGTATAGCAGCTGGGACTAGTAAGTTGGTCACTCCACACAAACCCCAGATCCCTAGTCCTAATTACTTCATGTCAGGCAAGGAATAGCGGGAGGGATCAAGTGGAGGGTGGAGTGTTGAGAAAGAACCCAGGAAGGGGTGGAGGAACTGGAGTAAAACCCAGGAACACGGGAGTTTTCTAGAGTTTCTAGGGGATATGACAACCGGACTCCTAAGCAGACACACCCAGCCGCCTAGTCAGCTGAGACACTAGGCGGGAAGAAACAGGACCGGCAGCCTGTGCCACCGTATGGCTAGTCCGGGTCCCAGGCTGGGTACAGACGGAAGGAAGAAGGGGTCCACGGTGTGTCCGAGGCAACTGGGATACCGGGGGACAAGGCCGGAACCAGGGTGCCGGCTCTGTTGATGTGGCAGGGAAGCTTCAATCCCCCAACCACGAATTCCGGCAGGGTGCATGGTCTTTATGTCCCGAACCCAACCACCAGCACAATAAAAGGGACGGCTGTTGGACGAGGGCTAGGGGATCTGTGACCGCTGGACCGTAGTCTGTGCGTGGGACAGAGAGACCAAGGCCCAAAAGGAACCAGAGAAGGGGTGCCATCAGCGAGCAGTCCCAGCTGCTAATTTGTGACCAGAGCCACTTATGAACAGTTGTACCATGTGAACTGCGGAGCTTCAATAAAACCTGGTTTAAGCTCAGGACTGTGTGACTTGATTGAGTGCCCGGGACAGGGTTGATTGACACGGAGACTAGGCAGCTACAGGCTGCCTGAGAATATTGACAGTCCTTTCCTTTTTCCTTCTGCATCATCCACAGGGAAGCCCTGGGAAACAGCCCTACCTGTGGAGACCCAACTACAGCGGTGGCTACGGCTGGCCAGAAAACACGGGGGGGGAAGGGCGTCACATACATTTCCTAAACAAACTATTTCCCCTCACCCTCTGATTGCCGCGCCTGGGCCCACAGAGCCGGGTCACGTCACATCCCACAGCCCTAGATGACGAAAGGGGCCCGGTTCAGAGTATCCTTGCCCCGGGGTGCGACATTAACACTTGTTTACAGATGGTTGCATTGGACACAGACTGCTGCTTAGATTCCAGAACAGCGCTAACAAACTCTTCTGATAATCACTGTTTTGAAGCTCAAATCTAGTGATTTGTCCCCCATACCATCTCAAGAAGGCGATTTGTCACCCCATATCATATTTAAAGGGACACTGTCACCAGGTTTTTGCCATCCCATCTGACAGCAGCATAATGTAGAGATAGAGACCCCGATTCCAGCGATGTGTCACCTACTGAGCTTCTTGCTGTCACTTTGATAAAATTACTGTTTTCTCTGCTTCAGATTTAGCAGTAAATGACTATGCTGGACTATTTGATTAAGTCCTACAATGTTAATCTCGAACTGACTGAACAGTGATTTTATGGAAACTACACCGAGCAGCCCAATAAGAGGCATCGCTGGAATCAGGGTCTCTGTCTCTTCATTATGCTGCTGTCAGATGAGATGGCAAAAACCTGGTGAGTGTGTCCCTTTAATAGGTAATTTGTCCCCCATACCATCTCAAACGTTTCTTCAGATTTCGGATAAATGAGTCTGACACCAAATAACACTGTTATGGCTTTATTCAAAAACAAAAAGTCGCACATTTAAAGAGAATCCAAAAGTAACTGATCACACTATATACATACTGCCATAAAAGAGTATCTCAAGTAGGACAAAGCCCTCTGTAAATATAAAACCCACCCTTATATATCTGCACAAAACAAAAGAAAAAAAAAACTTAATTGGAAAGGCTGATGTCGGGGACTCTAGAAAGTGTCACCACCATGCGATCGAGTGGTCAACGTGTTACCACATAAGTTATATGTAGAGATTGATACATGATAGACGGGGTAAAAGCAGATGGCAGCGAGGCGACAGCCTTAAGGGGGCATTTAAAAAAATTACCATCAAGTCCATCATTAAAGTGGTCATAGCTACAAATTTACCTCTCAAGTAATTCACTTGGGGAAGTCTACTTTATTATACAGGGCAAGTGTGTGTTTTTGTGTCACAAACACTCTGGCGGCATTAAACGCATTACAATACATCCTTCACACATTCTTATAAAAGCTACAGAAATATATATTCTTTAAATTTTTCCAATAAAGCTAAAATAGGGCAACTTTGCATTAGGCTTTTTGTGTGTCCAGGTACGTTTTTGTAGACAGTCCCCATGGCAGCTGAGAGAAAACACAAAACAGTCTGAAATGTTGAAAACCAATTCCTGAATGGATGCTTGTGATCAGGACATAAAAAAAAAAAAAGTTGGTGCTCATAACATTCTACATAGATGGGAAGATACAGAACATTCTACTGCTCATAGCCTTCTGTAGGAGGAGCTAGACACTGAACATTCTACTGCTCATAGCCTTCTGTAGGAGGAGCTAGACACTGAACATTCTACTGCTCATAGCCTTCTGTAGGAGGAGCTAGACACTGAACATTCTACTGCTCATAGCCTTCTGTAGGAGGAGCTAGACACTGAACATTCTACTGCTCATAGCCTTCTGTAGGAGGAGCTAGACACTGAACATTCTACTGCTCATAGCCTTCTGTAGGAGGAGCTAGACACTGAACATTCTACTGCTCATAGCCTTCTGTAGGAGGAGCTAGACACTGAACATTCTACTGCTCATAGCCTTCTGTAGGAGGAGCTAGACACTGAACATTCTACTGCTCATAGCCTTCTGTAGGAGGAGCTAGACACTGAACATTCTACTGCTCATAGCCTTCTGTAGGAGGAGCTAGACACTGAACATTCTACTGCTCATAGCCTTCTGTAGGAGGAGCTAGACACTGAACATTCTACTGCTCATAGCCTTCTGTAGGAGGAGCTAGACACTGAACATTCTACTGCTCATAGCCTTCTGTAGGAGGAGCTAGACACTGAACATTCTACTGCTCATAGCCTTCTGTAGGAGGAGCTAGACACTGAACATTCTACTGCTCATAGCCTTCTGTAGGAGGAGCTAGACACTGAACATTCTACTGCTCATAGCCTTCTGTAGGAGGAGCTAGACACTGAACATTCTACTGCTCATAGCATTCTGTAGAAGGGAGGAGCTAGACAGCACATTCTACTGCTCAACCTTCTGTAGAAGGGGTGAGCTAGAAACACCAAACATTTTAATAATGTTCTGTAGAGGGGGATAGCAAGTACTTATTGTATTGTTCGTAGCGTTCGAGAGGGGAAGACCTGGACACAGAACATTCTACTGCTCATAGCATTCTGTAGAGGGGAGAAGCTAGAGATACCAAACATTCTACAGCTTGTAGCATGCTATAGAGGGGAGGGAGGAGCTATGAACATTCTATTGTTCAAAATTCTAAGTGGAGAAAAGCCTGAGATACAGAACATTCTACTGAAATGAGTTACACTTTACTATTTTTTTCCTTACTTTACACTGTATATTTTTAGTTCCTCAGGGAACTTTAACTTGTTTGATCGCTTGTACTATATACCGTAGTACCTCAGTCACAGGCTGAGCTTAGCAGGTGCACCAAGTTAGCAACCCATCTAATTCTGGTAATCATGTCACAGGAGGAGGGATTTAAATGAATGAACACCAATCAGATCTGCTATTATCAGTAGGTGGCTGTACAACAGCTGGCACCTGCCCAGTATATACTGGTCATACATACTGGTATGTCATTTATAAAAGGTAGGGGGTTAATGAAGACCTATTGCAAAGTTATATCACTTTTCAATTAAATAATTTTTCAAAAAAAAATAAGTTACTTGCATAAAGATGGATGCTCCTTTTAATTTAGGGGGTCCCGCTAATACAATAGTAAAGCTGCTTTAATGCAGGAATTGTCCACTGGCGTCCTGCCAAAATGCTTGTCTAAAGCCGCCATATATATATATATTTTTTTTTTACACTTCTGCCTACTAAAAGGAGGACAGTCTGGGAAGTGGTCAAATCCTTTTAATTTCTATGCACTTATCAAACCTTGCTTCCTTCCCAATGGGCAGGGGGTCTCCTCAGGTTGCAAAACTGCTGTCAGGGTATGCTGGGAGTTGTAGTTTTGCAATACCTGGAGGGTACTGCCCTCGAGTAGGGGGCCAGGTGTTGTCTAAATATATGTATAGGATATACGACAGTCACTCTTCACACCAATAGATAACCTGCGGGAAAGCTCTCTGGGGAGGTCACACGATTCATGATAATAGGAAGGGAAGTTTCTAGATAAAATTACTATTAAACAGGATCCTCACGTATTTATTTGGAATGATAAAAAGGGCACAAAAAAAAAAAATAAAAAAAAATCGTAAAACCACACCTTTTCCTATAAAAAAAAGGAACAAGTTAAATTCTGCCGGGACATCTATTGTACATGTAGAGACGTACAGATCTGCATTTTACACTCTATAAATCAGCAATCCTCGGGCTCAGAGAAAAAGAGACTGGTCCATAGCCTCCCGAAAAATGGCCTCAATCCTCATCCTCGTCCCCTTCGTCTTCTGCGGCCCGTTTTCTTTTCTCTCCCCGCTCAACGGCTTGCTCTTCTTCTGAGGAGAAAATAAAAAATATTAAAATATACTTAAAATATATAAATATATATATATAAATACATACACAAAATTTAACTACACACACCGATCAGCGGCTGCCGGTTTGCCACTTGTACTTCCTCGGACCAGTTTTGATAGGTACTAACCACAGCACACCGGGAACACCCCACCAGACCCGCCGTTTTGGAGATGCTCTCACCCAGTCGCATTGCCATCACAATTTGGCCCTTGTCAAAGTTGCTCAAGTCGCTCAGCTCCTTACGCTTGCCCACTTTTCCTGCTTCCAAAACAGCAACTTTAGGAACTGAAACACCCCCTCACCCATGTCCGATGAAATGAGTCACGAAATTCAATGGTTTTTCATGCAACAGCTGATCGGTGTGTGCATATATACATATACCGTATATACTCGTGTATAAGCCGACCCGTGTATAAGCCGACCCCCCTACTTTTGCCCCCAAAACCTGGGAAAATCTATTGACTCGTGTATAAGCCGAGGGTGGACCCTCGCACAAGTATACAGCCCCCAGCAGTGTGGTATACACCAGTCCCAGAGGTAGATACAGCAGCCCCAGTGGTAGTATACACGCAGCCCCAGTAGTATATACAGCCCCAGTGGTAGTATATACAGCCCCAGTGGTAGTATACAGGGCCCCAGAGGTATATAGCAGCCCCAGTGGTAGTATACAGTGCCCCAGAGGTATATAGCAGCCCCAGTGGTAGTATACAGGGCCCCAGAGGTATATAGCAGCCCCAGTGGTAGTATACAGTGCCCCAGAGGTATATAGCAGCCCCAGTGGTAGTATACAGGGCCCCAGAGGTATATAGCAGCCCCAGTGGTAGTATACAGTGCCCCAGAGGTATATAGCAGCCCCAGTGGTAGTATACAGGGCCCCAGAGGTATATAGCAGCCCCAGTGGTAGTATACAGTGCCCCAGAGGTATATAGCAGCCCCAGTGGTAGTATACAGGGCCCCAGAGGTATATACAGCCCCAGTGGTAGTATACAGTGCCCCAGAGGTATATAGCAGCCCCAGCGGTAGTATACAGGCAGCCCCAGTAATGCAGGCCCCCCCCAGCGTCTCTCCGGTCACCTGTAAAGCAAGCTATACTTATCAGTGTCCCGCTCGCACCCGCCGCTGCCGACATCCACGATCCTCCATCTTCATGCGACTCCTCTTCCTGTTTCCTGTGCGCGTCGCCGGGAATGACGTCATTGCCGGCGACGCGCACAGAAACAGGAAGAGGAGTCGCATGAAGATGGAGGATCGTGGATGTCGGCAGCGGCGGGTGCGAGCGGGACACTGATAAGTATAGCTTGCTTTACAGGTGACCGGAGAGACCCTGGGGGGGCCCTGCATTACTGGGGATGCGGGGGCTGCTGTATACCGATGTATACATCGGTATGTACCGATGTATACATCGGTATACAGCACTGACTCGCGTATAAGCCGAGGGGGGTACTTTTCAGCCCAATTTTTGGGCTGAAAAACTCGGCTTATACGCGAGTATATACGGTATCCTTCCTGCTTCCCTTGACCAGGTGCATAGTGGCCCAAATTGATGCAAAAATCATTTTTGCTTTGGAGCAACGTTTACAAGATCTATACCAAAGAGCTTGTAACCACTGTGCTTCTTGCCTAGGAAACCACCCGCTTATAACGGGCTACCTGCCACCGCTGTGGTCTTAGGCAATGAGCTACTACTTTATCAAAAATCCTTGCATATTTTAAGCTGTTTTTATAACCACTTATGAAAATGGAAACAACCCCTTTAAGTACTCCATCAGACTATGAAGCTTAGTATAAGGACAGGTCACGTCCAAAATCCATTTAGGTTTTGGGATTGGTAAACCTTTGAAAACAGCACCCCCTTGTTCACTTCAATGTGCAAAGCTACCGGCATCGCTAACTGGTGAAGCCAGTAATACTGCATATGACCCACTAAGATGGTGTAAATATATATAAATTATAGTATTTAATATTATTTATACAGTTTCATGATCTTAATTGGAGAACCCCTTTTACTGTAACAGATGGCATCCACATACACAACGCCCATCAATCAGCTGCGTTACTACAGGCATCGTTGGCTGGTGAAGCCAGTGACAGCATGTGACCACTAGGATGTGGACTGCACATAAAAACAATAGTTTTTAGGATCTTAATTAGAGAACACCTTTAATAAAGTCCTCCATTGCCTGACCTTGCTCAATTTAATTGAAAAAAAACAGCCATTTTAACTTGCCTTCCTCTTCTTCCTCCTCCTCTCCATCACCACCATCTTCTACATAATCATCATCGTCTTCTTCATCCTAGACAGAAAGAATAAATTTAGAATAAATTTAGGGATTCATCACCAGCCAAGTGGAATAAAAAACAAAAGTGAACAGAGCGCAACTTGTTAGATCAACTTAGGACTTACATGGATTTCCTCCTTCATCAGATAGGAGAGCCCCACTTCTTCCTCTCCTACATCAGACTCTCCCTCATCCTCCTCCTCATCTTCCTCTTCATACTCCCCAGGAGGACCGGGTTCATCTTCATCATCCTCTGGATAGTCATATTCCTCACATTCTGCAAAGGAAAATGGAAAATGAAGCGAATGCACCATGTTCTGTAAAGTACATGCTCCACGGAGTGCTGTACTGTGTGAACAGGGACGAGCATTCACTACCGACCCTCTGCATCCTCCTCTTCGGAGTCAGGGGCTTCGTTATCCTCCTGATCAAAGCCGTCTAGGTATGTGATCTGTGTAAGTTTCCGGAATATCTTGTCCCTGTAGTCTTCTAGGTTGGACAGCTCACAGTTGAAGAGGTCTAAGCTCTTTAGGTGTTTTAAATTTGTCTGGAAAGAACAAGACCATCAAAAATGGCAGAACAAACATACTACCTGACGGCCATAGCAATCCCTGACCTGAATATCCTCACCCTCCTGGAGCCGGCAGATGTATAGATGTATAACACTAAACATAATGACCCTACAACTCCCCACATAACCGTGACACGGCCTCCCGTCTGACCGCCATCTACTATGTGATGGAGCTTCGTGTCGTCTACTTACAAGGGCTTCCACCGTGCTCAGATCCTTGATCTTGTTCCCGCTCAGGTTCAGGTAGGTGAGATTAGGACACCTCTCCGCTAATACTTCAAGCCCTCCAGAGATGCTGTTATCACTCAGTTCCAACTACGAGGAGAAAATTATAAAAAAAATAAATAATTGTATCTTTAGACCTGTCCCTGCACCCCCTCTTATCATTTCTAGCCATCCCTTTTGCATTATGAAAAACAATTAATTGCAAAAATGTTTCATTTTATTATGGTACAAGATCTTTGGTTTATTGTATTCATTTTCGTATATATATATATTTATATTATTGTATATTAGTACCGTATATACTCGTGTATAAGCCGACCCGTGTATAAGCCGACCCCCCCCCCACTTTTGGCCCCCAAAACTGGAAAAACCTATTGACTCGCGTATAAGCCTAGGGTGGACAATGCAGCAGCTACCGGTACTGAAAATTTTCAAAAATCTATATACCTGTAATGGGGCATATACTGTGATTTGAGCGCTATATACCAGTGATTGGGGCGATCACTGGTATATAGCGCTCCCATCACAGTATATGCCCTATTACAGGTATATAGCCACGATCACTGGTGTATAGCGCTCCCATAACAGTATATACTGTAACCCCAGCTTTCCCTCACTAGACTGCTTTATTATAGTATTACTATTCTTTCCCTGACAACCCAGCTTTTCCCTGCTCTATCAGCCCACAATGGCTCCTCACCTCCTTCCTTGGGGCCAGAAACTGTAATTTAAGTCCCCTGCGGCCACACCTTGTTTTAGGACAATGCCTGGCCGTAGGGGACTTTTTTTGTGTTTTTTTTACAGGTGGACAGTGACTATTGAGGGGGGGAGGACACTGTCCTGCCCATTACTATTGCATGGTGGAGGGATACATTACCCTCCCCATTGCAATAGTAGGGCGGAGGGATACAGGCCCTTAACTTTACTGATCGAGGAGGAGGGATCTGGGGCCCCTGTGCCTCTCTCCGGAGCCACAGAGACCGGGACGCGTGGACGGGAGCCAGGAGGAGCTGACATGGACGGGAGCCAGGAGGAGCTGACATGGACGGGAGCCAGGAGGAGCTGACATGGACGGGAGCCAGGAGGAGCTGACATGGACGGGAGCCAGGAGGAGCTGACATGGAAGGGAGCCAGGAGGAGCTGACATGGAAGGGAGCCAGGAGGAGCTGACATGGACGGGAGCCAGGAGGAGCTGACATGGACGGGAGCCAGGAGGAGCTGACATGGACGGGAGCCAGGAGGAGCTGACATGGACGGGAGCCAGGAGGAGCTGACATGGACGGGAGCCAGGAGGAGCTGACATGGACGGGAGCCAGGAGGAGCTGACATGGACGGGAGCCAGGAGGAGCTGACATGGACGGGAGCCAGGAGGAGCTGACATGGACGGGCTGCAGCAGAGGAAGATTGAGGTGAGGTGGAGGGATCCGGGCTGCGGCGGTGATTGGGCCATGTTACACGCAAGCAGGACCCCCGGTGGTCCTAGCATGGAGGAATCCGGCAGGTGACCGCAGCGGGGGAGATCTGGGCGGGCGGGGGGAAGGGGGGGGGAACAGCGGCACAAGCAGGACCCCCGGTGGTCCTAGCATGGTGACCACAGCTGTGGAGATCTGGGCGGGGGGGGGGGGATGGTCAGCAGCACAAGCTGGACCAGTGGGGGAGACTTTGAGGGCGGTGTGGAGCCATTTCAAGCAAGCACATAAGTGCTTGTTGGTTAGTGACTCGCGTATAAGCCGAGGGGGGGGACTTTTCAGCACATTTTTTGTGCTGAAAAACTCGGCTTATACGCGAGTATATATAGTATTTTGTTTTTTTATAGCACTTTTATTGTATTATAGTATAATTTATTGTCATAATTATATTATACTATATTGTAATATCACAGTATTTTAATATTTTATTGTGGTATTTTATTTTTCTACATTTAAACATTTTATATAAAATATTAATATTTTAAGTATTTTATATAGTATTTTATTTATAAACTAACATATTATAGTACCGTAATTTATATTAGACTTTTATTGTATGTATATATTACATAATTTTAATCAGCATTTTGATTTTTTTGTATATATTTTATTTATTGCAGTTATAATTTTACATACTGTCAACATATTCCGGAGCGCTTTACAATTCAGAGGTTCATATACAGTCATAAGTAACACTTACACAATAATTAACCCCTTCACAACGGGCGATTTTCTGTTCCCCCCCCCCCCCAAATCCATTACTTTATTTTTCCATCAATATAGACATATGAAGGCTTGTTTATTGCAGGACGAGTTGTACTTTTGCATGAAATAATTTATTTTACCATATAATGTAATGGAAGATGGGAAAGAAATTCCAAGTGCGGTCTAATACCAAAAATAAATAAATGAAAAAAAAAATAAATTTGCAATTACATATTTTTGAGGGGTTTTATTCCCCATGTTCACTATATAGTAACACTGACGTGTCAGTGTGATGCCTCGGGTCAGTACTATACGGTAACACTGATATGTCGGTACGATGCCTCGGGTCAGTACTATACGGTACCAGAATAATTCGGGAAAAGGGGGGGCCGGAGTGAGAGAAAGCCGCTCCCTCAGCAATCACTCCATGGATTCTCAACACTGGTGTCCTGGCTTGGCAACCATGAATAGTAGAAATTCAGTGAAGATCCAGTGTTGTTGCTTCAAACCTTAGCGTGACCCTACGGGTTATGTGATGATTTTAATGTGTATGTCACAATAAAGCACTTTTGAAGCAACGACACTGGATCTTCACTGAATTTCTACTATATGAGGTGTCGGTATGATGTCTCGGGTCAGTACAATATTATTGTTTATTTATAGAGCACCATTAATTCCATGGTGTTGTACATGAGAAAGGTTTACATACAGACAAGTTAAAACTACAATGAAGTGAATACAGTGACAGACCGATAGAGCGGGAGAGGACCCTGCCCTTGCGGGCTTACATTCTACAGGGCAGTGGGGAGAGAGACAGTAGTTGGGTCTGCTGTCATGGTGGTGCTATATGTTAACACTGATGAGTCAATATGATGCCTTGGGTCAGTACTATATGGTAACACTGACCTATCAGTATGATGTCTAGGGTTGGTACCACATGGTAAAACTGAAGTGTCGGTATGATGCCTTGGGTCAGTACGAGTTTGTAGATACCAAATATGTTACTGTTATATAAGTGGTGAAAATTAAACTTGACCAAGGTCTTATATATAAGCCTTGGCCGTGTCCCTCCATCTGATGTGAGCTCACGAGCTGAGATCACATCCTCCCAAAATGTCAGTTGATCTGATCAGCTGACTTGTGTAGCTAACAGCACCAAATGGATCAGTGATCTGACTGGTGCTATTAACCTGTTGGATTGCACTGTCAATCGTGCTGTTCCTCGCTGGTATCGGAGGTCCCATGATGCGATTGTGGCGCCCCTGCGGATAGGTGGCCACAGTATGGTACCGCAGTTACGACAGGTAAGCTAAGCACCCCACACATTAACACCCAACACATCCCCAATCCCTAGCGCTTCATGTCAGGCAGGGAATAGTGGGGGGGGAACTGAGTAGTGGGTGAAGAGTTTGGAAGGAAACTCGGGAAGGGGGTGGAGGAACCAGAGTAAAACCTGGGAACACAAAAGTTAGGGAAGCTCGGAGAGAGTTCTGTTTGAGGTTCCTGGCAGAGTGAGGAACAATACCCCTAAGCAGAGACACCTATGCAGCCCAAGCACTGATACTTGCCAAGAAGAACACTGACCCAGGGGCCTGTGCCACTGTACTGACCGGAGACAGAAGCAGAAGGGGGTCTAAGGTGGACGTAGGTGGACAGGTACACCGAGGGACCGGGTCGACACCAGGAGGCCAGCCCTATAGATGTGGCTGGAAGCTTTACGCCCTGGCCATGAATTAACCAGCTGGGTGCGGGATCTTCATGTGCCATACCCCACCCCTGACAACGAAGGAAAGGCAGTCACATAGGGTTAGGAGTCGCAGCGGGACGTCTGCAGGAAATTCCGACACAGCTCTCATGGAGTATGTGCGTGGGATTGAAGAGGCCCAAAAGGTACAAGAGGGGGTGCCTCTAGAAAGCCGACCCAGCAGCAGACCGGCAACCGGGATAGAGGGCACACTGCTGTAAACCATACTGTATAAAATAATAATGTTGCAGTGAGTAAAATACCGGTCAAACTCAGAACTCTGTGTGAGACACTTAGTCTTGTGATTAGCCGGGGCTCGCCTGTGCCTGCGGAGCCGCCGACTGCATTTACTGCGCAGGCAGAGACTGCTTGCTGGAAAGGAGAAGACAGCGTCCGGAAGGGAGCCGCAGGAGCTCCAGTGATGTCAGTAAAGGCCACTTCACACACACAGATATTTGAGTCCAATATCTGAACAGATCTCTGGTTGCAGTGAAATCATGGATACATTGCTCCATTTTGTGGCTGTGTACAACATGGAGCAATGTATCCATGATTTCACTGCAACCAGAGATCTGTTCAGATATTGGACTCAGATATGTGTGTGTGTGAAGTGGCCTTAAGTACCACTGTACCTCCACACGTACCCTACCATCACACAAACTCTACACTGGCCCAGGGGATAAGCCCTCCACGGGCAGAGCTGGTTAACACCTTGCTGCCCATTGCTATCATCCCCATTCATATTGGCCACAAACCACTGGTGGCATCACATCCATGACAAACTTTCCCTTTTTCATTTTAACCAGCCTAAGTCCGGCTTCACACTGCGGCGTGATCCGGTCCGGTTCTATCCGGTAGGACCCAGACAGTTGCGGACCGGATCAGCACACAGGACTGGGGGGCTAATATGCGCTCTGGTCCTGTGTGCAGCGCACGCAGCTGCAGCCGCTGACAGGTCAGGACAGCGGCGACCACGGACCTGACTTAGCAGCGGGAACTGCGTGCGCTGCACACAGGACCGCAGGGCATATTAGCCCCCAGTCCTGTGTGCTGATCCGGTCCGCGGCTGACTGTGTCCTCCCGGACAGAACCGGACCGGATCACGCTGCAGTGTGAAGCGGCCCTAAGCCGTCACACGGCCCCAGATCCCGAAAAATGAGATGACTATGGGTGCGGAAAAGTGCAATTCTATTTCCTTTAAAAACTTTTTTTCACCAGATAAAAAAAATCACGTTTGGTATCTACAAACTTGTATTGACCAGGGGCATCATACCGACCTGTTGGTTTTGCCATATAGTGATCATGGCAAATAAAAAAAAATAAAAAAATGTGTAATTATACTTTTTATTTCAATTTCACCGCACTTGAGTTTTTTTTCCTCATTTTCCTATTCACTATATGATTAAAAAAAAAAATTAATTATTTCATTCAAAAGTACAACTCTTCCCACAAAAAACAAGCCCTGGTATGTCTATATAAATGGGTTAAAATAAGCCATTTCACTTGTCACAATTTTCCACGCCTGCAGCGTTCTCATCTTTCAGGATCTGGGGCTGTGTGGCGACTAGATATTTCAGACGCATAAAATTAATGATGCCATTTTTGGGTAGATGTGATAATTTGATTGCCAATTATTGCAATGTCGTGACCAAAAAAACAATTTTGGCATTTTTACTTATTCCGTTACGCAATGTACAGATCTGATTTTATATTTTGATAGATCAGACTTTGCTGAACGTGGCGATAATAAGAATGTCTTTTTATTTTAATACTTTTATTTTCAATGGGGCAAAAGGGAATGATTTAAACTTTTGTTTTTAACTTCTACTTTATTTTACACTGTCCCCTAGGGGCCTCAGCACTGCAATGTCCGATCACTTCTGCTTTGTACAGATGAGCTGCTGCACGTCTGTGTACAGAAGAAATCATTTTGTGGATGTTCGCGCTCGATAGTCATCCACAGGTAGGAATTGCAGACAGTTCCCAGGGTCATCACGAGACCTCCAATGCCTGCAGGAAATAGCCCGATCTAAAGTATTGCGTTGTCAGCGTATGACAGCAGAGTCCAAAGGGTTACCAGCGCCGATAAGATCTCCGACATGTACAGCGAATGATGCGAGCTCAGCGCTTACATCAAAGGGGGAAGGCGACCTATGACGTTCCTATATGTCATAGGACGTGAAGGGGCTAAACCAAAAATAACGACCCTGCTCCCTGCTTTTTTATTATATTTTATATTAGCATTTTATCTAAAGATTAGATTTTTATACAAAAGTATTTTTTTCATTTATTTGTAGTTATTATCAGGGCTGTGAAGTCTGTGCCAATTTTGATTGAGTCAGCATAAAATTGACTTGAGTCTCAAACATGTAATATATTAGCTACAGTAGCTCAATGCAAAATGTGCTTAATATTATGATTTGTGTTCTATTTAAATCTTTTGATTATTGTATCATAATAATGATTAAAGCCTAATGTTACCAATGTACTACAATACATTTATCAATTAAACATGAGCCATGTATGAGGGAGTCAGAGTCGTTGAGGCGGATTCAAGAAAATTGAGGAATCTGTTTAGCTTTCAGACTCCACAACTCTCATAGTAGCTGATCTTAGCTGTAATAATAGAATGGGTTAACCAAGTCTTGCTTCTCTCTGCTGAGATACACAGGCTGCAAGAGTAAGAGGGGCTGTGCGGGGGCACAGGATGAAATGCCGAGGGTAGTGCGCAGCCTCCTGCTGCAATATCTGGGGCTGTGTGCTGCAGGTTGTTAAAAGAATAGCAAAGAGATATTGTGAGGACACCGCATATTACCATCTATGCCATGGGTTAAATATTCTTAATTAGGCCAGATGTATTGTTCTTTTGTTTGTTGACTCATGAGGGGTAGGTCATTTTTCTTGCCAGACTGCTCGGAGCCCCCACTGTCTTAGTGTGTGGATTTCAAACTAAATGTAAGTTACCCCAGCCCTCTTCTCACTACATCCTTCTGATGAAAATTATGCAGTTGGATTGAAATGCCAACCAAAAAGAGAACAGCCTTATCGCACTAATCCTGCAAGAACACAATATTCCCTGAGGTGAAGGCTCAGGATATAAAAAGGACTTGCTTCAGTCACCAGGAGATATATGCTGCTTGTCATCAGCCTAGGGGCTTCAGTCCCTGTTAGAAGATCATAACTTTAACCTAGTAATTTTGGTTGCAGCTAGATCATCTTAATGGATCATATTCTACAGAAGTTTAGCCTAGGATCCGGCTGAAGATACCCAGGTTGGGACAATTTGCTCACCTGGCTACAGGCTTTGCTGTGCTCAGTTAGCTTCTCAAGCTTGCCGCTATTCCTTTCTCAGTGGGTGCCCGCCAAAAGCAGGGTGCTTCTGGTCTGGGGTAGTTGGCCCTGAAAGCCCAGACTATACTCATCCCTGTTGAGCCAGTGGAAGGGCAAGACTGTTTTCTGTTATATTGTGTTTTCTTGCGGAGTATGCGTTACATGCCTTGGACTGTTGGGGATCCAATATAGTCAACCATTGTGTGGTTCCCTCACCCTGTATTGTCTGAGTAATGTTCTGCCCATAGATAAGGAGTTCAGTTAGGATGAGCCCTGGTCCATGAGGTCTTTCTAAAAGATGGCCGGGCCAGCAGACAAGAGCACCCATTGACCCATGTGTCTCCACAGGTTTCTTAATTCATTTGACTGGCATTCATATCCCAGTGTGCGTCATAGTCCAGAAGCCCTCGTCTTTGGCAGCTTCCCTGAAAGTTTCACAGACATGCATAAGCTGTGATATATTATGAATATCCTTTGTTGGCTATAGCAACCAATCAGAAGCTGAGCTGTGGTTGGATGTTATAGGCCATCTGATAAATATCCAGGCTGTCAAAACAGCCAATGCAGTATTTATTACCACCTCACAGATTCAAACAGTAAATAGGACTTTTTTTGACGAATGACTACATTGCGGGGCGAAAATATCTCCTCAAAACATAATCTATGACAATCCCTGAGTCACATGGGGTGTGTGTAAAATGCTGTGACTGTAGAAGCAATGGTGCGGATTCCCTTGTTGGACATGCACATGTGGTCAAAATTGTTAGCAGCCCTCGTTTAATGAAAGAAAAACCCACAAATTAATTACTTTTGTCAGTTTAAGTTAAGGGATCCTGTCACCCCCAAAACACCTGTAAACCTATTAAAAGCTGTCCCTACAGCATAGTAACACTTTCCCTACACTCCTTTTACCTCCTAAATGCAGCAAGTGACATTGAAGAAAAACGTTATAATAGTACCTCATTAGTGATGATAATGAGTGACTATGCTATTCATAGTCACTCATCCAGGCTGCCCCTCTTCTTCATATCACGCCTGAATAGGCGTGATCTTCCTCATGGATTCAAATTGCCGCCTCCCTGTGCGCCTCCGATCTCTCCCATTGCGTGCGGGCTTCAGTGTGGGGCTCTATGACGCGATCCGCGTCATACCCGGAGCCGGGTGACGTATTTACACCGGCGCCGCGCTGTCAGCTTCAAAATGCGTAGGCATGCGCAGTGCGCATTTTGAAGCTGACAGCGCGGCGCCGGTGTAAATACGTCACCCGGCGCCGGGTATGACGCGGATCGCGTCATAGAGCCCCACACTGAAGCCCGCACGCAATGGGAGAGATCGGAGGCGCGCAGGGAGGCGGCAATTTGAATCCATGAGGAAGATCACGCCTATTCAGGCGTGATATGAAGAAGAGGGGCAGCCTGGATGAGTGACTATGAATAGCATAGTCACTCATTATCATCACTAATGAGGTACTATTATAACGTTTTTCTTCAATGTCACTTGCTGCATTTAGGAGGTAAAAGGAGTGTAGGGAAAGTGTTACTATGCTGTAGGGACAGCTTTTAATAGGTTTACAGGTGTTTTGGGGGTGACAGGATCCCTTTAATAAAAAAACAAAAAAACAATGAAAATGAACAATGACAGTCATACATTGCTTTTCACCCCTGTTTCCACAGAATTTTTTTTTTTTTTAAAGTAAACTCATGAAGTCGGCCTTGACAGAAATGATGGTTCCTTAACTTAATATTTTGTTGCACAACCTTTTGAGGCTTCACTGCAATCACACGATTCCTGTACCTGTTAATGAGACTTCTGCTCCTCTCCAAAAGGGATTGTGGAGACTCCTCAAGAGCAAACTGCTCCAGATGCCTGGTGTGTGAAGGTCGCCTTTTCCATGTTTCAGCTCTTTCCAAAGATGTTCCATGGGATTTAGATCAAGGCTCATAGAAGTTACTTCAGAATATCCAATGTTTTTCTTCTTGCCATTTTTGGGTGTTTTTAGCTGTGTGTTTTGGGTCATTATCCTGTTGCAAGACTGATCTGCGACTGAGACCAAGCTTTCTGACTCAAGGCAGCACATTTCTCCCAACCCCTTGATAGTCTTGAGATTTCAAGACACCCTGTGCCAGATGCAACAAAGCAGCCCCAGAACATAACAGAGCCTCTTCCATGTTTCACAGTAGGGACAGTGTTCTTTTCTTGATATGCTACATTTTGCCGTCTGTGAACATAGAGCTGATGTGCCTTGCCAAAAAGTTCCATTTTTGTCTCATCTGTCCATAGGACATTCTCCCAGGAGCTTAGTGGCTTGTCAACATGTAGTTTGTAGTTTGGCAAATTCCAGTCTGGCCTTTTTATGATTTTTTTCAACAATGGTATCCTCCTTGGCTCTCTCCCATGAAGTACACTTTGGCTCAAAGAACAATGGATGGTACGATCTGACAATGATGTTCCTTGAGCTTGAAGTTCACCTGTAATGGTGTTAAGACGTTTTTCTGGGCTCTTTTGTTACCATTCTTATTATCCGTCTCTTTGAAATGTCATCAGTTTTCCTCATGTGGGCATGTCCAGGGAGGTTGCCTACAGTTCCATGGATCTTAAATTTCTGATTAAATTGTGCAACTGTAGTCACAGGAACATCAAGCTGCTTGGACATGGTCTTATAACCGTTGCCTTTAACATGCTTGTATCATTTTCTTTCTAATCTCCTGAGAACTCATTCCTTCGCTTCCTTTGGTCCATGTTGAGTGTGGTAAACACCATGTCACCAAACAGCACAGTGAGTATCTGTAGCCCTATATACAGGCCCACTGACTGATTACAAGATTATAGACAGCTGTGATGCTAATTAGTGGACACACCTTGAGTTAACATGTCCCTTTTGTCACATTTTCAGGGGGACCATAATTTCTGTCCAGGCCGATTTTATGAGTTTTATTTAAAAAAAAAAAAAAAAATTCTGTGGCAGCAGAAAAGCAATGTCTGACTATTATTTGATCATTTTCACACATTTTTTATTACTACTTTTGTCAGATTCAAGTTCTTTGACTATTGTGGGTTTTTGAGTTGAGTGTACTTGTCATGTTCTACTATTCACAGTTTTATAGAATTATATTTGTATTATAGTATTCATTTATATTTGTATTCTTTATATTCGTACATAAAGTTTAGCCACTGGTGTACATTTTATTTATTGTAGTTATATATTGTATTTCAATTATTGTATTATATCAATATTTTTATAGTATTTATGTTAAAACCATTTTATTTAATGAAATTATATCATCCTATCTTATAGCATTTATTTTATTTGTATTCTTATTAATTTGTACATTATTTTATTACATTTGTACATAATAGTCAGTCACGGTGCACATAGATAATAGATTTTGAACGTATTTAGCCTTACTTGTGCCACTATGGCTGAAGTCAAGCATTGTAAACATTTCGGCATATTGGATTTGAGCTCTTATTTCGGGCAGAGTCGATATTTTAACTTACTGATGCAGCCTGCATAAAGGGGTTTTCAGGGAAGAGTAGGCTCGCTTATAGTTAAACGGGGCGTGATGTGATCTGTTGGGATTGTGACAGAACTGATGCATGTGGCTCCAGTGATGGCTGAATACAAACTGCATGGAGCAGTAACAGAAGCACACGAGGGACAATCACCCATACAGGGCATATAGTGATGTACAAGGTGCATTTTTGTCTCCATAACTTTTCACAACAGCTTCCCTCCACTCCTTCCTTACTTTTCGGAGCTTCGCCAGCTGTGGGAGTTCTGCCAAAGAGGAGAGCTCTACGTTCGCCATACTGAGGAACTCCAGCTCTTTAAAACTCTCACTTAATCCCTCGATCTCCCCACCGCTTGACCGACAATTGTCCAGAACCAACTCCGCCACCTGGTAAGAAAGCAAAAAAACATATATAAAAATTATAACTTTATATTCGTGTGAAACGTCAGATGTCTCTGGAGGATTGCAATCATGGAATCTCCAAGAAAAGCAAAGAAAACCCATTGATAAGTAAAAACGAAATCCCCAGCAAACATAATTCTTGGGGGACACACATACATATATATATATAACTGTATACTAAAAAACCTGAGCACGAGCAAACCTGTGTGAACACGCCTGTATAGCATGTTCATATTAAACACCTGGAAAAAAATAATAAGTATGTGCATGTTATGACCAAGTAGCTTGCTATAAATAAAAGCTACACAGGGTACTTAGTACATGACACCGGCGGGACCCCCGCCAGACATCACCCGCTGGACCGTCGCCCCACCCCACAGGACATCTCTACGCGCTGCTCTCGCCCACCTCGGTCTGGCTACAGCCATCAGGAAAGTCAGCGGCTTCAGGCCTGTGTTAGAGAGGAGGTGCAGGCACCCTCTGGTGGCTACAGAGGACGCCGACACCCCTTCTTATTCATCACAGGTCGCAAGCCAAGGACTTTCCTGATGGCTGTGGCCGGACGGAGGTGGGTGAGGGCAGCGAGTCACTACACACCAGATACATACATGTGCACACACACATGCATGTACACATACATACAAATACATGCATACACAAGCATGTGCATAGACCCATACAAACATGTGCACGCACATACAGTACATACACACAAACCTGCATGAACACACATGCGCATTCACACACCCACATACATGAATACACGTGCATACATTCACAAACATCTAGGCACATACACACATTTGCCCATGCGCATACACGCACACATGTACACACACTCAAGGCCCCGTCTCACGCTTCAAAGTGTCCGCAAACCGACCAACGATCCGACTTGACCTAAATCGCTAGAATGACGTTCAATGATTGCTAGTGAATTGTCAAACGTATAGATCTCATTAACGATGCTGCAACGATCCGGCAACAACCAAACAATACTTGTAGTCGTTAGCTCACCTACGTACTGCAGTTCTCAATAGGCGAGGTCATTAACCTCCCTGGCGGTATGATTATGTCAGGAATTTTGTGCTAAAAGCGGTACCATTTTTCGGCATGGAAATTTGGTGTTATGTACAGTAGGCCTGCAATTCTTAGTAATTACCTGATCAAAGAAGACTCTATTCCGAGCCTGACTCGGGGTTAACATTCACTGCCAGAAGCGGTAACCCCAAGTCAAGCTCGGGCTTACCCGCGGTCGCGGCAGATGCGGTGAAAAAAACGCATCTGCCGCACTTGCCGCATAGCCGCCGCACTTGCGGCGCGGTTGCGGTAATCGCCATAGTAAGTATAGGGGGACTTGCGGCAGTGAATGTTAACCCCGAGTCAGGCTCGGGAATACCGCTAGGAAGGTTAACGACATTGTTATCGAGATGTCACACACACGCTGCAGATTGAACGAACGCTCATCGTTTGGGTTCAGGTCCAGTTCACCAACCTCCCATCAATAATCTGCCCGATTATCATTGATCGTTTGTACACGTCACACTCAACAACGTCATTAGAAAAACTGAAAACCCTTGACGTACTAACGATACCGATATCGTAGTGTGAGACGGGGCCTTTACAGGCACACATGTACATACATGCATACATACAGTATAATGTCCGCACACATACACGCATGCACTCACATGCGCATACACACACTTACAAGCACAAACACATACAAGTGCATACCACACACAAGCACGCATACATGCACACCTAAGCATAGACACGCTTGCACACATACATCTTTGGACACTTAGATATACAAAGATGGCAGCGCGTGACGCATCACCCCACCCCACTACCAGTCTGCCACCGCTACATGGCAGCTGGAAGAGTGGGTAACCACCAGTTCTGGGACGGCTGCTGGCTGCAATTTTCAGCTTGGGGGGCCCCAAACATTTGGGCCTTACCACACTGCGAATTCCAGCCCGCAGCTGCCTGTGTTACCTTGGCTGGCAATAGAAAATATGGTGGGGCCCACGCTATTTTTTTTTTTTTACTTATTTAAATAACAAAAACAAATAAAAAAATAAATAAATAAAATAATCGGGTTTCCCTGCATTTTTCATTGCCAGTGAATGTAACACCAGGCAGCGGAGATCGGCAGTCAGTAGGTGCTTGGTTTACATGCGCTGGCAATAGAAAATACAGCGAAGCCCTACACATTTTTTACCAGGAAATTAAAACTTGTTAAAAAAATTACAAAAAACAGGTTAACTAATACATTTATTTACATAAATTTGAGAGAGCACAGTGGGGGGGTGGAGGGGAAAGAGTGACACAGTGACACATGGGGTTGGGGGAGACAGAAACCAGCGCCACAGAGCTGCCTCCATCGCGATGTCACCACGCCTCTAACGCGATAGCATCGGGCCCACATGTAGTTGTATATATAATCATCAATAGTTCAATGACAAATGTGCGCAGAGATATCACACATGGTCGTGGCAGCCATCATGCGGGTGGTTGGATGATGTTCATGGCTGGCACCGACCATACGAAGCACATTTATCTGATCGCTGATAACGAGGGACGCACTCTCCGAGGATTAGCGGCCGTGAGACGTCTCCTCCTACAGATAAAGGGTGTTTCAGGAACATGAAGAGGGGGGTGAGGTTTGTGTGGAGTGACCTACATCCCGTAACATCTGCTAAGAGCAACAAGTCATTTGTGCTGGTGGCCACTGACAGCCGGCAAGTAGGGGGGCTGCAAGACGATCACTTCCAACAGCAGCTGCAGGGCAAATGGCGGAATCAGAGGATTACTCTACCTGGAGCTCAAGAAACCAGCAAGACGACACTGCTCATAAACGGGGAGAGGTACAGAGTGTCTACAAACTTAACTTTGTGCTTCATAATTTAGAACCTGTGAGTTGATCGTAAAACTACAGGAAACTGCGCATCTATTGCAAAACACAGAAGCTTTGATGAAGGTTAGCTATTGAGCTCCACACGATGGAAGGTGGATTGATGGCCGACGTAGCTGTGTAACAGTCAGCTCAATGCTTTTTTCAGAGCCTAATCATCAATAAATAAATATTAAAAAAAAAAAAAAAAAAAAAAAAAACACACACCACCAAGCTGCTTTGCCCAAAGTGTTGTAGAGAAACAACCCCTTTCATTGTAGTCGTACAGCAGCTGCGGCGGCTGATGCACAAGTCCCATTCTGTCAAGTCATACCAAACAACCTGACACCGGGCCAAAAGGGGAGGTCATATCAGACATGGGTGGTGAAAGCCACACCGGCAGGGCGTTGACTTCTCACCCAGCCGTATCCACTTGTAATGCAATCGTCTTATCTGTCCGTGGCCACTAGCTGGGCTCCGGCGAGCAGCCATGATCTCTACACGTCAGGCACAGACATATCCAGGAGGTGAAAGTGAAGGGATTCCAGCAAGGAGAGGCTGACCTCTTAGTAGTCAGCCAGAGGCTTCAACTGTCAAAACTTTGCAAGTATTATGGAAAGTATATTTCCAACACAGTGACAAAAAAAAAAAAAAAAAAAAAAAAAAAAGGAGGGAGTCCCCACCAGTTTAAACGTTAGGCAATGATGCAACCTGCAATTCAGAATCACTCCGAATGGGATAATAAGTAGGCAGGAGAACTAACCGATAATACACAAAAATAAAGTTTTGTATTCTAGTTATACATACAGTTAAGAAAGAAAACATGCCAACATAGATTTCAGGAGAAAGACAATCGACTTATTGCCGACAAACATAGAAGCACTGCTGAGAAGGCGATAAGACAAACAACCAATACTACCCCCGTCCGTGTTAACAAATTAACGATCATTCAGTGCATAAGAGGCAACAAACTTATACGTTACATCACACAAGGCTCATTTGATTAAAACCACAAGAATAAAAGATTTTAAATAATGTTGACTACTTTAAACACTAAACTTAGGAATCTTAAGCAAATACATACATTGGGTCAACAACCTGCGGAGGTACAATGTCCCTGGGCAGGAGGCACAGCCACGCAAGACTTTGAGTGGAGTAATATAGCACTTGAAGTTTAGCTCAAACTACACATCTAAAACCACAATCAATATAATAGATGCATAAACTAGGGGTCACCGGCCTTTTCAACTCCGGTAGTTGGAGCTGTAGTGAGCATGTGCGACCACCTCTCCTATACATGGTGAACAGAGCGATAGTGAGCATGTGCGACCACCTCTCCTATAGGCAGCCGTCACACGGTTCAATATCGATAGCGATATTGTTAGCGATCACGTGCACGCGAGATCGCTAACAATATCGCTCACATCGCTGGTGAGCTGTCACACAGACAGACTCACCAGCGATGTGGACCAGCGAGATCGCTGGTAACTATGGTACACATCGGGTTACTAGGCGCCGCACAGCGCTTAGTAACTCGACGTTTACCATAGATACCATCTCCCAGCATAGGCTCTGCCGCTGGGAGATGGATCATCGTGGTGTCACACACCACGATGAGGCAGATTGATCAAGCATTTATCGCTTGATATGAGCTCCGGCTCACCAATCTGCGATGTAACGATCAAGCGATTTTACATTGTAAAATCGCTTGATTGCACGCAGCGATGCACAAACGATATCGCTTAAGCAATCAAAAAGCAGATGGCTTAAGCGATATCGTGCTTTAAATTGATGCGTGTGACGGCCGCCATAGACAGTGAACGGGATTGATAGTGAGTGTGCGACCACCTCTCCTATAGACAGTGAACGGGGTGATAGTGAGCCTGTGTGACCATCTCTCCTACAGACGGTAAATGGGGCTGTAGTGAGCCTATGCGACCACCTCTCCTATAGATGGCGAATGGGGCTGTAGTGAGCGTGTGAGACCACCTTTACTATAGGCTGTGAATGGAGCCGTAGTGAGCGTGTGTGACCACCTTTACTATAGGCTGTGAATGGAGCCGTAGTGAGCATGTGTGACCACCTCTCCTACAGATGGCGTGTGTGACCACCTCTCCTACAGATGGTAAATGGAGCGGTAGTGAGCGTGTGCGACCACCTCTCCTATAGATGGTAAATGAGGTGGTAGTGAGCGTGTGTGACCACCTCTCCTACAGACAGTGAATAGGGCAGTAGTGAGCGTGTGTGACCACCTCTCCTACAGACAGTGAATAGGGCGGTAGTGAGTGTGTGCAACCACCTCTCCTATAGACAGTGAATAGGGCAGTAGTGAGCGTGTGCGACCAACTCTCCTATAAAAAATTTGAATATATTTTATTAAAGGGTTTGACCAGGACTGTAACACTGATGGGCCGTCCCCACCGATCAGTGGTTCCATTCTCATTGATCAGACATTGACATCAATATTTAAGTACCAGACAACCCCTGTAAGCCACACGATGCAGATACAGCATAAAGTGAGCAATGGGCAGCGCCACACTGAACTCATCGTCCCTTCTCCCCTCTCTCACCTCCCCTTCTCCTCTCTACGCCCCCCCGTCTCTATCTTTCTCCCTGTCCTCCCCCTGGCCCTCCTCTCTCGCCCCCCCCTGTCCTATCCTCTATTCCTGGTCCTCCTCTCTACCCTTCCCACCCTGTGGTGGTCCTCTCTCTTCCCCCAGTCCTCACCTCTCCGATCCTCCTCTCTCTGCCCACAGTCCCCGCCTCTCTTCCCCCCCCCATCTCTATCCCCCCTCGCCTCTCTTTCTCTCTCCCCCGGTCCTCGCCTCTCTTCTCTCTCCCCCCGGTCCTCGCCTCTCTTTCTCTCTCCCTGCGGTCCTCCTCTCTTCTCTCCCCCAGGTCTTCCTCTATCTCTCTCTCCCCCCGGTCCTTGGTTCTCCTCTCTCACTCCCCCCGATCCTCGCCTCTCTTTCTCTCTCCCCCCGGTCCTCGCCTCTCTTTCTCTCTCCCCCCGGTCCTCGCCTCTCTTTCTCTCTCTCCCCCCGGTCCTCGCCTCTCTTTCTCTCTCCCCCCGGTCCTCGCCTCTCTTTCTCTCTCCCCCCGGTCCTCGCCTCTCTTTCTCTCTCTCCCCCCGGTCCTCGCCTCTCTTTCTCTCTCTCCCCCCGGTCCTCGCCTCTCTTTCTCTCTCCCCCCGGTCCTCGCCTCTCTTTCTCTCCCCCCCCGGTCCTCGCCTCTCTTTCTCTCTCTCCCCCCGGTCCTCGCCTCTCTTTCTCTCTCCCCCCGGTCCTCGCCTCTCTTTCTCTCTCCCCCTGGTTCTCGCCTCTCTTTCTCTCTCCCCCCCGGTCCTCGCCTCTCTTTCTCTCTCCCCCCCGGTCCTCGCCTCTCTTTCTCTCTCCCCCCGGTCCTCGCCTCTCTTTCTCTCTCCCCCCGGTCCTCGCCTCTCTTTCTCTCTCCCCCCGGTCCTCGCCTCTCTTTCTCTCTCCCCCCGGTCCTCGCCTCTCTTTCTCTCTCCCCCCGGTCCTCGCCTCTCTTTCTCTCTCCCCCCGGTCCTCGCCTCTCTTTCTCTCTCCCCCCGGTCCTCGCCTCTCTTTCTCTCTCCCCCCGGTCCTCGCCTCTCTTTCTCTCTCCCCCCGGTCCTCGCCTCTCTTTCTCTCTCCCCCCGGTCCTCGCCTCTCTTTCTCTCTCCCCCCGGTCCTCACCTCTCTTTCTCTCTCCCCCCGGTCCTCGCCTCTCTCTCCCCCCGGTCCTCGCCTCTCTCTCTCCCCCCGGTCCTCCTCTCTCTCTTCCCCCGGTCCTCGGTTCTCATCTCTCACTCCCCCGAGTCCTCGCCTCTCTTTCTCTCTCCCTGCGGTCCTTCTCCATCTCTCCCCCGGGTCCTCGCCTCTCTCTCTCTCCCCGGTCCTCACCTCTCTTTCTCTCTCCCCCCGGTCCTCGCCTCTCTCTCTCTCCCCCCGGTCCTCGGTTCTCCTCTCTCACTCCCCGGGTCCTCGCCTCTCTTTCTCTCTCCCTGCGGTCCTTCTCTATCTCTCCCCCGGGTCCTCGCCTCTCTCTCTCCCCCCGGTCCTCCTCCTTTCTCTCTCTTCCCCCGGTCCTCCTCTCTCACTCCCCCCGGGTCCTCGCCTCTCTTTCTCTCTCCCTGCGATCCTTCTCTATCTCTCCCCGGGTCCTCGCCTCTCTTTCTCTCCCCCCGGTCCTCCTCTCTCTCCCCCGAGTCCTCGCCTCTCTTTCTCTCCCCGCGGTCCTCCCTCAGTAAAGTTTGCTCGTCCTCCTCATCTGTAGTGAAGCCCGTCTCTCTCACTCACTCCCGGCCGGAGCGCACCATTCCCCTCCAGTACAGGGGAACTCCGGTGTCCCCCTCTCACCTCCGCCGGTGACCTGTTCCGTAACTCCAGGGTGATGCGCTTCTTCATCTCCATTTTCCAACCTTCAGCGGGGTCACGTCGTGCAATCAAACTTTACTAAGCGGGAAAGTAGTAACACACGACGGCCGTAAAGCAGAACCCGATAAACGCAAGCCGTAAAGCGCGACTTGTGGCTCCGGCGTAGGGCCCCACGACCCCTCTCAGCAGGTCTCCCTTCTCCGTCAATGGCCGCTCACCAACTGAGACTCCATTACACTGTACAGGCATCCCCTCACACTGGCACCGCCCCACCTCGCTTCCCATTGGACGGCTGAGGCCAAATCTGACGCGCTATTGGTCATAGCGCTTGTCATTTAAACAACAAGCGCGAGATCCCGCCTTTTGTCGACTCTTATTGGCTGGAAGTGTGAGCGCAGTTAATTGCAATTGGCTGCGGCGGACGTCAATCAAAACGGATCAAGCGCGGTCGTTTGACCCGGGCGTCGCGTCTTTGTGTTTTCGACGCTTTCGCGCCCAATTTTAGGTCAGAGAAGCATAATAGTGCGCCTGTGAGGGGTTCAGTGAGGTGAAAGCCAAGTGTGTGAGGGGATTAGCCCGCAGACCACGCTCCTTCTACACAAAACACCATTTTTTCTCTTTTTTTGATGAATATTTTGCAATTTTTGGCAAATTTTCACAATTTTTCACCAGATTGTCACTAAAATACTTCATATTTTCACTTTTGAGCCCTCACCGCCGCCTGTCGAAGACGTTTTTAGCCATTTTGGGCTTCCGGAAACTTTAATTTGCACATTTTACACTCGGATGCGCCCACACCAGGTTTATTTTTGCGCTAGATGACGTTCAGTTCATTGTCGCATTTGTGTCTTAAGTTTTTATTAATCCTTTAACTTTTTGTTTTAAAAAAGAAGCATTTTTAACCCCTTAACAACCAGCAATACAGCTTTGTGTAGTCACAAAGCCAAACTTCCGACTCTTCAATTCCCCTGAATCCAACTCCACCAAAATGGACACCAAAGTCCACAGCCCTGGCTGTAAAGTCGCGAGGCCAAACCATCGACTCCTCAATTTCCGTGAATTTGACTCCAACTTCACCAAAATGGACTCTGACCCCACAACTGTGACTCCACAACCATGGTTATGAAGTCACGAAGCCAAATCTCCCACTTAGACTCCTCAATTTCCCTGAATCCGACACCACCAAAATGAACTCCAACTCCACAGTCGTGGCTGGAAAGTCATGTAGCCAAACCTTCGACTCCTTAATTTCCCTGAATCCGTCTCCACCAAAATGGACACTGACTCTGACTACAATCCTGACTGTGAAGGCATGAAGCCAAACCTCTGACTTTGACTCCTCAATTTCCACAAAAATGAACACTAAAGGTACCGTCACACGCTTCAATATTAATGAACAATGTTAGCGATCACATGCACACGCGATCGCTAACAACAACGTTCACATCGCTGGTGAGCTGTCACACAGGCAGACTCACCAGCGATGTGGACCAACGAGATCGCTGGTAAACATGGTAAACATCGGGTTACTAAGCGCCACGAGGCGCTTAGTAACCCGATGTTTACCATGGATACGAGCTCCCAGCATAGGCTGTGAGGCGCTGGGAGCTCGTTCATCGCTGGCCTCCCGGTGTAACACGTAGCAATGCTGCGTGTCCAGCGGGTGACCAACGATAGATTTGAGGTCCTGTCCTCTGATCGTTAGTAGTGTCACACGCAACGATGTCGTTTCAACATCGTTCAAGCGTCTCTAAACACGTGACTTTTCAACGATATCGGCAATGATATTGTTACGTGTGACGGTACCTTTACTCCTTGATAATTTGTGGATGGATACACAAGGCCTCATCTCAAAAATTACTCATCTAACTATCCCGCTCACTCCCCACCTAATTCTGCTCTCAATAGGTCTTGAAGATATCCCAAACCAATTTAGACATCATCTGTCACATTTTATCAACCATAAAACACCCGATAGAGTCCAGATGAAAACAAGTGCCCTCCCCCCAAAGGTAGAGGACCTAGTGGACAGAGTTTCCCTACACTTAACATTTGAATATAATTCGGCGCTGAGAGAGAACTGTAAAAAATACAACCAAAAATGGCTTCACTGAATCAAAACCTTCACACACAACTTGTTTATTAGTGAATCCATTCACTAGGACTAAACTCTCTTTACACTATTATATATCCTGCTATCTCTATGTAGAATGTAGAAGACACACCAGGAAACGTCACATTACGCGTTTCTGGATGCAGCTGGCCAAGCGCATGCGCGGTGACAAACGGCACAGTCACACTCGCGCTTCCGGGTTTTCGGCTCAGCTGCGCTCGGCCATAGCAGGTAGTGGGGGCAGTGAGTGCAGGCAAGTGCAAGGGTAGTGCATCTATGCACCTAAGTGCTTGCCTGCACTTGCCTGTAAATGCACCTGCGCTTGCATTTGGCCTAGCGCAGGGCAGGAAGGGCAGAAAAACGCAGGGGCTGCATAGATGTGAAAAGGGCCTTAATGTTAATGTCATTGTCCTGTCCTATGTGAAAATATCCTAAATAAAGCAGTATTTTAAGCTTAATTCATACATTGAATATATTCCAAAGCACAGAATAAAAGTGTTAATTTAAAGACACTGATCAAAATTTGAGAACATTTTCAGATACTTGCAAATTATTGGTGTTAATCTGGCACCTGGTGCTAATTTCCTTAATTATCTGACAAACCCCATTTAACTGGCAGCCTAACTCTCCAGTTTGCACTCACTTTGCAAAAATGGTGACTGAAACCCTCCAGCAGCAGGTTGTCCAGATGAAGGCCAAAGGCATCAACCTATCAGCCATAACACCAGAAGTTGGTTGTTTTTGTTTATTACATAAAAAACTTTTTCTTAATCGCTTCATTGGGGGACACAGGAAGACCTTGGGTGTATGTTTGCTGCCATCAGGAGGCTGACACTATGCAAAAAACAGAAAGGCAACTCCTCCCCAGCAGTATATACCCCCTACTGGCACAAATGCAACTCAGTTTTAGCTTAGTGTCTTAGGAGGCAGACACGGGTCTCTCTGAGCCCGTATCTACCAGAATTTTTTATTAGATTAGTTAGATTTTTAATTTTTTCTTCAATGTAAATTCATCAGGGAATACGGAGCGGTTGAGCCAATCCGTCAACCCGCATAGAGATCGAGAGTCCAGTGTACGCTGGTTGCACTGTTATCTCTCCCTCTGTGGGCCAGGGCCATCCATACCTTCTTTGAAGAGGATCCTTGAGGACTGAGGCTGGACGGTGCCTGCCCTGGCCCATTCGCTCCCCTAACCACTTGCCTTCCAGAGCCGGTCGGTAGGGTCATCAGACGCACGGATCCCTGGTACACAGGAGAACAGATCTGCTTCTGGAGCTCCGCACCTCTCAGGACGAGGTAGGGACCTGCACCCTAATGGCAGCAAACAGTCCCTAGGTCCGGGGCCCATATACCCCCCTTTCCCTTCCTCACCTTACCAGCCCCCTCCTGGTAGCTCCTCAGCTTCCCCCCTGGATACTCCAGGGGGAATATTGCTCTGGGGCAGTAGCCGCAGTGAGGCCATCTGCCCCTGCGTGCATAGGATGGACAATGGCTACCTCAGCAGACTGGGTAGCCACGGCCCCCTAGGCTGCAGCAGGGGTTGCCTCATAGGCATAGAGGATGGGGCCAAGCAAGGGGGGGTACCTTATGGTTGCCTTGGGGCTCCTGGCTCTGTTCCAGGATCAGCAAGCCCCTTTATACTAGTTTGCAGCCAGCACAACTGTGCTGTGGCTGCATCCCTCATGTAGCTCCTAACCAACTGGTTAGTAGAGCTTTTCAGCATTCTATCACAGCGCTGTCTGGACCAGCACAGCCCCAGACAGGCCAGCACAGCCGTGGGCCTCCCGGTCAGGGCCGTCGTTAAAATTCGAGGCCCAGGCTTCCCTGCGGCCTCCAGAGCTCTCCCGCCCACGGACCACCTACGGACCAATGGCGGACGTCCGTGGGCGGGCTCCTCACAAAGGCACCGCCTAAGCTCTGCCCACACTCAGGCCTCACTGCAAGTGAGGCCGCATGCTTCGGCCGCGCTGGCAACGCCCCCGGCGCCCCTGGGCGGCGATTTTTTGTCTAGCCAGCCCCGCTCCTCCCCCTATCCAATGGGGATCAAGCGCGGGCTCTCTCCCCACCGTTTTTTGGCACCGCCCCTCCAAGCCTGGGTTCTGCAGAAGCCCGCGCTTTTAGGTGCCATTTCAGGGAGAAGAGCAGCATCTGTGATCCTCCACTGCTGGGACCTCCACAGGGGACAGCATCTGTGATCCTGCACTGCTGGGACATCCATAGGGGACACTGGAAGCCTGGGCACGGGTAAGCAAAGCCTCCCCAGCCCCCCACACTGCTAGCACCCTCATACTGGCCATAGTAGATGCCTCATACAAGGAGCACCCGTACAGCCACCATAGCCACCACAGTGTACTACGCCTGCTCAGGGTGCAATAAGAAGCTACCCTCGGCTCAGAACTCTCCACTGTGCCTCGCTTGTAGTCCCCAGACCATGCAGGCATCTCAGGAGTCTACCACTGACCCGTCCGTGGCCTCTGCCCCACCTGAGGTAGTTCTTTCCCTATCTCAGTCCGCCACTACTCTGATTAAGTTCTCAGAGAACCTAATGGCAGCCCTAGAGCACCTGCCCTCGCAGATTGCCTCTGCGATTAGGCTTAATTCATCGGAGCAGACCGACCTTAGCCCACCAGGGAACGATGCCCCTGGACTGCCAGATTCGGAATTAGAGGGACGAGACCGCTCGCAGAGTAAGCGGGTTCGCACGTCTCCCTCGTCCCGGTCCCCCTCCCCCAGAGACCTCTACTCGAGGCATTCTTCTCCAGCACGCTGCGCACCATCAGATTCCGATTCAGCATCGGATTCGGACCCGGACATAGACTCGGACCAACTGTCGGGAATCAGGGACACAGTAGATTCCCTAATCCTAGCTGTAAATGACACCCTTAAGGTCGACTCTGATGACAAGCCGCCCACACGAAAAGTGTCTGTTAAGCCTGCTAAACCAGCCCCTCGGGTCTTCTCTTACCTAGAAGACTTTGACAACATCTTTCCCAAGGACTGGCTACACCCAGAAAAGCGCTTTCAATCCAGAAAGTGTCTAGAGGCTCTCTATCCCTTCTCTAAAGACATTCACCAAAAGTGGACCGCTTCACCAACAGTGGATACCCCAGTGTCACTTCTAGCTACCAACACAATCCTACCCCTAGCAGACGGCGCTTCCCTTAAGGAGGGACCAGACAGACACATTGAGGCCATGGCGAAATCGTCTTTCGAGGCCTCGGGTGCTCCTGGGCCAAGAACCTCTGTAGGGGTATTCTGACCCAAGCACCTCCCGCAGAACTAGCGGGCTTGGCTGATCAGATAGCTCAGGCGGGTAAATATATCGCCACAGCTTGCCTCGACGCCGCTTCCTGCAGCGCCCAGGCCTCCAGCAACATGATCTCAATTCGCAGGGCCCTTTTGGCTGAAGGCCTGAAATGCCGATTCAGCCTCTAAAAAATCCATCGCCAACCTCTCCTTCGAGGGCTCTCGCCTATTTGGCGATAAGCTCCATAAAATCATATCGGACGCCACCGGCGGGAAAAGTACTTCCCTCCGCAGGCAAAGCGCAAACGGACAATCCCTAAGAAGAGGAATTTCCAATTCCGCTCCTTTCGTCCCTCAGTGTCCAAATCCTCCAATCGGCGAGATCGCTCCCCTGCCCGCCAGGACAGAAAAAGGCCCTCCTACAAGCCCGCATCTTCTTGGCTCCCTCGTAACACACACACTCGACCCTCTGGTTCCAGAGCCAATCGCTCATGATGCCAACCCCAACTTCGGGGGCGCCTAAGGGCATTCCAGTCAGTTTGGCTATCGGTAATCGACGACGCCTGGGTCCAAGACGTCTCAGTGGGGTACAAAATCGAATTTTATTCTTTTCCCCAAAAACGTTTTTTTCTATCCCGGCCCCCGAAAGACCCCAAGCTCATCTCCAGCTTTCACCAAGCCATCTCTTCCCTCGAGGAAGCAGGCGTTATCATTCCCGTTCCAAAGCATCAACACTTCTTGGGATTTTACTCCAATCTCTTTGTGGTCCCAAATAAGGGAGGCTCCATTCGCCCCATTTTGGACCTGAAGCTTCTCAACACCAAGCTCCGATTGAGACACTTCAGGATGGAGTCTCTTCGTTCAGTCATAGCATCTATGGAGCCAGGAGCATTCATGGCCTCCATAGTCATTCAGGATGCCTACCTCCATGTTCCCATCCTGGCATCTCACCAACGATTCCTGCGCTTCGCAGTAGGGTCCCAACATTACCAGTTTACCGCTTTACCATTCGGCCTTGCCATGGCTCCCCGGGTCTTTACAAAGATCATGGTAACAGTGGTGGCCATCCTTCGGTCCAAGGGAATTCTAGCAATACCCTACTTGGGCGACGTCCTAATAAAAGCCCCCTCTCGCTCAGAGTGTCTCGAAAGCCTGCAAATAGCTCTGGACTCTCTCCGTCGCCTGGGCTGGATCATCAATGTCAAGAAGTCTTGCCTTGTCCCGTCTCAGAGGATCTCCTTTCTGGGCATGATTTTCGACACAGCCCAGTCCCGCATTTTCATTCCCCCAGAGAAGCGGGCATCCCTGCTATCCGGGATTCACAGTCTCAGGCAGCCCTCCCCTCGGACATTTTATTTCTGTATGAGGGTTCTGGGCAGAATCGTGGCTTCCATCGAAGCTGTTCCATTTGCCCAATTTCACACCAGGCCCCTCCAGCACTTTCTTCTGACGACTTGGGACCGCTCCCTCAGCAGTCTCGATCGCCCAGTCCACCTCTCCAGATCAGCGAGACAGTCACTCCTCTGGTGGATCGAGTCCCCCCTTCTCTCTCGCGGCAGATCGTTTCTCCCGTCACATGGACGATCATTTCCACCGATGCCAGCCTCTCCAGTTGGGGCGCAACATTTCTCAGCCACACAGCTCAGGGCACGTGGAGCTTTCAGGAAGCCTCCCTGCCCATAAACATCCTAGAATTCAGGGCGATCCGTCGAGCACTCTTACACTGGCAATCCCACCTGACGGGCCGACATGTCCGAATCCAGACGGACAACGCAACAGCTGTAGCATACATAAATCGCCAGGGAGGGACTCGGAGCCGATCAGCCATGGCGGAAGTGACTCAAATCCTCCAATGGGCCGAACTACACGTTCCTGCAATTTCAGCAATCCACATTCCAGGCGTGGATAATTGGGCAGCTGACTATCTCAGTCGCGGGGGGCTGGACCAAGGAGAGTGGTCCCTGAACCCAGAGGTATTCCACCAAATTTGCCTCAGATGGGCTTCCCAGACGTAGACCTGATGGCCTCCAGGGACAATTACAAGCTCCGTCCCTCGTCGCCAGGTCCAGGGATCCTCAGGCCCTCGACGCAGATGCTCTTGCAATCCCATGGGCCCAATTCTCCCTCCCTTATCTCTTTTCCCCATCCCACTCATTCCAAGGGTTCTCAAGAAAATCCAAGCAGAAGGAGCAACGGTAATCCTCGTAGCTCCAGATTGGCCCAGACGGTTCTGGTACGCAGAAGTAGTCAACCTCCTTGCGGACTCTCCATGGCCACTTCCCAATCTCCCGGACCTCTTGACTCAGGGTCCTTTTCAACACCCGAATTCTCAGTCGCTCAATTTAACAGCGTGGCTGTTGAAGCCGCAGTTCTGAGAAAGTCGGGTCTTTCTGAGCAGGTCATCCAGACCATGTTAAAAGCCAGGAAACCTTCCTCTTCACGCGCTTATCACCGCACGGGGAAGGCTTTCTTCCGATGGAGTGAGGACCGCAGCCGTTCTCCAATGGTTTTTTCTCTTCCATCTCTCCTGGCTTTTCTCCAGTCTGGCCTCGAGGCACACCTATCTCTCAGCTCCCTGGCCAAGTATCCGCCCTTTCGGTACTTTTCCAAAGGCAGCTCGCCTCTCTCCCACAGGTCAAGATGTTCCTTCAAGGAGTGGCTCACGTCTCCCCCCCATTTCGTCCCCCCCTTGATCCCTGGGATCTGAATTTGGTACTAGACGTACTCCAAGATCTCCCATTCGGCCCCTACAAGAGATTAGTCTTCCTCTCCTTACGTGGAAGGTCTCCTTCCTCGTGGCGATCACCTCCATTCGGAGGGTGTCGGAACTGGCAGCTCTCTCATGTCACTCCCCTTACTTGGTCTTCCATCAGGACAAAGTGGTCCTTCGTCCCATGGAAAAGTTTCTACCAAAGGTTGTCTCCTCTTTCCACATCAATGAGGAAATCGTCCTACCCTCTCTTTGCCCAGCCCCATCTCACTCTAGAGAGAAGAGATTGCACAATCTGGATTTAGTTAAGGCTCTCTGTATCTACCTTTCAAGAACCGCTTCCTTTCGACGGGTGGACTTCCTCTTCATGGTCCCCCATGGTCCTCGCAAGGGTTTGGCCGCTTCTAAGGCTACATTGCTCGGTGGATTCGCTCCGCTATCTCGGAGGCATACTGCATGAAACAGGTCCCTTGCCCATCCAGACTAAGAGCACATTCCACTAGAGCAGTGGGAGCTTCCTGGGCTGTCAGACACCAGGCTTCGGCAGCTCAGCTTTGCAAGGCGGCTACCTGGTCGTCACTTCACAAATTCGTGAAATTTACAGGGTTCATACTCAAGCATCTTCAGATGCTGTTCTGGGGCGCAAGATCCTTCAGGCCGCTGTGGTCTGAATTTGCCCGAATACTTCTGTTATTGCACCCACCCGACGGGACTGCTTTTGTACATCCCAAGGTCTTCCTGTGTTCCCCAATGAAGCGATTAAGAAAAGGGGATTTTTGGTACTCACCGTAAAATCCTTTTCTTGGAGCTTCAAGTGGGGGACACAGTTCCCTCCCTGTGTATATAGTTGAGCAAGTTGATGGTTTTATGGTTGCTCCTATTGCTATTTTCACTAACTGAGTTGCATTTGTGCCAGTAGGGGTGTATACTGCTGGGGAGGAGTTGCCTTTCTGTTTTTTGCATAGTGTCAGCCTCCTGATGGCAGCAAGCATACACCCAAGGTCTACCTGTGTCCCCCAATTGTCCCCCTTTTGCACTTTTTTTTATCATTTTAGGGGTGCAGCTAGGCCACATGGGGCGCCGTTCATCTAGTGGTGCAGAAGCATCGTACTGGGCGGCCCATTGGTTAAGTGGCAGAGCCAGTGGATAGCTTTCAGACACTCTGCATCATTTGTATCAGTGTGAATGGTGTCCTAAGCAAGCCCAGTATGTGCATGGCAGGTTGCCTCCCACATTTTGATGTAGGTAGAGGTGATTTTTATCAGCCTCCACCTGGTGCTTGCTTTACATAGTGGGGTCTGACTGCATCCTGCAAGTGCAGTGTTGCTTTTTGATTTTGGCATTGATGGTAAACCCATTTAACTGGCAGCCTAACTTTCCAGTTTGCACTCACTTTGCAAAAATGGTGACTGAAAGTTCCGGCAGCAGGTTGTCCAGATGAAGGCCAAAGGCATCAACCTATCAGCCATAGCACCAGAAGTTGGTTGTTCAAAGTCTGTAATTTCTAGAATTTTGCATCTTTACAACATCACAAACTCTTTCAAGTCCCCCAAGAAAGCTGGTCGCCCTCGAAAAGCAAATGCAAGAAAGGACAGGATAATGCGGAGAATCTCCATAGGTAATCATGTCAACACTGTAGCTGCAATAGATTGCCAGTTCAGCACTGAACAGGGTAAGGATCTGTCTCGTCATATAGTGTCATGATGTTTAAAGGTACCTTTACACACAGAGATACAGTGTTGGCCAAAAGTATTGACACTCCTGCAATTCTGTCAGATAATACTCAGTTTCTTCCTGAAAATGATTGCAATCACAAATTCTTTGGTATTATTATCTTCATTTAATTTGTCTTCAATGAAAAAACACCAAAGAGAATGAAGCAAAAAGCAAAACATTGATAATTTCACACAAAACTCCAAAAATGGGCCGGACAAAAGTATTGGCACCCTCAGCCTAATACTTGGTTGTGCAACATTTAGCCAAAATAACTGCGATCAACCGCTTCTGGTAACCATCAATGAGTTTTTTACAATGCTCTGCTGGAATTTTAGACCATTGCTCTTTGGCAAACTGCTCCAGGTCCCTGATATTTGAAGGGTGCCTTCTCCAAACTGCCATTTTTAGATCTCTCCACAGGTGTTCTATGGGATTAAGGTCTGGAATCATTGCTCGCCACCTTAGAAGTCTCCAGTGCTTTCTCTCAAACCATTTTGTAGTGCATTTTGAAGTGTGTTTTGGCTCATTGTCCTGCTGGAAGACCCATGACCTCTGAGGGAGACCCAGCTTTCTCACACTGGGCCCTACATTTGCTGTAAAATTTGTTGGTAGTCTTCAGACTTCATAATGCCATGCACACGGTCAAGCAGTCCAGTGCCAGAGGCAGCAAAGCAATCCCAAAACATCAGGGAACCTCCGCCATGTTTGACTGTAAGGACCGTGTTCTTTTCTTTGAATGCCTCTTTTTTTTCTCCTATAAACTCTATGTTGATGCCTTTGCCCAAAAAGAGAGAACATTCTTCCAAAACGTTTTAGGCTTTCTCAGGTAAGTTATGGCAAACTCCATCCTGGCTTTTTTATGTCTCAGGGTAAGAAGTGGGGTCTTCCTGGGTCTCCTACCATACAGTCCCTTTTCATTCAGACGCCGACGGATAGTACGGGTTGAAACTGTTGTACCCTCGGACTGCAGGGCAGCTTGAACTTGTTTGGATGTTAGTCGAGGTTCTCCATCCACCATCCGCACAATCTTGCGTTGAAATCTCTTGTCAGTTTTTCTTTTCCGTCCACATCTAGGGAGATTAGCCACAGTGCCATGGGCTTTAAACTTCTTGATGATACTGCGCACAGTAGACACAGGAACATTCAGGTCTTTGAGATGGACTTGTAGCCTTGAGATTGCTCATACTTCCTCACAATTTGGTTTCTCAAGTCCTCAGACAGTCCTTTGTTCTTCTTTCTTTTCTCCATGCTCAATGTGGTACAATCCGTCGGCGTCTGAATGAAAAGGGACTGTATGGTAGGATACCCAGGAAGACCCCACTTCTTACCCCAGACATAAAATAGCCAGGCTGGAGTTTGCCAAAACTTATCTGAGAAAGCCTACAATGTTTTGGAAGAATGTTCTCTGGTCAGATGAGACAAAAGTAGAGCTTTTTGGGCAACGGCATCAAGATAGAGTTTACAGGAGAAAAAAAAGAGACATTCAAAGAAAAGAACACGGTCCCTACAGTCAAACATGGCGGAGGTTCCCTGATGTTTTGGGGTTGCTTTGCTGTCTCTGTCACTGGACTGCTTGACTGTGTGCATGGCATTATGAAGTCTGAAGACTACAACAAATTTTGCGGCATACTGTAGGGCCCAGTGTGAGAAAGCTGGGTCTCCCTCAGAGGTCATGGGTCTTCCAGCAGGACAATGCCCCAAAACACATTTCAAAAAGCACTAGAAAATGGTTTGAGAGAAAGCACTGGAGACTTCTAAGGTGGCCAGCAATGAGTCCAGGCCTGAATGCCATAGAACACCTGTGGAGAGATCTAAAAATGGCAGTTTGGAGAAGGCACCCTTCAAATATCAGGCACCTGGAGCAGTTTGCCAAAGAAGAATGGTCTAAAATGGTTACCGGAAGCGGTTGATCACAGTTATTTTGGCTAAAGGTTGTGCAACCAAGCATTAGGCTGAGGGTGCCAATACTTTTGTCCGGCCCATTTTTGGAGGTTTGAACATTCAGGAGATGGACTTGTAGCCTTGAGATTGCTCATGCTTCCTCACAATTTGGTTTCTCAAGCCCTCAGACAGTTCTTTGGTCTTCTTTCTTTTCTCCATGCTCAATGTATTACACACAAGGACACAGGACAGAGGTTGAGTCAACTTTAATCCATGTCAACTGGCTGCAAGTGTGATTTAGTTATTGCCAACACCTGTTAGGTGCCACAGGTAAGTTACAGATACTGTTAATTACACAAATTAGAGAAGCATCACATGATTTTTCTAACAGTTCCAATACTTTTGTCCACACACTTTTTTATGTTTGGTGTGGAATTAGATCAATTTGGCTTTAGGACAATTCTTTTTGTGTTTTTTTTTCATTGAAGACAAATTAAATGAAGATAATAATACCAAAAAAATTGAGATTGCAATCATTTTCAGGAAGAAACTGAGTATTATCTGACAGAATTACAGGGGAATCAAAAGCCTGGATTCACCTTTGATGAGGAGCATGTTGTGTGAACAGAGAAATGGTCCACAGTTCATTTTAGTAATAACAGACATAATTATTTACCGGTATTGTTTTTTTTTAGTCCATAACAGCACCCTAAATGAGAGAGAGGGATCTGCCCTCCAAGGACAGGGAACCATCAGGCTTTAAATGGGGCGATTCCTTTCCCCATGTCAGTTGGTTGCAGAGTCTGAAAACGAACCTCCAGAATATTCTTAGTCAACCACAACCCCGAACACCACGTGTAAAACAAACTCCAAGAGGAGAAGAAGAAACGCATGACAAACCCTCAACAATGGGAGGGAACATGAGAGTGCTGTCATGGACTCCGAAAAAACACATTGCCGGTAAGTAATTACGTGTTTCCCAGTCGTCCCTGACAGCACCCTAAACAAGAGAATTAAAGAGAAACGTAGAATTAAGGAGGGATCACAGCCTGTAGGACCCTACTCCCAAAGGTGATATCAGCACCAGAGAGATCTAATCTATAGTGTTTATAGAATGGAGAAGACGAAGACCGTATTGCCGCTCTACAGATCTGATCGATAGATACGCCTGACCTTGCTGCCTAGATAGTAACCACGGCCCTTGTGGAATGAGCTCTGAGATTCTTCTCCACGTCTTTGCCGCTTACAGCGTAGGCCATGCAAGTAGCCTTCCTCACCCAATGAGCTAACGTGGCTTCGGAGGCCCTACAACCTTACATCTGTCCCTGAAAACAAACAAAAAGGGACCTATCTCTACTCCTAGAACTCGCGGACTCTAGTTATCTTTCCAGACAGCCTTTGACATCTAAGGAGTGTATTGAGTTCTTTAGCATTGGTAGGGCTACAGCAAAAAGTGGGCAAAACAGTCACTTGTGACCAGTGAAATGCAGAGACAACCTTAGGGAGGTATGCCGGGTCAGGTCTTAAGATCACTCTATCGTCTCGGAAAAAAGATAAAAGGAGGGTCTGCTAAGAGGGTCTGAATGTCACCTATCCGTCGAGCAGAGGTTAATGCTACCAAGAGGACCGTCTTAAGGGAAATAACTTTATTGGGGACATCCTGCAGAGGTTCATATGGAGGTTCTGTTAATGCAGAGAGTACCAGGTTGAGATCTCAAGGAGCTGAGCTAACGGTCTTAAAAGGTGTAGATCGGGCACATGCTTTGATAAAGCGTGAAACCCAAGGGTCCCCTGCTAGGTTGAAGTTAGAGAGCGCTCCAATGGCTAAAACCTGGACTTTAAGAGTGCTCACCGAGAGCCCCATCTGTACCCCCTTCTGCAGAAGTGCTAGAACTAAGTTGATAGGGACTTCCCCTTCTGGATCTGCCCCTGTCTCTGACAGAAATTTTTTCAGGTCCTATTATAAGTTTGTGAAATTACAAGTTTTCTAGATTTAAGGAGAGTTTCTGTTACATCAGCAGAGAACCCCCTATTACTTAAAAGCTGCCTTTCACATTCCAGGCAGTCAGGTGTAACCAGTCTGCCAGTGGCTAATGAACTGGCCCCTGGGAAAGGAGGTCTGGAAGATCCAGAAGAACCCAGGGATCGGAGATCGACATCTGTTGGAGCCAGAAGAACCATGGCCTCCTCGGCCAGAAGGGGGCTGTCAAGATCACTTGTGCTCTGTATTCCTGAATTTTGCGCAGGACTGTCGGTATCAGAATTAGTGGGGGAAAGGCATAAGCTAGTCTGAATTCCCTGTTGATCAGAAGTGCATCCACAGCAAATGGAAGATTCCTGGGATCCAGGGAGCAAAATCGATCCAGTTGCTGGACATGGTTGTGAACAGATCTATGGTGGGGATTCCCCACATGTCTGTGATCTGGCGGAACACTGTTTGATTCAAGACCCACTCGCTCTGGTGAAGGTGTATCCGGCTGAGTAAATCTGCTTTGCTGTTGTCTTTCCCCCTTATATGTACTGCCAAGATGGAGGCTAAGAGTGTCTCTGCTAGCAAGAGGATACATTCCACCACCTCCATCAGTGTTTTGGACCGTGTCCCGATTGGTGGTTTATATATACAGTGCCTACAAGTAGTATTCAACCCCCTGCAGATTTAGCTGGTTGACACATGCGGAATTAACTTGGCATTGTGACATTTGGACTGTAGATCAGCCTGGAAGTGGGAAATGCAGTGCCACAAAAAATTTTTGTGTTTTTTTTTTAAAGCGTTAAAAGTTAATTCAGAGGGTCATTTATTATTCAACCCCTCAAACCACCAGAATTCTGTTTGGTCCCCCTAAAGTATTAAGAAGTAGTTCAGGCACAAATAACAATGAGCTTCACATGTGTGGATTAGCCAGCCTTTTCTGACTATTTAAGACCCTCCCCAAACTTGTGAACAGCACTCATACATGGTCAACATGGGAAAGACAAAGGAGCATTCCAAGGCCATCAGAGATTAGATCGTGGAGGGTCACAAGGCTGGCAAGGGGTACAAAACCCTTTCCGAGGAGTTGGGCCTACCTGTCTCCACTGTTGGGAGCATCATCCGGAAGTGGAAGGCTTATGAAACTACTGTTAGTCTTTCACGGCCTGGACAGCCTTTGAAAGTTTCCTCCCGTGCCGAGGCCAGGCTTGTCCGAAGAGTCAAGGCTAACCCAAGGACAACAAGGAAGGAGCTCCGGGAAGATCTCATGGCAGTGGGGACATTGGTTTCAGTCAATACCATAAGTAACGTACTCCACCGCAAAGGTTTCCGTTCCAGACGAGCCCGTAAGGTTCCTTTACTTTCAAAGCGTCATGTCAAGGCTCGTCTACAGTTTGCTCATGATCACTTGGAGGACTCTGAGACAGACTGGTTCAAGGTTCTATGGTCTGATGAGACCAAGATCGAGATCTTTGGTGCCAACCACACACGTGACGTTTGGAGACTGGATGGCACTGCATACGACCCCAAGAATACCATCCCTACAGTCAAGCATGGTGGTGGCAGCATCATGCTGTGGGGCTGTTTCTCAGCCAAGGGGCCTGGCCATCTGGTCCGCATCCATGGGAAGATGGATAGCGTGGCCTACCTGGAGATTTTGGCCAAGAACCTCCGCTCCTCCATCAAGGATCTTAAGATGGGTCGTAATTTCATCTTCCAACAAGACAACGACCCAAAGCACACAGCCAAGAAAACCAAGGCCTGGTTCAAGAGGGAAAAAATCAAGGTGTTGGAGTGGCCTAGTCAGTCTCCTGACCTTAACCCAATTGAAAACTTGTGGAAGGAGCTCAAGATTAAAGTCCACATGAGACACCCAAAGAACCTAGATAACTTGGAGAAGATCTGCATGGAGAAGTGGGCCAAGATAACTCCAGAGACATGTGCCGGCCTGATCAGGTCTTATAAAAGACGATTATTAGCTGTAATTGCAAACAAGGGTTATTCCACAAAATATTAAACATAGGGGTTGAATAATAATTGACCCACACTTTTATGTTTAAAATTTATAAAAATTCAACTGAGCAACATAACTTTTTGGTTTGTAAGATTTATGCTTCTGTTAATAAATCCTACTCTCGTTTGCAGTTTGAAGGCTCTAACTTATTGGCATCTTATCAAACCAGCTAAATCTGCAGGGGGTTGAATACTACTTGTAGGCACTGTATACCACGACACCTGATTGCCGGACAGAATTTTTATGTGATGGCCCCTTTAATGCTCACAGAAAACCCGCTAAGGCTCGTTCCACAGCTACCAACTCTTTCATGTTGGAGGAACTGTCCTTCAGAAAATTTGACTAATTCCCCTGAAGCATCTCTTGGTTTAAATGGGCTCAGTTGTTACCACCTTTGTAGCGGCAGAACCCCAGGGAACTCCTGTGGACAGTATCGAATCGTCCAAGAGTAGCTGGTTGCAGAGTCAGTTTGCCCTCCAGATTCTGACCCAGGGCTTCCTGATTTTCTAGAATGTTCCACTGTAGAGTCCTGGTATGGGCCTGGGCCCAACATACTCCCTTCACTGTGCTCAACTTCTCCTCACAACCCTGCAGTGCCTCCGCGCGCAGAGCCTCAAGCCAGCTCTCCCAGGTCTTTGGTGGGCGACTTTCCTTTAGGCCCCCTGATCCTAGTTCGGTGTTCCTTTTCGAGGTATATGCCGGGACTTTGGCCGTCAGTTCCTGCAAAAGCTCAGGGCCTCCGATTTAATGTTTCGGGGTTAAACTCCCGCACCGTGTCCAGAGCCGATTCTCTGTACGGGACCAGACTTTGGTTGGTAGTACCGGGTCCAGATTCAGGCGCACCATATCTCCTGGAGCCCCTAGGATCTCTTTCAGTCATGACTATCTTCCCCTGCATCGTCCTCTGCTCGTCTCTCTCTCTTACTCACTAACTGCCAACCAACCCATACACTTTTTTTACCCACGTGACTCCTCCCATGGGACTGGGTATTCCCTGCAGCAGATTCACCCACAGTCCTCTACTCTAGGGTGTGCATGAATGGGTGTTGTGTGGGTCCCTTGTTTACCATCCCAGTTCCCTTAGTCACAGGAATACCACACTCTATTATTTGGGTGCAGTACCCCTCCATGGCATCCCAACAGTGGGGCGCCACATTGGCTCCAGTGAACCAGCGAAGACCAGAGAGGAGATACCAGAGAGAAGAGAGCGAGGAACCCAGGGAACCAGGGAAGGACGACTAATGGAAGGGGTCAGTGCTGCTGGAAGGATCCGAGAAGCGGCCCAGATGGTTGGAGGGAGCCGTCAGGATCTGCTGATGGATAGGGCAGATAGGGATCCACAACTGAAAACAAGAAGAAAGGCATGTTAGCACGGCAGATAATACAAGCCAAGACGCAAGTGCTGGAATTGGACCTGACACTGGCTACTATGTAATGAATGAAGTTGCCCAGGCACCTCTCAAGGGAACTGAGGGCCTTATGTATGCACTGGCCTCTCAGTGATTCACTATGAGATAATTCAGCAAAGTGTGCACTGGCCCTTTAAAACTTAAAGCAGAGGGCGTGCACGCCCTATGCTTGCTCTCTCCGCTACCCAGAAGTGAGAAGATGGAGTAGAGGGGCTGGGATACCGCTGCAGCAAGAGGGGGCATCCCGGGAGTGTAGACCTGGTAAGTTTGAGAGCGGGTCACCAGGGAACGTCAGCGGCCAGATGGGGCCCGATCTCCCTGCACCCTGGAGACGGGTCCCGCCGGCCGGAGGGCAACAGTACTCTCTCCCTTACGTCCCTCCTTCTCAAGCCAGCCAAGAACCTTTGCATAAGGCAAGGGGCATTGATATTCTCCCTCGGTTCCCAAGACCATTCCTCTTGACTGAACCCTTTCCAATTGACCAAAAACATTGTTTTGTTTCCCCTCCGCTTGACATCAAGAATGGCCTTGATCTTGAATATATCACCAGCAGAAATGGAGCCGGGAAGAGCACTTGGGTCCCAGGAGTAGCGTCCGAGAACGACTGGTTTAAGGTGAGACACATGAAAAGAATTGTGGATCCACAAGGAAGGCGTCAACCTCAATTGGTAGCATACCTCATTGATCCTCCGGAGTACCTCAAAGGGACTGATGTATCGAGGAGCGAACTTGTAGGAGGTAACCTTGAGGCGGATGAACCTGGAAGAGAGCCATACCTTGTCCCCGGGCAGGAACGGAGGTGGATTTAGACGTCTCTTGTCGGCTTGGCTTTCATCCGTCTGGATGTCATTCCATGGATGACTTTGTCTCGGACCAGATCTTAGCAAAGTCTCTAACAGGCGCCTTGGCTGCTGGATTGTTGGTCGTGATGTCCAAGGGAGTTGGGATCCTAGGGTGGTACCCATACATGATAAAGAAAGGAAAATTAGAAGAGGACTCACCGACATAGTTGTCATAAGAGAACTCTGCCCAAGGCAGTAAGGCTACCCAGTTATCATGGTGTGTTGATGAAGTGGCGCAGGTAGTTGGTCAGTACCTGATTCACCTGTTCCACCTGCCCATTGTATTGCGGATGATATGCCGAGAAGAAATCAGAGAGACATGTAACTGCTTGCAGAGAGAACACCAGAAGCAGGACATGAACTGCACTCCCCTATCGGACACAATATGAAGAGGTAAACCATGAAGATGGAGAATATGTTGAACAACCAACTCCGCCAGCTTGGGCGCGGAGGGAAGACCAGACAAGGGAATGAAATGACCCATCTTAGAGAACCGGTCTACCAGACCCATATCATGGTATAGCCGAAGGACACGGTAGATTGGTGATAAAATCCATAGTGATGTGCTTCCATGGCACAGACGGTACTGGTAGAGGCAGAAGACCACCTGTACATAGCCTCTTGGGAGTCTTATTAAGGGCACAAGAAGGGCAGGCCACGAGAAGCTCAGTGATCTCCAGGCGCATCTGGGCCACCAATAGTGCTGTGAAATCAGCTGCAGGGTCTTTGTCAGTCCTGCATGGCCAGCTAGCTTAGAAGAATATCCCCACTGAAGTACACGTCTCCTGTATGGAACGGGATTGAATGTCATACCCGTGACGGTGGTTGTGGCTGTGGTGGTGCCCGTGTGTGGTCCAGATCAATAAAGTTGGCCGAACAGATAAGGGGTTAATTCTTGTCGTGACGCCACCTGCGGGGGTTCCGGTGATTTCACCGGTGCTGCTTGGGCCTCCGGGGGATGGAATGCAGCAAGATGCGACGCTCCCCACAGGACGAGCGGGAGTCCCCGGAGCCAGGAGCTGCACAAGATGTTGTGAGGCAGCTCAGTTCCTTTCTGCATGCGGAGTGAAACAGTTCTTTAGAAACACGGACACTATTAGTCTCTGCAAGGGGTATTTTACTGTAACCAGCAGGTGATACATGGTATACAGGTAACGGGCAACGGACCGGGTGGACTTGGCAATGACCGGTGTTTCTCAGAGCTCCGCGGTGTTCCTCTCCGTTCTAACTTGATCTAGGTGAGTTGCGATGTCGCCTTTGTGTGCCAAGGTCGGGTACAAGGGACTACTTAAATTTTCCCTGCCGGTGTGTACGTTCCGGTGTGAGGGGTAGCCTGGGTCCTTTTGGTGGGTACTCCGCTGGCAAGACAGCTCTGTTTGCAGCAGCGGTGGGGTACTCCTGTAGAGCGGTCCCTCCACTCCTGGTTTGCATAGCAGTGATAAACGACTTGCTAGCTTCGGAACCAGTGATCCGGTTGTAGATGGGCGCGGGCGTATTTTGACCCGTAGATGCTCGCCCAGAGTCCGGTTGTTGAGGCACCAGGTAATGGCGCCCAACCGGTGGTGGCCTAGGGGCTGCACGGGACTGTGCAGGGCCCCCTCTCCTACGTTCCTCTCGACCACTTGCTTCTACCTGTCCTTCTCCTACATTCTCCTCTAACACACTACTCCTACACTCCGCCCACCAGGACCTTATTGGCCCTCTAGTCTGATGTGCATGTAGGGTATGGAGCTCTGAGTTTTAACCATGTCATTACGTAGTCAGAGAATATTGCAGCTGCAGTCTGGGCTGCAATACACTCCTGTGACGCACTTGTTGCGGGGCGCCACAGTTGCAATAGCTGAACAGGTGCTACCGTGATCATCTTGGTTGGATCAATGATAGACATAGATCTGAGGGATGAAGGAAGGACCTGGATAAAGTGTCTGCCTTGATGTTCTTTTCAGCCAGACGGAAGTGAAGGCAGAAGTCGAACCGAGCGAAGAACAGAGACCATGGAGCTTGATGAGGAGTGAGCCTCTGAGCAGACTGCTGGTAGGACAGGTTCTTATGATTGGTGTAGATCACAACCGAATGAACTACACTTTACAGAAGATAGCGCCATTCCTCCAAGGTCAACTTGATGGCCAACAACTCTCTATTGCCAATGGAATAATTGCGCTCACAGGGCAAGAATGCCTTGGAAAACAACCCACAGGTCACCATATTCCCAAAAGGAAGCTTCTGTGAGAGTATGGCTCTGGCCCCAGAAGAGGAAGCGTCCAACTCCATGAAAAACTGTTTATTAACCATCGCCTATGAAGAGTGGTAGCAGTAGAGAAGGCTTGTTTGAGGGACTGAAAGGAAGACTCCGCCTCTGGGGGCCACTTTTTCGGATCAGATCCCTTTCGAGTCAGGTGTGTGGTTTGGTCAGATCCAAAAAGTGAGGGATAAACTGCTGGTAATAGTTGGAGAACCACAGACACCTTCTCAGGATCCATTTCGAGACCTGTGTCAGAGATGACATACCCCAGGAAGTGCAGAGAGTTCCGATCAAGGAGGCACTTCTCAAATTTGGTGTACAGACAATTCTCTCGCAATCATTGAAGGACCTGGCGGACATTCCTTCTTTGGGTAGGAAGGTCTGGGGAGAACACCAGGATATCCACCAACATGTCTACACATATGTAGAGGAGGTCACAAAAGTCATCGTTGACAATGACCCACACCGGGTTCCGGGTGTTGGTTTACTGGGGATATCCGGTCCCGTGTCCCTGGTGGTTGCTAAAAAAGGGCTTTAAAATTAAAAATAAAAGTGTTTTGTGATGCTACCTACGGTTCCTGGTAATGATACCAGCACTGCTTGCAGACCTCTGGGGTGATGTTGATGCAGCTAGTTGGTAACGCTCCCCGTAGGTGGAGCGGGATCCCTGGGGCAGTTGTGGAAGAATAGTAATTCACACAGGGAGGCGGCTCGTCAGGTGGAGATACTGGCAGACAGTTTGTGTTGATGTGTCCAAGAAAAAGACCAGAGACAGATCATACTTTAGTGATCCGCGCTGGCATCCCACCGTACCTGAATAAATGCCAGGAAGCCAAGAGTATGCAAGCTGCTTCTTTATTCCATCCAACGTGTTTCGGTACAGACCTTGTACCTTCCTCAGGGACATGCCTGAGCATATGCCCTAAGGTACAAGGTCTGTACCGAAACGCTTTGGATGGAATAAAGAAGCAGTTTTCATACTCTTGGCTTTCCTGGCATTTATTCAGGTACGGTGGGACGGCAGCGCGGATCACTAAAGCACGATCTCTATCTGGTCTTTTTCTTGGATACATCACCACTGCTACGTGGGAGTGCGGATCCAGCAGCAGCTGTCTGAGCAAATCTACCAGTTGTAGGGAAAACACAACTGGATCAGGTGAGCATATACACCTATGACGGTACTACCTTATCCGTAAAACGATAAGACCCATTTGCGCCTCTTTGTCTCCCCTTTTTTTCTTTGTATAGTCTGTGTTGATGGAGCAAGTGTACGTCTCTTCTGGCGTAGGCAAATGAGACACGTCACACAGTCTTAAACTCTGCATGGGTTTTACTGACAACTTCAGGCAGCAATTAATTCTCACAGCTCACTGGTATTGCTGGCCTGGGTAGTCGCCAGGGAACCGGGATATTTCACTTGGGACCCTCGGTGGTGTGCCTGCCGTTCCTATCCTTGTCCTTCCAGCGCTTTCCCTCTACTGCTTTCCTCAGCGCCTCCACACTCAGAGCCCGAAGCCAGCTCCTCGGATCCTCTATAGCTGCGGGTCTTCTCTCCGAGCCCTCGGGATCCTATATGGGCCTTTTCCAGGATGCGCCGGGTGTCGGCCATGACTCCCCTAAGAAGCTCGTGACCCTCCGGTTCGGCGGCTTGGGGATAAACGCCCGCATCGCTCTTGGAGCCGGTTCTCCGTTCCTGGAGTGGGTCCTTCTGGCCGGTGGTCTGACCGGCCCGGATTTGGGTGCACCACAACACCCTAGGATCCCCCTTCTCTCCTGAGGTGCCCTCCGGTGAGCTTCTCGCAGGTTCTTCACCAACCCTCTTCTCACTAACTTTCTTCCTGCTCTTCCACTACCCACCTAAGCTCCTCCCACTGGTTCCCTGGCAATGGTTAACCCATTGGTCCCCTGGTCTAAGGTGTGTGGATGAGTGTAATGAGGGTCCCTTATGTGACATCCTATCTCCCCTAGCATATACAGGACAAAGTGTCATTCGATCCGTGCTTCTGCCAAGGAAGACCAGAAGACTGGAGTATCTGGATGAAGGTGTATGTTTAATCCGACACGTTTCGGAGCCAATACCCAGTTCCTTCCTCAGGGTCATTTTGGTCCGAAATGCATCGGATTAAACATACACCTTCATCCAGATACTCCAGTCTTCTGGTCTTCCTTGGCAGCAGCGCGGATCGCACAACACTTTGTCCTGTATATGCTATGACCTGTGGTTGTGTGGATCCAGCAGCAGCTGCCTACTAAGCGACTAAACTGGCCACAGGGATACCACACACTCTCTTGTGGGTGCAGTACTCCTATGTGGCGTCTTGCCCAGTGGAGCACCACATTCCCCCTTGGTTAAACTCACTTGTCCGCGAGTGACCTGACCTGTACCTGACACAGAGTTAACTTTTTATATGCATTTCAAACAATAAGATAACATTTTTATTCAACACTTACCTTCCCGTCCGGGAGGCACTTTTACTTCAAACGTTACCGGGTCAATGAGACCAACAATAAAACAGTTCAAAACATATACATCCAGCTTTAATGGGTACAGTCCAAAGGCTCAACAGCATAAAATTCACAAATTGTTCATCAAATAAACACACATAGCATGTTAGAAGAACTATATACAGGGATTTACTTCTAGTTCAGTCTGTTGCTTTGTAAACCCTTAGGGCGTACCACCCCCTAGGCCCTATGTGCCTCTCCTCCTGGTTGGCCTGGAAGCACTGGTACGCGAAGACCTGGTGCTCTGGGGCCAGAGCTGGAGCATGATCCCGCTCACCTGTCATGGCGGCTGCACTATCTTTCCGATCAGTCTGTGCTGCTGGTGCTCCCACCACCTAGTGTGGGGCCTGGATGCCTTGGCTTCCTGCGAGCTGCCAGCCTCATCCTCCTCTGGTTTGTCCTTCTCCATGGGATCTTGGTGGTTGGCTGGCTCCTCGATCTCGGCCTCCACCACCACATCGGGCATCTCCGCAGGGACCTCCAGGATGTCTACCTGGGCTCCGCAGGCCCCTCGTGGGCCTTCCAACTCGGCTCCGGTCACCTCGCTCTTCCTACCCCCTCTACAGGTTCTGGCAGGAGTAGTTTAGTCTCTGGCCCTCCCCCTTGGTTTCCTGTGGCAATTGGGGTGGGCATGCAGTTTTGCGCATCTGGCAGGGCCCTCTCACGACGGGGACCAAGAGGCATGCCCTCGGGTCCTGCAAATGATGTTAAGTCTCTGATGCCGCCATTTTGGGGTCCAGCACAAAATTCAATTTAAAACAAAGTTCATGGTGCACAGTACCCAGTTTTACCGGGCATGGGATCCTGTTCGTGATGCCAAAAGCTGACCCGCCCCAGGGCCATGGGGTACCCGGTTCCGGGCATTGGGTTACTGGGGATGTCACAGGGACTGTTGCCCGGTCCCATGGCCTTAGTGGTCGTTAAAAAAGGGGTTAAAAAAAAAATTGTTTTGTGACGTCACCTACGGTTCCCTGTAATGATACCGGAGCTGCTTGCAGACCGCTGGGGTGATGTTGATGCAGCTAATTGGTAACGCTCCCCGTAGGTGGAGCGGGATTCCCGGGGCAGTTGTGGAAGAATAGGAATTCACACAGGGAGGCGGCTCGCCAGGTGGAGATGCTGGCAGACAGTCTGTGTTGATTGAGTAAGTGTACGGCTCCTCCGGCGCAGGCAAATGAGACACGTCACACAGTCATAAACTCTGACAGGTTTTACTGACAACTTTAGGCAGCAATTAGTTCTCACAGCTCACTGGTACTGCTGGGTCTTCTCTTCGAGCCCTCGGGATCATATATAGGCCTTTTCCAGGATGCGCCGGGTGTCGGCCACGACTCCCCTAAGAAGCTCGTGACCCTCCAGTTCGGTGGCTCGGGGATAAATGCCTGCACTGCTCTCGGAGCCGGTTCTCCGTTCCTGGACTGGGTCCTTCCTGCTTGTGGTCTGACAGGCCTGGATTCGGCTGCACCACAACACCCTAGGATCCCCCTTCTGTCTGGTCCACCTCCCTGAGGTGCCCTTCGGTGAGCTCCTTGCAGGGTTCTCACCAACCCTCTTCTCACTAACTTTCTTCCAGCTCTTCCACTACCCACCTAAGCTCCTCCCACCGGGGCCAATTTCCTAGCAACAGGTTAACCCATTGGTCCCCTGGTCTAAGGTGTGTGGATTGGTGTAATGAGGGTCCCTTATGTGATATCCCATCTCCCTTGGCTACAGTCCTGACCAGTGGGGCGCCACAAAAAACTCTTGAAACACTGCTGGCGCATTACTTAGGCCGAAAGGCATTTATGGTACTCGTAGTGGCCATCACGAGTGTTGAAGGCGGTCTTCCACTCGTCTCCAGAATAAATCCCGACCAAGTTGTAAGCCCACGAAGGTGTAATTTGGTGAAGATCCTGGATCCACGAAGGTGGTCGAAGAGCTCTGGAATGAGAGGCAGAGGGTACTTATTATTCACCTTGATAGCATTGAGATCCTCGATAATCGATGCATGAACACAATGACCCGTCCTTCTTTTTCACGAAGAAGAACCCTGTGCCAGCAGGAGAAGTGGCTTTCTGGATGAACCCTCAAGCAAGGTTTTCTTTGATGTCGTCAGACTTCGCTTGGGTCTTGACAGGCGTCAAAAGGTAAATCCGACATCCAGGAGGAGAAGCACCTGGAATGAGATCGATGGGACAGTCATACGACCTGTGTGGAGGTAGGGTCTCTGCTTCCTGCTTGTTGAACACCTCTGAAAAGGACCAGTGACCCACCCCAGGGCCGTGGGGTACTAGGTCCTGGGCGTTGATTAACTTGGGATGTCACGGGTGGCCTATGCCTGGTCCCATGGCCCTGGCGGTCGCTGAAAAAGGGATTAAAAATAAAAGAGCTTGTGACGCCACCTACGGTATCTGGTAACGATACTGGCGCTGCTTGCAGACCTCCAGGGTGATGATGAGGCAGCTTTGTTGGTAACGCTCCCGGGGCAGTGATGGGCTGAATAGGGACTTACACAGGGAGGTGGCTCGTCAGGTGGAGACATTGTCACATAGTCTATGTTAAGGGCAGGATCAGGGGCCGTAATAACACACACACACACACACACACACACACACACGGTGAAAGTTGTTTCTGTACCTTTTACTGATGGTGATGTTTCAAGGCAACAACCAGGATACTGTCCAGGTGGTCGGGTGGCAGTTCAGGATTTCCACACCCGATGAGTTGTGATGCCTCCTTGTTCAGTGTGTGTGTGCTTAAGTCCTGGCCTGTCTGAAACCTGGCCCTGACCTCTCCTGAGTCCCTCACTTATATAGCAGGCTGTGAGAACCTTCTGATGGGCACCGCTACTCCTCTGCAGTCCCTGGCTCTGTTGATTGCTGTGCTACAAGTATCTATCAGGAGACTGAAATCTCCCTGGTCCTCCGGTATTCTCTGACAGGACCTTTGCAGACTTGGACTCCGGTGTCTGGGTTGCTTCGGTTACTTTCCTGGGGTGAACCGGTATGGTTCCTCTGCCCCCACTCTGTCTCTGCTACGACTTGCCTCTGACCCTCACTCTTGGGTCCCTTACACTGGCTAGGTCTCTCTCACTGGCACTGGCCTAGCATGGCACTGTTCACCAGGTGTCTTCCTCAGTACTGCTCCGCACTGAAATGCCTAACTCCTCCCCCGGGCCTGAATTTATAGGGGACCTTGCTTGAAGGCAGCAAGTAGAGCTCCCCCTTCAGGTCTGGAGTGGAAGGTGTTGCATGTGTAAGTTTAACTGATGTGGAAATAACTCCCTGCACCAGTGTACCTGTGGCAACTAACCCGCAGGGGTGACACACCAGTAGGCCTATGGCAATCCAGGCAGTGCTGAAGGGGGTTGTGGGATGCGACCGGGTCATACGGATGTGAGGCAGTGGAGATGACAAGACTGTCCCCAACAAAGTACATCTCCTGTCCGCCAATCCAAAACTGGTTTGTGTGTGCGAAGCCATGGGAGACCTAGCAAAAAGGGAGGAGAGAGGTTGGGAAACAAGTAGAAGGCAATCCTTTCCTTGTGGAGAGCCCCGATCTGGAGTTCCACCTCCTCAGTGATGCCCAGAATGGTATCTTGCAAGGTTCTTCCATCCACGGATGTGAGGATACGAGGATGCTGCAAAGGAACCACAGGAGTACCAAACTGACTAACCACAGCTGGTTGCACAAAGTTACCTGCTGAACCAGAATCCAAGTAAGCCATCTCCGAAAATCGTTTGCCACCAATCAACACCTATATAGAAACAGTAAGGAGAATAGAGGAATCGCTCTCATCTAGAAAGGCCTCTCTTAGGCCCCTTTCACATCAGCGTTTTTTTCAAATCGCGGCAGATGCGGTGAAAAAAACGCATCTGCCACGATTAACGCATGACCGACACACTTGCGGCACAGTTGCGGCAAGCCCCTTACAATGTCTATGGGGCTTGCGGTAAGGGTGCGGCAGGTGCGGTATTGGCACTTGCGGCAGGTGCGGCCGCAAAAAAACCGCAGTCAGCAGCGTTTTTGTTTCGCGGCCGCACCTGCCGCAAGTGCCGAAACCGCACTTGCCGCATCTGCCGCACCCTTACCGCAAGCCCCATAGACATTGCATGGGGCTTGCCGCAACTGTGCCGCAAGTGTGTCGGTTATGTGTTAATCGCGGCAGATGCGGTTTTTTCACCGCATCTGCCGCAATTTGGAAAAAACGCTAATGTGAAAGGGGCCTTACCTGTCCTAGGCGGAGGAGTTTTCCGGCCTCTTGGGACCTTGGCGGTAAAAATGGGCAGCACTCCCACAGTATAGGCACAGCTTCTTGGCAAACCTCTCTTCACGTTTTTGATTGCTCAGCTTGATACAGTCAACCTCCATGGGCTCATGGACTTGAGTTGGAGCTGGTACCGCATGAATGAGGGGTAGTTGAAATGACGGGGCCAAACGAGGAGCTCACCTCTCATGGGTCCTTTCCTTCGATCGCTATTGTAGGCGAACATCGATCCAGATAGCTAGAGAGATTAAGTCACCCAGGGTATTTGGTAAATATCGAACTGCTAATTCGTCCTTTAGCCTCCCAGACAGCCCATGTCGGAAGACGCTCTTACTCTACTCATCGGAGGACTCGGGTTCTTGGCCTTCTTGGACTGGCATACTAAGAGGTCCTGTAGGGGCGCTGCTATCTTGGTGAAGACCTTTATGGATCTCTGGTAGAAGCCTCTCCTTCATCGCTAAACTCCTGGAGTGCCTGGTCTACTCCCACCTCACTCATTACCTCTCCACGCACTCTCTCCTAGACCCATTACAGTCTGGTTTCCGCCCCTACATTCTACAGAAACTGCTCTCACCAAAGTGACCAACAACCTTCTTGCAGCAAAACGTAATTGTGACCACTATCTGCTTATTCTTCTTGATTTCTCTGTAGCCTTTGACACTGTTGACCACCATCTCCTACTCTCCATGCTGCACTCCATCGGTATCAAGGACACGGCCCTCTCCTGGTTCTCTTCCTATCTTTTTGACCGTTCTTTTGTCACAACCAGTCCTGTGACTTTGCGTCCAATTTTAAATACAGTAGGGAAAATCCAGGGAAAATGTGAAAGTCTTTCAAGTTTTTCAAAGTGCAATAACTTACTTATACAAAATAAAAATTTTCCCTGTGGGCGTCTCGGTTTAGGAGACCTGGTACCTCCTCTCCACCTTAGGCACTTTCTTTTCCTAACTCAATGTGCATGGGGCTGGGCCCAGTTCCTCCACCCTTCTGTACACTAATATTTATACACATTTTCATATTTACACTCCTTTCTTTTTATCAATTTACACTTACTCCTACTCTCCATACCTGGACGGGGGTTGACGTTGGTTACTACGACAAGACCTACGTAGTACTGGTGTCTCAGGTGGTGTACTCAACACTTTGGGTAGACCTAGTATCACTACAGGGCTGGAAAATGCACCAATTGCAGGATCCTCAGGTTCTGCTACTATGGGTGATTCTTCCTGGACCTGGACAGGGTTTTCCAGTCTTCTCTGTTCTTCAACTGGTTGAAAGAAGTGGATTACAGGTACTATTACTGCTCCTTCACATTGAGGCCAGTCTGCAGGAAAGTCTCCTAGTACTGTATGCATTACCTTTTCTTTCTTTTCTTCTTCAGGGATTTTACAAGATATTTCTTCTTCATGAGGTCTCAATTGTTCTGGACATACTTTGAGGTGGTCTCTAGAAACTGTTGCAGTAGTTTTTCCTCCATCTTTGCTGATGACGTGTGTTTTGCTGTTGTCAAAGTTAGGCTGCGTTCACACTTTTGTGTATTTTGTTGCGCCTTTTTGCATGCGCCTTTTGCCGTGATTTTTGGCTGCGCAAAAAGGCGCAACAAAATACATGGGTGCATTCACACACCACATTTTTATGTGCTGCAGGGGGAGGAAGAATCCTGCTTCCTCCTCCCCTCTGTCACATCTGTGCCCGCCCCTGAAGATTTCACAGTGTATTATTATACATTGTGAAATCTAAATTCAATAAAGCCAGAGGTTTTTAAAATAATAAACATGGATACTTACCTTCCGGCGGGTGGATGGTGGGTGTCTGGGAGCCAGGACCGGTGAGCAGCCACAGATTCCGAGTGGAAAAAGACCTGTGGTGATGTCAGAGAGCGTTTTGGGAGCTGATTGGCCGCTCGCGGTCATGTGATATGTATCACATGACCGCAAGCGGCCAATCAGCGCCAGGAATGCCCCCTCTGACATCACGGCAAGCTCTTGTAGAACTACACATCACCTGGCCTCGGCACCAGACGCCGCGAAAAGGCGTCGGAGAGGTAAGTATTCATTCTTTTTTATTTTACATACATTTGGCTTTGTTTAATTTAAATTTCGCAGTGTATATTAATACATTGTGAAATCTAATGGGGTGGTCACACATGTCACAGAGGGGAGGAGGAAGCAGGATTCTTCCTCCCCTTTGTGACGTCAGAGGGAGAAAACGCAGGAGCTGCTGGTAAAGAATTGACATCTCAATCCTTTACGCAGCTGCGCTTTCTCCCAAAAAAATGCGCAGCATATTTTTTTGCAGTGTCTGCACGGCAAAGTGAATTTCCCATTCACTTTGCTGACAGACACAAAACACATTGCATATTTTGAAAAGCGTGCGTAAAAAAGCGCACAAAAATACGTAATGTGTGAACGAGGCCTTAGACTATAACACAGTATAGGGTTCTTGTTCCCACTGATCATCTAGCTTATGGGTTCTTCTCTTTCTCTTGAGTACCACCTCTCCAGGTGTTAGAGGTTCAGCTTGAGCACTCTTGTTGCAATTTCTTTCTTGTTTTTCTCTGATTTGTTCTAACCTGTTTTCTACACGTTTGTACCATTTTGTATTGTTCTTGGCGGTTGGAATCCCAATCTGTTTCAGGTGATTCTGCTTCTGGTACTACAATTCCCATTTCAAGATCTACAGGCAATCATCCTGGTTTTGCTCTCATGAGGTATGCTGGTGTGCAATTGTGTGAACCAGACAACCCTATGGGGCCGGAATTCGGCGGATGAATATCTTTTGGCATCCGGTTTTTGGATGTCTGGGAGAATCCGGGGCAAATTGTTTTTTTCTCCCAGTCACAAAATGTTGCTTGCACCATTTTTGTGTTTCGGAAGAAAAATCTCCCCAAATCAGATCCTCTCGGATTCTCCCGAATCCGGAGCAATCCGGCGCTCCCTAACATGGGAGCCTATGGGGCCGGATTGCCCTGGTCCGGGAGGATCTGAGAACCGGACACCTGCGTTTGCACGCCGCTGTTATTTCAGGACTGCGGCTAGCTCCCCGCGAGCTGCGGTCCTGATTCATCAGCAGCGGCAGCTGCGTCCGGCTGCACACCGTGTGCTGATCCGGTCCGGTGCTGTCAGGTTCATCCCTGACAGCCCCGGATCGGATCTTGCAGTGGTGTGAAGCCAGCCTTACAGGTATGTTATTATACATGTCCACTAAGTCAGGCAACTTCTCTAGCCGTTGATTCCTTTCTTCCAAAGGCAAAGTCTTCCGCATATCTATGACAATGTTGTTAATTTTCTCTTACGTACCGTTGGTTTGAGGATGGTAAGGTGTGGTTCTGATCTTTTTACACCCATATAAATTACAAAACTCTTTAAATATTTCAGCTTCAAAAGATGCACCTTGAGCAGTCAATACTTGCTCTGGATACCCGTGTGATCTACAGAAGTAGGTTTGAAAGGTTTTTGCTGCTGTCTCTGCAGTTAAGTCTTTTACTGGGGCTACTACCAGAAATCGTGAGTAGTGATCCACCATAGTTAAGGTATAGGTGTAACCTGACCTGCTGGGTGTTAGCTTCACATAGTCTAAGGCTGCCATCTCAAGTGGCTGTGTGGTCACAATTGGCTGCAATGGTGCTCTTTGACTCTGACGATCATTCCTTCTCAAGTTGCATGGTTCAAAATGTTTACAGCATCTTTCTATGGTTCCTCTCATGCCAACCCAATAGAATCGATCTCTTAGTAACATCTTGAGCTTTTTCCTTCCAAAATGTCCTGCTTGGTTATGGTAGGCATCCAACACCATCTTGACATCTTTCTTTGGGACCACTATTTGCCAGACCATCTCATGTGTTTTGGGGTTGATGTAATGTCTACACAACTTGCCTTGATAGACGAACAGTCTGCTTCTCTCATTCCACAGGTGTCGTGCTTCTGATGGAGCATCTTGGTTAAGACGTGAGTGTTCTTGTGTTATCAGCTCCTTGACTAAGCTGACAGCCGGGTCACTGTCTTGGGTCTCCTTCCATCCATGGTGAGGCAACAGGTTAATGTTTAACTCTCCACATTTTCTACATGCCTGGTGACATTGAGATACACTGTGACGGTGGAATGCAGGTAGCTCTACCTCTTCCAGCTCATCCACATCTTCTACTTCATCAGATAAGTGAGGCATTCTAGATAAGGCATCTGCATTGGCATTCTTATGGCCTGCCCGGTACATGATAGTGAACTGGTAGTTGGACAACCTGGCCATCCAGTGTTGTTCCATTGCACCTAACTTTGCAGTTTCCAAGTGTGTAAGAGGATTGTTATCCGTGAAGGCGGTGAACTTCGCAGACGCCAGGTAGTGTTTAAACCATTCTGTAATGACCCAGACCAAGGTCAGGAATTCCAGCTTGAAGGAACTGTAATTCTCAGGATTCCTTTCTGTAGGACGGAGCTTCCTGCTAGAATAGGCAATCACCTTCTCTTTACCATTTTGCCTCTGGAACAAGACAGCTCCCAATCCCACATTGCTGGCATTGGTATATAACAGGAACGGTAGGTTGTAGTCAGGGTAGGCTAAGATCTCCTCCAGTTAGGGCCTCTTTCATCTGTTTGAAGCATTCTTCTTGCTTCTTTCCCCATTCAAACGGAGGACCTTTGGACTTGCCTTTCTTGGACTGGCCTACCAGGAGATCTTGCAAGGGTGCTGCCATCTTGTGTACCCCTTGATGAATCTTCTGTAGTGCCATACCAGCCCCAAGAACTGACGTACCTCATTAACATTGGTTGGTGTTGGCCATTCCTTAATGACGGTAACCTTTTCTGGATCTGGTGCCACTCCTTCCGAGCTGACTACATGTCCAAGATAATGAACCTTTGGCTTTAGTAGGTGACATTTTGACAGTTTCAGCTTCATCCCGAACTTAGACAATGCTTTAAATACCTCCACCAGATATTTCAGATGTTCTACATAGGTTTTTGAATACACTATGACATCATCCAGGTAGAGTAGCACAGTCTCGAAGTTTCGGTGTCCCAGGCAACACTCTACCAGTATTTGGAGTGTTCTGGGTGCATTACAGAGTCCAAATGGCATGCTATTGAACTCACATAGGCCCATGGGTATTGTGAATGCCGTCTTCTCGCGGTCTTCTGGTGCAACGGAGACCTGCTAGTACCCACTAGTGAGATCTAGGGTTGAAAAGTAATTAGCAGACTTCAATGCTGCATGTGACTCTTCTATGCGTGGTAATGGGTAAGAATCTTTATGTGTTATGTGATTTACCTGTCTGTAATCAACACACATTCTCATGCGTCATCTTTCTTTTTAACTAGGATTAATGGAGCTGCCCAGGGGCGGCCACTATCTCTTATGACCGCTGCGTCCTTCATGTCCTGTAACATTTCTTTGGCATGCTGAAAAAGAGCTGGTGGGATAGGTCTATATCGCTCTTTGATGGGTGGATGGTTTCCTGTGGGTGCTGTACCCCCTTTATCCTCCCAAAATCAAGTGGATGCTTACTGAATACTTCCTCATAGTCCTGTACCACCTGGTAGACATCATGCTTTTGGTGTGAAGGAGTGTGTTCAGTTCCTACATGAAGCTCTTGACACCAATTCTTCAACTTCCCTTTGGAATTGTTACCCTCCGATGAGTCAGGTGGGGTCAAGGGTTCCACTGCATGTATTGCATTGTTGTCTACGGTGTACAGTTTGGCAATGGTGGAATATCTGGGTAATTTGACCTCAGCTTCTCCACAATTTAAGATGCGTTTGGGTACCCTTCCCTTGTGTGCATCAACCACCCCTCTGGCTGTCAGTATTGTAGGCCTACTTTCTGAGCTCATGAGTTCTGCTACTGCCTGGTAGTCCTGCTCTCTGTAGCTATTGCTGCTCGACACCAGATTAACATTTCACTCAATTGTGGTACCACAATGGGAATCGGGTCTGTTACCCGTACACTACCAATTTCTCCACCGGTCAGGTTTACCTGTTGTTGGTGCTGGAGGGCTCTGATCTCCCTCTGAAGCACTCTCTGATGCCGGGGAGGGTCAGTATCTGCAATCTGTTGGAGCAAAAACAACACTTCACCCAAACAATTACCAATGACTTTTGTACCAAGAATAATGTATAGATCCTTTACACTAGTGTGCATTTCAACCACTATGAGTCCTTGGTCTTGCAACTCCACCCTCCCCACTTTTATTGCTACCTTTCTAACTCCCACCAGGTTAAGTGGTAACCCATGTACAGTGTGGTTAGAATCTGGTGGTTCAAGTTCAGCATCAGACCAGAATCTCTTGTAAAGGATATGGGGGATTATTTTATTTATTATTTTATTTATATAGCGCCATTCATGCGCTTTACATGTGTAAGGGATGGTGGTCACCTGTGAACCAGTGTCCAGCAGTGCAGGTGTACAGTGGCGTACCTACCGCGGTCGCAGCGGTCGCGGTTGTGCTTCCAGCTACCCGCCGCGCGGTGTCCGAGCCGAGGAGGGAGGATGGGAGGAAGTGAAGCGGCACTCCCTGTAGCTCTGCCCGCCCCTCCTCTCCTCCTGCTGTCGGTGGCTCTGCAAGCAAGAACAGTAAGTGCGGCGACCCCGCTCCACAGCTGTGCTGTCGGGCTGAAGATTCCTGACAGCACGAACACCCCCTCCCCCCGCTCCTCAACTTTGCTGACAGGCTAAAAGTTCTGACAGCTCCCCAGATCCCCCCCCCGGTCCTCACCTAAGGGGGCCCCGGTGTAAAAGCTGCATCGGGGCCCGCAGTGGACTTGTTACGCCACTGCAGGTGTAGGTATGCCATCTAGCGGGATGGACAGGTATGGCCCCTGATGTACCTGTCATACCAATCTGGTGGGCCTGATGAGTCTACTCCTGGGGATTGGCCCATGACCCCAGGGGTTGCTGGTTTAAAGGACACGCTCTTGCAAAGTGGCCTGTCTTATTGCAACGGCGGCAGGTGGGTTCTCCTGAAGAACTGTAGCGATCGTTGTTCTTCTTTCCTCTCATCCACGGGACGTCCTCTGGGCTGTCGGCTAGCAGGATCTTCTCTGATGGCTGTACCTCCATCTTAAGCTGTAAGGCTTTCAAGACTGTGGCCATGTCTTTGCTCAGCTGGTGCACCTCAGAGCACAGGCTGTCAAACCTACTAGTAATCACAGTCTGCACATTTGTCTCTGCATCATGGGAAGAAGAAGGTGTTTTTGACACAGTAGAGGGACTGCCCTGCCATTGTTGAAGTGCATGATCTTGGGTTGCTAGGGTTTGCAGCCCTTTGATGACCAAGTCTTAAGGTAGCTGAGTCTGTAATCAGGGTGTTCTTGGGCCCCTCAGCGTACTTGTCTGCTGTCATCTGGTGACCGTACCCCCCTGACAACCTGTTCAACCAGCATTCTGTTCTCATCTGGTACACTGGTCGGATTTACTTGTTGTGCTTGCAGCGCCTCCTGTAGATGTAAGGCATAGTCTCTTATAGTGTCTTGTGGCCTCAGCTTACAATGGTAGAATCTCATCCTCAAGTCAGCCTCAGTGTGGTTCTCAAAAATGGCTTTAAGTGTGTCAAAAATGATGGTAACTGATTCCTGATCTTCCTCTGACCAGGTTTCTATCTCCAACTCTGCTGCACCTGTCAATTGTCCCAATACAACAGACACTGATTGTTTACCAGTCATTGCATACATATCCAATACGCTGCATATTTTCCTTTTGAATCCAGCCAAGGTGTCTGGCCGGTCAGCATACTGAGGCAACCATTTGACTCCCGGGATGTACGGTAGAGAGATGGGCATGATCGGTGCTGCATCCAAGGGTGCTGCGACGGCTCCACCGGCTGAAGTCCCGACTGGTGCTGGATTGCCAGTGACATTCGTGCTGGGAACTGCTGCATCCTCGGACATTCTCTCTCCCCCTAGTGAATTGCAGCCAGTTTCTTTAAAACAAAGCAAGCGGTGGCTCCACAGCTGGAGAGCTGAGCACTCGGGAGTTTCCGGATCAGGTCGTTGCGCTTCGGAAGTTCTCGGCAGAGCGTGGGGCGGGACCTGTCTTCGCGCCCTCTCAGCCATTATGCCCCCTTTATTCCCAGTCTGTGGCGTAGTAATGGCAGCCCGATTTCAACAGTTCAGGCTGAGGTATCAGCTGGTGCTGCATTGCCAGCGACATTCGGATTGGGAACTGTTCCATCCCCCTGCTCGGACGCTCTCTCTCCCCCCTAGTGAACTGCTGCCAGTCTCCTTTAAACAAAGCAAGCGGTGGCTCCGCAGGCGGAGAGCTGAGCACTCGGGAGTTTCCAGATCCGGTCATTGCGCTTAAGAAGTTCTCGGCGCAGTAATGGCAGCCCGATTTTAACAGCTCACAAAACACAGTCAATACATGGCACACAGTACCCGAGAATACCGGGCACGGAATCCTGTTCGTGACACCAGGAAAGACGACCTGCCCCAAGGCTGGGGTACTCGGTTCCTGAGTGTTGGTTACCGGGAATGCCACAGGCGGTCGTTGCCTGGGTCCATGCCCTGGGGGTCGCTTTGAAAAAGGGGGTTTATGTACATGGGTTTGATTGAAGAAGTCGTGACGCCACCTACGGTGTCTCGTGATGACACCAACGCTGCTGCAGACCTCTGGGGATGATGGATGGGCAGCCTGATGGTGTAGCTCCCTGTAGGGGATGTAGGATAGGATTTGGGCACAGGGAGGTGGCTCTGGAAGTGGGAGATATTTACAGTCTCTGTGCTGGACAGGTACCGGGCTGTAAGAACTGACACACACACTGGGAGTAGTTTTCCGTACTTTACTGTTGTTAAGCCGACACTGTCCAGGGTACACTCCAGGAGGTCGGTAAGTACTCCAGGATTTCCACAGCAAGTGATTTGTAAGGCCTCCTTGTCCCTTCTCTTACTTGTGTCGAAGCCCTGACCTGTATAAAACCTGACCTGGCCTTCTGCTAGTCTCTTTCTCTTTCCTCTGTAATTGTGAACCTGAGTAAGAACCTTCTCTGGATTTAGAAGAAACAAACAGCAGTCACCTTCTCTGGATTGATGCTAACTCCTGATGGATTCCTATGGGTCCTGGCTCTTTGAGTGGTTATTGTTATAGGTGACCGGGAAACCGAAGTCTCCTTGGTCGTATCGATGTTCTTCTGCTGGGCTAAGTGTTCCTTAGCAGACTCGGACTCTGGTGTCCGGGTTGCTTCCTTGAGGTGAATTGGTATGGATCCTCTGCCCCCAATCTGCTCTTTTCCCGCTAGCCTTGCCTCCGTCGTTCACTCTTGGGTACCTCATTCTGGCTAGGCTGTTCTCTGGTTCGGGCCTAGCGCGGCTCCGTCACCAGGTAGTCTTCCTCAGTACTGCTCCGTTCTGAACTGCCTAACTCTTCCCCCAGCATCGGTATTTATAGGGATCTTGCTTAAAGGCAGCAAGTGGAGCTCCCACTACAGGTCTGGGGTGGAAGGTGTTGAGCGTGTAGGTTACCTGTTGTGGAAATCCCTTCATGCACTAGGTTGTCCTGTGGCTTCCTGTTTGGGCAGTGTGCCACATGCGCACACATCCACGGTGCACTGTGCAGTTTCCCAGTGCACTGCGCAGACGCCAAAATTATGCCATGGAGGAATCTGGACCACGTCATACACAGGGGCGGGCCAAGTGTGGCTCGAATGTGTGCACAGAAGCGTAGATGACGCGGCCATGGCCATTTCATTCACAAAGGCGGCAACTTTAAATGTTATGACTGCGCAAATGCACAGATGTGGAAATGACTGCCCGGCGGCAGCGTGCGACACAATGGCGGGACCGAACAATGGAGACGGGAGCGTGCCAGGGGGATATGTTTGCACGCCCAGCAGGGTGTGCAAACCAAAGCCAGGAGGGGAGACGGAGGACAGGAGACTGCCATTCAGTCTCCACACAGCGGCGACTGGATGCTGCAGACAATGGAAAATGAAGGTATCAAACTCATTTTACAAAGCAAATATAGCGCACTGTTAGGTCACACAGGGATCGTTAGGGATGTGTTTGGAAGCTGCAGGGACAGGTAGTCATAGGTTTGAAGCCTAAATTGACATGACAGGTTCCCTTTAAGGCCACGTGCACACGTTGAGTATTTGATGAGTTTTTTACCTCAGGATTTGTAGCCAAAACCAGGAGTGGATAATTAAACACAGAAGTGGTGCAGGTGTTTCTATTAGACTTTTCCTCTGATTGCTCCACTCCTGGTTTTGTCTACAAATCCTGAGGTAAAAAACTCAAATACTCAGCGTGTGCATGTGGCCTAAAGCAAAAAAAAAAAACCAGGTGTCAGGTTCCTTTACTATCTAGAGATTACTGGAGAACATTCAGGAGAGATGTACCTGCAATGAACCAGTAGTTGGCACCAAATGTCTCTTTACCCAAAGAAGAAGCTAGGAACCTTTGTTTTAGGTATAGTTGGGGAAGAGTATACAGGGTGCGCAGGTGAAGTTGTTTGTCCTGGGGCACATGTGGAGAGGTGTGTAGGATCTGGCGGCATCACAGTGACTGGTGGGGACAGCAGACCACCCCAGCCATATCAGAAGCAGAATGGGAGTCTGACACCAGGGTGGTCTCCATAAAGAAGGCAAACTGCAATGTAGAGCAAGAGTGCGGCCCCCAGAGCTGGAAACCCCATGCTCCATTTATGACTGCTCGTTGTTCCAGACCGATTCAGTGATTGCCATTGTGGCTCATTGCCCCGTTCAGACTATGAAGTTACATTCACCATTTTCCTTATTGTCTGTAAATGGGGCGTATTTTTGTTCTACGATCACCTTCATTCCCTTCCCGTCCACAGAAACATTACAATGCTGACGTTTCTGTTTTGCTTTTGCTCTACAGCTTTTTTTGTATAATGTTATTTTTCGTTGGAATGGCTTTTTATGAATTCAATAACAAATATAGTTGACTTCAAAACTTTTTCATTAATATTTAAAGAGAGAATCTCCGCGGTTTTGTTTTTTGTATCTTTCACCTTTAAAAAAAGAAAAATTGTGATTTTTTTTTTTTTAACCCCTTAAAAGTAAAACTATTAGGAAAAATAAGAAATACACATATTTGGTATCTCCGTGTTCAGACATGTCCAATCTATCAAAAATATAACATCAATTCGATCGGTAAACTGCGTAATGGAGAATAAAGTCAAAATGCCAAAATTACGTTTTTTGTCGCCGCAACATTGCAATAAAATAACAGGTGATTAAAGCATCACATCTACCCAAAAATCATATCATTAGAAACGTCAGCTCAAGCCGCAAACAATAAGCCGTCACACTGCCCCCGATCCCAAAAAATGAAGGCATGGCATGATGGTAGGGGCAGCGTCTGGAGCGTGTAGGGACAGTATTAATGCGATACAACATCTCTTTAAAGAGCTTCATCTAGTCAGGTCTTTAATAGGTGTAGATAGTGGAGGGAGAGATTTTGGAGTGTGAGAAAGGCCGAGTGGTGATCCAGTACCTGCAGAATAAACCAACAGCTCTTTTTAGCGCTAAACCTTCCCTACACATCGTTTTATTACAGGGAATTTCTAAATAGCAGCTCTGTCTGTGTACTGTATATACTTATGACATATGTGGCCACTGCGCCGTGGCTTTTTTGAGAGCCATCTAACAACTCCACAGACACTAGCTGCTTCTGCGTACGCAATTCCATATGTGAAAGGCTGAGGAGGTACGGGGCTGGAGGTGGATGTGGTGTTTACGGTGGTGCCCGCCATGGCCATGTGACTGGTCAGAAGGTCAATTTATCTGGTTCTAGCTTCCTGTCACAATTTCCATGCCCGTGCCGCAGGGCTGCCACTAGGAATTTCAGGGCCCCTTAGTAGCAAAATTTTGGGGCCCCCCTGAGACTCCACCCCATTTCCGCCTCCATCCAGGCTCCACCTCCACCCAGGCTCCGCCCCCACCCCTCGAATCTTCCATATTTTCACTGCCCACTATTGGAAAAACTCCCCTTCTGCACCACATCCTCACCAATTACACATTAACCTCTATACATTGTTCTTTATTAGAGCAGAGGAGGAATGTGAACAATAAATGTTACATGAGGCAGAATAATACGAGTGCTGTTATTCATCACCTTGTACAGGGGTGGGGAAACTTTTTTTGCCGGGAGGACATTTGGAAATCTCTACCATCATTCAGGGGCCGCACATCACCATGAAAATTACCCCGCTACATTTAATTACCGTATATACTCGCGTATAAGCCGAGTTTTTCAGCCCAAAATTTGGGCTGAAAAGTACCCCCCTCGGCTGATACGCGAGTCAATACGGCAGCCCCGGCAGCCCCAGCAGCCCCAGCAGCCTCAGTAATCCAGGGCCCCCCCAGCCTTGCTCCGGTAACCTGTAAAGTAAAATATACTTATCACTGTCCCGCTGCCGTCCGCGCCCGCATCTGCCGACATCCCGATCCTCCATCTTCATGCGTCTTCTTCCGGTTTCCTCTGTTTGTCGCAGGCAATGACGTCATTGCCGGCGCCGAACACAGGAAGTCTGTATACTACCGCTGGGGCTGCTATATACTACCACTGGGGCTGCTGGGGCTGCTGTATAATACCACTGGGGCTGCTGGGGCTGCTATATACTACCACTGGGGCTGCTGGGGCTGCTATATACTACCACTGGGGCTGCTGGGGATGCTATATACTGCTGCTGGGGATGCTATATATTACCACTGGGGCTGCTGTATACTACCACTGGGGCTGCTGGGGCTGCTATATACTACCACTGGGGCTGCTGGGGATGCTATATACTGCTGCTGGGGATGCTATATACTACCACTGGGGCTGCTGTATACTACCACTGGGGCTGCTGGGGCTGCTATTTACTACCACTGGGGCTGCTATATACTACCACTGGGGCTGCTGGGGATGCTATATACTACCACTGGGGCTGCTGTATACTACCACTGGGGCTTCTGTATACTACCACTGGGGAGGCCTGTATACCACTGGAGGGGGCCTGTATACCACACTGCTGGGGGCTGTATACCTGTGCTGGGGTCCACCCTCGGCTTATACACGAGTCAATAGGTTTTTCCAGATTTTTGGGGCAAAAGTAGGGGGGTCGGCTTATACACGGGTCGGCTTATACACGAGTATATACGGTAATTACCTCACCTAATTTGGTGACTTCAGCTGCTTCTCTGTGTCCTGTGATCTTCCAGGTTTGCGTTGGTCTGGAGCTCAGTTGACTCTGTGACAATAAGTTTTGTAAATCAAATACATCATGTAGGAGACTGCTATATATACAATGTACAAGACACAGAGCATATACAGCACTGCAGAGGACTAGGGGCACATTCCCTTGCAGCCCCCATCATCCCCTTGCATTGCACAATACTGTATCCCCCATCATTATCCCCTTGCAGCCCCCATCATAATCCCCTTGCAGCCCCCATCTTCCTCTTCTTCCATCCCCCTCTTCCAGCCCCCGACCTCCTCTTCCAGCCCCCGGCCTCCTCTTCCAGCCACCATCATCTCTATGGAGGAGGGACATATGTAACTGTCAGTCTGTCCTGCCTCTCCTGTGAGCAGGTCGTGCTCCAGCTTCCACTACACAGTTACCTTCTGTCTGATCCGCTGCTCACATGTAGCTCTATGGACCTACAGCCTGATCCTGCTGAATAGACATCTGAAGCTGGGACTATGGAGCTGGAGTCAGGGAAATGTGCCACTCTGAGCAGAGAGGGAGCGGGCACTGACAAGTCCCCCAAACACCTATGAAGGCAGCTTCGTACCCACATCCGGATAAGGCAGAGGTACCACTCTGACACAGTGACAGACACTAGTGAGAGCGGGTGGGTGGGCTCCAGGGCCCCCTCTGTGCACATGCTGCAGCACACTGCACCGGGTCAGTCAGAGAGAGACTAGCTGCTGGCCGGGGTGGGGGGGCGGGCCCTGCTCCATGATGCAAATAACCACGACCAGTGGCGTAACTAGAGTCTGAAGGGCCCTGATGCGCAATTTGGACCTGGGCCCTCTCCCTTCCCCTGTGCGCCCACGTTGGTCAGATGTACGGGTCCCATGTAATGCTCTAAATCCTATAAAGACTCACGAATTGACCTCTCTCCCCTTCGTTATGTATTAATGTCCCTCATCTAGGTATATATGATCCTCCATTATAGTATAATGTAGCCTTACAGCCGCTCCAGATAATACAATGCCGCCTCACAGCTGCTCCAGATAATACAATGCCGCCTCACAGCCGCTCCAGATAATACAATGCCGCCTCACAGCCGCTCCAGATAATACAATGCCGCCTCACAGCCGCTCCAGATAATACAATGCCACCTCACAGCCGCTCCAGATAATACAATGCCCCCTCACAGCCGCTCCAGATAATACAATGCCGCCTCACAGCCGCTCCAGATAATACAATGCCACCTCACAGCCGCTCCAGATAATACAATGCCGCCTTACAGCCGCTCCAGATAATACAATGCCGCCTCACAGCCGCTCCAGATAATACAATGCCGCCTCACAGCCGCTCCAGATAATACAATGCCGCCTCACAGCCGCTCCAGATAATACAATGCCACCTCACAGCCGCTCCAGATAATACAATGCCACCTCACAGCCGCTCCAGATAATACAATGCCGCCTCACAGCCGCTCCAGATAATACAATGCCGCCTTACAGCCGCTCCAGATAATACAATGTCGCCTCACAGCCGCTCCAGATAATACAATGCCTCCTCACAGCCGCTCCAGATAATACAATGCCGCCTCACAGCCGCTCCAGATAATACAATGCCGCCTCACAGCCGCTCCAGATAATACAATGCCGCCTCACAGCCGCTCCAGATAATACAATGTCGCCTCACTGCCACTCCAGATAATATAATGCCACCTCACAGCCGCTCCAGATAATATAATGCCACCTCACTGCCACTCCAGATAATATAATGCCACCTTATAGCCGCTCCAGATAATACAATGCCGCCTCACAGCCGCTCCAGATAATATAATGCTGCTTCACAGCCGCTCCAGATAATATAATGCTGCCTCACAGCTGCTCCAGATAATACAATGCCGCCTCATAGCCGCTCCAGATAATATAATGCCGCCTCACAGCCGCACCAGATAATATAATGCCGCCTCACAGCCGCTCCAGATAATATAATGCCGCCTCACAGCTGCTCCAGATAATACAATGCCGCCTCACAGCCGCTCCAGATAATATAATGCCACCTCACTGCCACTCCAGATAATATAATGCCGCCTCACAGCCGCTCCAGATAATATAATGCCACCTCACAGCCGCTGCAGATAATACAATGCCGCCTCATAGCCGCTCCAGATAATACAATGCCGCCTCACATCCGCTCCAGATAATATAATGCTGCCTCACAGCCGCTCCAGATAATATAATGCTGCCTCACAGCTGCTCCAGATAATACAATGCCGCCTCATAGCCGCTCCAGATAATATAATGCCGCCTCACAGCCGCACCAGATAATATAATGCCGCCTCACAGCCGCTCCAGATAATATAATGCCGCCTCACAGCTGCTCCAGATAATACAATGCCGCCTCACAGCCGCTCCAGATAATATAATGCCACCTCACTGCCACTCCAGATAATATATAATGCGCCTCACAGCCGCTCCAGATAATATAATGCCACCTCACAGCCGCTGCAGATAATACAATGCCGCTCCAGATAATACAATGCCGCCTCACATCCGCTCCAGATAATATAATGCTGCCTCACAGCCGCTCCAGATAATATAATGCTGCCTCACAGCTGCTCCAGATAATACAATGCCGCCTCACAGCCGCTCCAGATAATATAATGCCACCTCACTGCCACTCCAGATAATATAATGCCGCCTCACAGCCGCTCCAGATAATACAATGCCACCTCACAGCCGCTGCAGATAATACAATGCCGCCTCATAGCCGCTCCAGATAATACAATGCCGCCTCACAGCTGCTCCAGATAATACAATGCCGCCTCACAGCTGCTCCAGATAATACAATGCCGCCTCACAGCCGCTCCAGATAGTATAATGCCACCTCACAGCCGCTCCAGATAATATAATGCTGCCTCACAGCTGCTCCAGATAATATAATGCTGCCTCACAGCTGCTCCAGATAATATAATGCCGCCTCACAGCCGCTCCAGATAATACAATGCTACCTCACAGCCGCTCCAGATAATACAATGCTACCTCACAGCTACTCCAGATAATACAATGCCGCCTCACAGCCGCTCCAGATAATATAATGCCGCCTCATAGCCGTTCCAGATAATACAATGCCGCCTCACATCCGCACCAGATAATATAATGTCGCCTCACAGCCGCTCCAGATAATACAATGCCACCTCACAGCCGCACCAGATAATACAATGCCGCCTCACAGCCGCTCCAGAAAATATAATGCTGCCTCACAGCCGCTCCAGATAATATAATGCTGCCTCACAGCCGCTCCAGATAATATAATGCTGCCTCACAGCCGCACCAGATAATACAATGCCGCCTCACAGCCGCTCAAGATAATATAATGCCGCCTCACAGCCGCTCCAAATAATATAATGCTGCCTCACAGCCGCTCCAGATAATATAATGCCGCCTCACAGCCGCACCAGATAATACAAAGCTGCCTTACAGCTGCTCCAGATAATATAATGCCGCCTCACAGCTGCTCCAGATAATACAATGCTGCCTCACAGCCGCTCCAGATAATACAATGCCGCCTCACAGCCGCTCCAGATAATATAATGCCGCCTCATAGCCGTTCCAGATAATACAATGCCGCCTCACATCCGCACCAGATAATATAATGTCGCCTCACAGCCGCTCCAGATAATACAATGCCACCTCACAGCCGCACCAGATAATACAATGCCGCCTCACAGCCGCTCCAGATAATATAATGCTGCCTCACAGCCGCTCCAGATAATATAACTTCGCCTCACATCCGCACCAGATAATATAATGTCGCCTCACAGCCGCTCCAGATAATACAATGCCACCTCACAGCCGCACCAGATAATACAATGCCGCCTCACAGCCGCTCCAGATAATATAATGCTGCCTCACAGCCGCTCCAGATAATATAATGCCGCCTCACAGCTGCTCCAGATAATATAATGCTGCCTCACAGCCGCTCCAGATAATATAATGCCGCCTCACAGCCGCACCAGATAATACAAAGCTGCCTTACAGCCGCACCAGATAATACAAAGCTGCCTTACAGCTGCTCCAGATAATATAATGCCGCCTCACAGCTGCTCCAGATAATACAATGCTGCCTCACAGCCGCTCCAGATAATATAATGCCGCCTCACAGCCGCTCCAGATAATACAATGTCGCCTCACAGCCACTCCAGATTATATAATGCTGCCTCACAGCCGCTTTAGATAATATAATGCTGCCTCACAGCCGCTCCAGATAATATAATGCCGCCTCACAGCTGCTCCAGATAATACAATGCCGCCTCACAGCCGCTCCAGATAATATAATGCCGCCTCACAGCCACTACAGATAATATAATGCTGCCTCACAGCCGCTTCAGTTGAATATAATGCCGCCTCACAGCCGCTCCAGATAATACAATGCTACCTCACAGCCGCTCCAGATAATTCAATGCTACCTCACAGCTGCTCCAGATAATATAATGCTGCCTCACAGCCGCACGAGATAATATAATGCTGCCTCACAGCCGCCCCAGATAATATAATGCTGCCTCACAGCTGCTCCAGATAATACAATGCCGCCGCACTAAGCCGCTCCAGATAATATAATGCCGCCTCACAGCTGCTCCAGATAATACAATGCCGCCTCACAGCCGCTCCAGATAATATAATGCCGCCTCACAGCCGCTCCAGATAATACAATGCCGCCTCACAGCCGCATCCAGATAATATAATGCCGCCTCACAGCCACTACAGATAATATAATGCTGCCTCACAGCCGCTTCAGTTGAATATAATGCCGCCTCACAGCCGCTCCAGATAATACAATGCTACCTCACAGCCGCTCCAGATAATTCAATGCTACCTCACAGCTGCTCCAGATAATATAATGCTGCCTCACAGCCGCACGAGATAATATAATGCTGCCTCACAGCCGCCCCAGATAATATAATGCTGCCTCACAGCTGCTCCAGATAATACAATGCCGCCTCACAGCCGCTCCAGATAATATAATGCCGCCTCACAGCTGCTCCAGATAATACAATGCCGCCTCACAGCCGCTCCAGATAATATAATGCCGCCTCACAGCCACTACAGATAATATAATGCTGCCTCACAGCCGCTTCAGTTGAATATAATGCCGCCTCACAGCCGCTCCAGTCAAATATAATGCCGCCTCACAACCGCTCCAGATAATACAATGCCTCCTAACAGCCGCACCAGATAATACAATTTCGCCTCACAGCCGCTCCAGATAATACAATGCCGCCTCACAGCCGCTCCAGATAATATATTGCCGCCTCACAGCTACTCCAGATAATACAATGCCACCTCACAGCCGCTCAAGATAATACAATGCCGCCTCACAGCTACTCCAGATAATATAATTCTGCACACACAGCCTGCTCACTGCACACACACATACATTGCACACACCGTCACATCCATACATTGCACACACCGTCACATACATACATTGCATACACAGTCACATACATACATTAATTTGCACACACACTGCACCTTCTCTCCTGTGTGCTTTATGCTCCCTGAATGTCTTCATGCCAGGGCCAGGAAGCAGTGACTCAAGCGGTGCTGTGTGGGGAGGAGGAGAGCAGGCCAGGCCGGAAGACTCTAAGCAGCTCCTCTTCGGCAGAGAGGTAGGAGTGCTGCTGCATGCCTCCTACAGTCCTCAGCCTGCTCCCTCGGTCTGCATGCGTGAGGAAGAAGGGGGGTGGGGTGGCATCAGCGTCAGCGGTGAGTGCCAGTAGTCCTCCGGCGGTCGTGATCAGCCACTTGGGGACTGGCCAGGTAGAGGGCCACACAGCTGGGGCAGGGGTCGGCGGGCTCCGGGCCCCTGTACCTCCGGGCGACCACAGATAGTACGCCACTGGCCATGCCCCCTACAGTCATAGCCAGGCCCCTCCCTGCAGGGAGGCCCGGGCCCCTGACTCCAGTCAGGCCCATCACCCCCTGATGGCAGGCATGCCGTGCTGTACAATCTGTGTGAGCAGATTGTAGGTTGGTTGGCAGAAAATGCCTTCATTGTGTTGGCAAGCAGCACCTCCAAATCATCCACACAGTCCAGTCTCACTAGCTAAGAGGCTCTGCCTCACAATCCTCAACCTGGTCCTTCTTCCTCCCACCATCATGAGTCCCAGAAGACACATGACCCCACAATTGGGCATTTTGAGGAGCTCTTTAAGTTAGATTTTTTGCATTCTGGCCTCTCACCATGCACCATTCAAAATTGAAGGATGTGAGGAGGTGGAGTGTTGTGATACACAAGTATTTGAGCTCCACGGCCGGAAGAAAGCCATGGTTGGGAACGGCAATTATTATCTCGAGGTGGATGATGATGATGATGATAAACAATTGTCATCATGTCAGCCTAACACCTCAACTCAGGAGGAAGATCAGACTGAGGAATTGAAAGACGTGGTGGATGATGAAGCCACTGATCCAACCTGGCTTGGAGCACACATAGCGAGCATAGAGGGGGAGGGATCCATAGCACCAACACAGGCAGTATGAGGCGGTGGATTTACCAAAGGGAGAACTCGGTCCACTGTTCTCCAAAGCACTCCCACTCGACTAGATCCCAGGGCAAGGGCGCATTGTTCCCCATTATTCAATAGGAAGTGATCCAATTCTATAGTGGCCGCGCTCCCCGTGGTAATGATTTTAAGAACTTCTTGTCCACAAAAAATTTTATTCCTCAAAACATGCGAGAATATAAAAAACGGATACAACGCGTTTCGGCGGAGACAACCGCCTTCCTCAGGTATCTGTTCCCCATTATGTACGTTTTTTACTGAAAGTCTCTCAGACAAACAAACAGTTATTTGCAGCAAAGGCCATAGCTGAGCACCGGCAAGACCACTGCCAACCTGAGCTCCACAAGCATGCTCAAGCACATGGCAGCCAAGCAACCCAGTAGGTGGTTAGAACGCTTGGGTACAAAACCTGTGTCTGAGGGTGAAACAACTTCCACTTTGCTACGTCCTTCCCAATCTGCTTTCCTGGAATCATGCACTGATGCCTCCTGTCCCACAAGCTGTGGTTATAAAGACACAGCAATCATCAGCAACCATGTCCACATTGCTGTCCCAATGCAGTGTTCAGTTGTCTCTGCCCCAGACATTGGAAAGAAAAGTGAAATACTCAGCCACCCACCCACAACCCCAAACACTACACAGTCACATTGCCATATTGCTAGCACTGGGAATGTTGCTGTTTTAGCTTGTGGACACTGAGTCTTTCCACAACCTCTTGGCAGTGGAAGCATTTGCTGCCGAGCTGCCAATATTTTTCCCAGTGTACCGTCCCCGTCTTACAGAACCATACGTCCCACAATATCACCCATGCTTTGAGCAATGCAGACAACTAGTTGTGGACAGGGAGGCTACATTTTCTTGATGGCACACTAGGTGAACCTGGTGGAGGCTGGGACAGAGTTGAAGTCTGGAACATCACAAATCATACTGTGGCGCCCCTGCGTCCAGGAGGCCACAAAGGGAACTGCAGCCAGGCAGGTAGGACGACAGTTGAACATCAACACCCTCACAGCCCACACAACCCACGTACAGTAGAGGGCAGCACCCAACCCGGAGCCTAGGAACTCTAAGCAGGTGAGGGATGGTGGGGTTTAGAGCAGTGGGTGGGCACACACGTAGTCAGGTGACAGAAGGTAGAAATAGTGAAGGTGGAGGAGGAAGGAGTCAGTAGGCCGAGGTAGGCTGAGCAGTAAAGAAGGAATCACACTTCCTGGACGAGTGGGGTGTAAGGAGCGCAGAATCTGAACAGAGCCAGAGAGAAAGCCTATCCGGAGCCAGCACCCCAGGAGTGTGAGGAAAGAGAGGGACAGTGACACTGGTCCGTAGCAACACGGCTGAGACGGGAGACTGCAGGCGGAGTAGCCCTCCTATGATACCCGAAGACACAGTAGAGAGAGCCTGGTAGAGCCTCACATGGGAGGACTGCTGGAGGCTAGGCTGGAAGTAGAGTGTCGGCTCTAGAGGGGACCGCAGATTCACCCAGCATCCCCAGACAACTGACAGGGGGGTCCCAGCTACAAGTTAGGATCCCTACCCCCAAGGACAGGCAGCTCAGTGGCAACCCGGGGGGCTCACAGGAGTCCGAGCCACCGCCATACTGTCCGGAGGCACACAAACCAAGTGAACAGAGAGAGAGAACTGAAAGCCTGGAGAGGACAGAGAGACAGAGTGAGGGGTCACAGTAGGAACAACCTGGCTGCAGGGAGTAAAGGGAACCCGGAGGGGAAAGTGTGCCCGGGTAACTGAGAACTGTAACTGAGAGCTGTAACTGGACTGAACTGTAACGGAGAGCTTTGAGAAGTAAACACGGTGAACCCTGAATCTGACTCCCTTGCATGTCTTTGCCAGAACACGACTCCCTCCATACAGGTCTACAGCAGATCCCCGCCTAGAGAGCCACAGCTTGCAGGCTCCATCGCTGAAGGAGGATTCCTGTAGCATCTGGACAGTAAGTGTACTACGCTCAGCACCAGGCCTGCACACTACACAATAGACTTTACCAACACTGCCCCAGGGAACTCAGTTCTGCCCACGGAGAACTATTCCATCCTAGCTGCCATCACATCATCCCCGGAGGTTCTGCGGCAGCGGTGGCCCTACTACTGGCCACACACTGTGGGTGGTGTCACGACTGACATTATCTCCTGTAAATACACCCTTATTATTGCCATGGCCCGGGACACGGTCCGGACCAGGACCACCCGTGACATCCCCCGTAGCCGGTCCGGTACCGAGTACTCCGTCCCAGTGGGCTCGACATCTGCTCTACAGTGGAGACTACCAACCCCACCATCTTGTCTGTCCAGCCTGAATGGCCTGAAAAGGAGGAGGAGAGGAATTGGCGGGAGAAGGAGGGATTGTTAGTGTTCGTCCTAGTGGGGACACTGAGCGTTTGCCTCTTTATAGACTGCATGTCACGCCACCACAGGCAGAGCTGACTTGTGGACCATGGAGATACCATGGAGGTTGATACCAGAAAGGAGCCGGACAAGAAAGTTAGATAATGAACAGGATTTATTTAACACAATAAGGGATTGATACCTAAGAGAGGTCCACAGGGCCAGAGCATCAGGGTTCCCCTAAGGGAGCACAAGAAGGGTTACCCCTATACAGGGATTCCTCCAAGAGCAGCCAGAGAAGGTCTAATGAACCAGTCAACCTGTGGGTCCGACCCAAGACAGAACAGGACAATGAAACCAGGGAACCGGAGGAGAAGACAGGGACGGAGCTGAAGGGGTCCGAGAGGTAACCAGGGACCAGCCAGAGTAGTACGGGTCTGTGGGTGAATAGACAGGAGGGATCCAGCACTGAAATCAAGAGAAACACATTAGGAGCTCAAAGGACACAGGACACTGCATGCGCTCCTAAGGACCTGAGCTGGCAACCCAACCTAAGGTCACCCAAATAGGTAAATTTTGTAAGTTGACTTAACCTGCATCATTTTTGTTTCTTCAAATCCCATCCTACTCCTCCTGCATCTGCAACATTTACTTCATGGTCATATATGTATACCCCCAGGGGTAATTTTTGTTACACCTTTGCACATTCTGCACTGGTCTGACCACTAGTCGCACTTCTTACCAATGCCAGCACAAAATTTATTTTGATGCCCTCCTTACACTGTCCTCCAACATGTATCCGACAGTCTGCTTCGTATTTTTGGGTCCACACTTGGACATTATGGAACAGCCAATGTCCTATAAGGTCCTTCATCCAAGCTCTGTACCAGTGCTTATCACTGAGTAATATGCTCCACACTTCTTCAGGTCTCAGCCTGACATATAATAATACTTAAATATGCTCTATATATATGCTTCTAGGCTATCGTATGCACACATCAATTTAAAAACTGAAATATTACATAATATCTCTGTTAGCATACACCAACTACTGCTGACATATGCAGCAACCCAGTAGGTGGTTGGAACGACTAGGCAAAAAACTGTCTGATTGTGAAACCACTGCCACTTTCACTGTGTTATGTCATTGACAATATGCTGTCCAAGAAGCAAGCACTAATGGTTGCTGCCCATAACCTCTGGATGCAGGCCCGGCGTACCCGGGCAAGTACGAGGTGTACGGAGCAGAGCCGCGTGTGTACGAGGTGTACGGAGCAGAGCCGCGTGTGTACGAGGTATGTGTACCAGTGGTAGCCCCCCGCGGATTCCGCTCCTATAGTCTCAGCCACCTTTGCCAGCAGCATTCTTCTCCAGAGTCTCTTCTGCCGCTGTCTGCATTCTGCAGCTCAGCATGGAGGGGCACGATGTTCTCATCACTGTGCTGATATGTGCAGAGCGACCGGAGGAGACCGGAGCGGCGAGAAGAAAGGTGAGGAGAAAGAGAGATCTGGATGGCCAGACACTCCGCTTGGCTGCGGTGCCACCCATATGGCAGTGCGGCTCCATTGAGCTGCTTGCATTATTTGTGCGCTTCAGGATGCTTGCGTATATACCAAGCATCCTCAGATGCACAAAAATGCAACATTTTGCATTTGAAGGGTATTTTCAAAAAGCGCAAGGGAACGCAAACGCATTTTAGCCCGCTCCTAACAACGTGTAATATACTCACTGTCAGAAACAGCTCTTACTGGTTTCGGCAGTCACTGTTCCTGTAAGGCGGCCTTCACATAGGCGTTTTTTTTTAAATGTGGCAGTTGCGGTAAAAAAACCCAGCATCTGCCGCATTTTACGCTTAGCGGCTGCACTTGCTGCTCATTTGCGGGCATATATATGTATATATATATATAGTCCGCGATATGTACTAAAGGGGGCCCACTGAGACCTTTTCGCCCGGGGCCCACAAGAAACCTGGAGCCGGCCCTGTCTGGTTGCACTGACACAACAAACATCAGCAACCATGTCCACTTTCTTGTCCCAGTGCAGTGTTCAGTTTTCTCTTTCCAGCATACATGTATTGTCCCAAATTGTTACTTAAATAGGCTGTACATATTCGGTTACAATATACAGTCTCCGTTGCTGGTAAAAGAACATTTCTGTGTTGTAATAGGGCCTAAATGAGACTACTTTCTATTTCCCTAAACTGTCACTTCTCTTTAATGTTATTTAAAATTTAGAAAAAATAATGTTGTGTCTGGTAGGGTCCATTTTCAGTACATTTCTTGCAGGTCTGATAAAATAGGTTAATTTGTTATACAGAGCTATTGAGGTTACATACTTACACATATTGGAACACGTCCATTGCCATGCTGGTCCATTTACCTAAGCTTTGTACCAGTGGCCTTCACTGGGGTAATATGCTCCACAGACCTATTCAGGTGCAGCCTTAGGGTATGTGCACACAGGAAGGTTTAGTGGCGTTCAAACCGTCAGTAAACCGCTGGAAATTATCAGTTCTGAGCTCTGAAGTCTCCAGCTGTTTTCCGGCGGTTTTCCGGCGGTTTTTTGTCAGCGTGTGCACAGCGGTTTTCAGTCGGTTTTTCCAGCGGTTTTTCCGGCGGTTTTCTATGGAGGATTTTTTTCATGGAACCGATCAGAAACCGCTGAAAAGAATTGACATGCTGTATGCTGCTAAACCGATCGGAAACCGCTCAACCGCGGGCGGATCCGCTCACATAAACCGACTATGTGTGCACAGCGGTTTCTAAATTGCATTGGGTTACATGTAAGTCCTAAAGCTGCTAAGGATTTACATAAATTTAAATAAAACCTATGCTAAAACGCCGGCGGTTTTCGCTGCTAAACCTCCACTAAACCTTCCTGTGTGCACATACCCTAAAACATACTGGAGCTCGGGTTACAGCTTAGTTGAATTTCTTAGTTGCAAAGTAGAGCGATGTCCTCATCTGCAATGCGTCTTGGTCAATACAGAGCATGCAAAAAGCCTCGTTTGAGTCCACTGAAGATTGCAGACAAAAAAACATTTCTGGGCTGTCACAAATTGTCACTTAGATAGGGCAGATATATTCCATAGGAACTTACTGTGTCTGTTGATGACAAAAGAACATTCCTGGGTTGTCCTTGGACCTAAATGAGGCTATATTTTTACCTAATCTATGGCTTCCCTTTAATGTTATATAAAATTTAAAAAATAAAGTACATGTCTGGTAGGGTCCATTTTCAGTACATTTCTTGCAGGCAAGAGAGACTGTGAAAATTTGCTATAGAGACCTCTTCTGATCGTTGCTTTACATTTATTGGAACCCAGTACAGAGCTCAGGTTAAAGCCTGGTTGAATTTCAAAGTTGCACAGTTGGGTGATGGCCTCATCTGCAATGTGTCTTGGTGCATACAGTGCATACCCAAAGCCTCGGCTGAGTCCACTGAAGGTTGCTGACAGACATTTCTGGGTTGTCCCAAATTGTTACAGCATACATATTCCGTAAAAAAGTTACAGTGTCCCGTGCTGGCCGAACACCATCCCTGGGTTGTCAGAAAAAAAAGTAGTCTCTGATATTTCAGCTGAATCCTGGCAGTCGATGCTGATCTTCTGCAGAATATAATTTAATTTTAGTGCTCCTCCAATTGAACCTGCAACTCCTAGATTGAGGTCATGCAAACTATGAAGCACGATGTTGTCCTGGCAACTGTAATCGAAATTCCTAGGCTGAGGTTATGGCCTTGTAACCGCTTTGCAGACCTTAGGTTGTAGCCATCTAGCTAATGAACTCCAGGTTGATGAAACAGACTCCCGTATATACGCTCAGCACTCATTTCAGAACATTGGGGACTTGTGGATTGGTGAAATAAGACTGGTTTCTTATTGGTTGGATTTTAGGCTCAATGCTTAATTCTATTTTGAGGGTATGTGCAGAGGGGAGTAAAGGTGGAGAGGGGGTGAGTGGGTCGGGTGATTAAATTAGCAATACACATCCTCAGAACAATGGAAGACTCGCATACTTAATTCTTTTTGAGTCATGACCTTATCTGACAGAGGGGTGAGATAATTACATTAGTAATACACAAACATTGGACAATGGTAGACTCTGAAGAGTCTGGCAGAAACAATGACTTACTTATCATTACTGTAAGTCAACAAACAAAAGACCTACATGTTTGGCTAATTTAGGAAGCTTAACTCATGCCATAAATTGAAAAAGTGCATGTCGTCAGATTACTCCCCTTCTTACATAGTTAGATGGGGCAGCCAGTTGTGATAAGCCTCTGATCATCCTTCTCCTCTTGTCACATGCCTGCTTCTCAGCACGTGATTTGGGTATGTGCCTGCAAGGTTTAATCTATCTTCTCTCACTCAGTTCAGCACTCAACCTCTGTCCTAGACTGAAAGGGAGCATAAATCACACTCCGACACAGACCACATGTCCCACTTCACACACACTGCCACCACTCACTGAATATGGGACGATGAGTCCCCCTGAACTAAGACTGTCAGACCATCAACAGGATCATGCGCTTTCTAGGGTAATGGGTTTTTTAGAGCATACAAGGTTCAACTTATTAAAGTTTTAAGCTTTAATAGAAAAGGTAGCATGCTTACAATAAAAAGGCATAAAATGGAAATAAAAAATGACATACAAATATACAAAACAGTTATAAAATAAAGGGAGAAACTTACAGAAATACGTAAACTTTGCAGTCTGTATTCTGTTTCCTGAGGGAGCAGATATGAAAATGGATCACATCAGCATAGCTGCCTTAATAAAAGGGGGCGGGAGAAAAGAACTTGAATTTGATTTTTTCCAACATCGGGGCAGCGCACGTCAACTCCTTTTCCTTCTTTGACCACAAGACTGTTAACAGGAGGTGCTGCAGCCGTTCGAGCTTGTCACGGTGTTGTAACTGGCACAACCGACATAGGTGAGTGCAACAACACCACAATACACGACTACAGTTGTGGCCAAAAGTATTGACACCCCTGCAATTCTGTCAGATAATACTCAGTTTCTTCATGAAAATGATTGCAATCACAAATTCTTTGGTATTATTATCTTCATTTAATTTGTCTTCAATGAAAAAAACACAAAAAGAATTGTCCTAAAGCCAAATTGGATCTAATTCCACACCAAACATAAAAAGGGGGTGGACAAAAGTATTGGCACTGTTAGAAAAATCATGTGATGCTTCTCTAATTTGTGTTATTAACAGCACCTGTAACTTACCTGTGGCACCTAACAGGTGTTGGCAATAACTAAATCACACTTGCAGCTAGCTGACATGGATTAAAGTTGATACCCAGGATACCCAGGAAGACCCCACTTCTTACCCCAGGACATAAAGCCAGGCTGGAGTTTGCCAAAACGTACTTGAGAAAGCCTACAACGTTTTGGAAGAATGTTCTCTGGTCAGATGAGACAAAAGTAGAGCTTTTTGGGCAAAGGCATCAACATAGAGTTTACAGGAGAAAAAACGAGGCATTCAAAGAAAATAACACAGTCCCTACAGTCAAACATGGTGGAGGTTCCCTGGTGTTTTGGGGTTGCTTTGCTGCCTCTGGCACTGGACTGCTTGACCGTGTGCATGGCATTATGAAGTCTGAAGACTACCAACAAATTTTGCAGCATAATGTAGGGCCCTGTGTGAGAAAGCTGGGTCTCCCTCAGAGGTCATGGGTCTTCCAGCAGGACAGTGACACAAAATACACTTCAAAAAGCACTAGAAAATGGTTTGAGAGAAAGCCATGGTGACTTCTGAGGTGGCCAACAATGAGTCCAGACCTGAATCCCATAGAACACCTGTGGAGAGATCTAAAAATGGCAGTTTGGAGAAGGCACCCTTCAAATATCAGGGACCTGGAGCAGTTTGCCAAAGAAGAATGGTCTAAAATTCCAGCAGAGCATTGTAAGAAACTCATTGATGGTTACCGGAAGTGGTTGATCGCAGTTATTTTTGCTAAAGGTTGTGCACCAAGTATTAGGCTGAGGGTGCCAATACTTTTGTCTGGCCCATTTTTGGAGTTTTGTGTGAAATGATCAATGTTTTGCTTTTTGCTTCATTCTCTTTTGTGTTTTTTCATTGAAGACAAATTAAATGAAGATAATAATACCAAAGAATTTGTGATTGCAATCATTTTCAGGAAGAAACTGAGTATTATCTGACAGAATTGCAGGGGTGTCAATACTTTTGGCCACGACTGTATGTATGCGATGACCGACCAACAACGCGCTGCTGTCGTACTTGGACAGTTAACTGGCGCAGCAGAAAAAGAAAGTGCATCCTGATATGCTGCTGAACGCAGATCAGCCTCTGCTATATTCAATAAACTGAGAGCTACTTTCGAGGAGTGAAATGAGGCTGATATACGCATGCGCTTCCATCACTGCTACCAGAGGCTGGGAGATGATATAAGAGCTTATGCCTGGCATCTGGAAGAAGCATTGCGTGCCCTTATACATGTCAGCTCCACCAGTGTACCCAATGAAACTGCTATCCCCCGAGGACAGTAAGACTGTACGTTGGTGGTCATTGAGCAATCCTGAAGCTGACTTTAACACCCTGAAGGAGATGGCCATCAAAGAGTTAAAGCCCGTAGAGACCCATGAAGCTCCTATTAAACGGTGGTGCAGTGGTGAGGTGCAGGCTACTCCAAAACCATTACCCGTGTCTACAGCCACGTACAATGTTCAGTCTGCTCAGCCTGACAAGTATGATTCTTTGCGAGCTGAGATGCGTGCTGAGATGCGCTAGATGAACAAAAACATCGCTAAGTTAATGGACACTCTGCAGCTACAGCAAAGCCAACAGCCAGTGCTATGACCACAGCCCCAGCCTCAGCCGCTGATCCAACTTGCCGAGAGTCCAAAGGATTTACCCTGGATGCGAGGGAAGCAAGCCACAGCGTACCGAGGAAGAACCACCGATCGTTACAGCTCCACTGGGGAGCCCATCTGCCGCCGCTGTAACCGCATCGGTCACCTCGACAGGAGCTGTCCTTTAAATGGGCAGTCCCTGGGGGCCGGGGCCAAACCTCAGGATTAGATCAACGGGCCCAGCCACCTGGTACAAGACCTTCATCGGACAGAGGCCGTTTCTGTCCATTGTACTAGATGGCATACCACACCTGCTCTGCTGGACACCAGGTCACAGGTGACCACTATCCCCTATATCCTTTATAAGAAGTATTGGGCTGATGCAGAACTGAAACAGCCTGATATAGACTTCACCCTTAATGCATCTAACCTGAACCAATTACTGTGATGGGGGTCAGGGAAGTGCCAAAAAAGGTGGGGAGGTGGAATTGCAGAACCAGGGAGTCTTAGTTGTCGCAGAAGCCAGTAATGCTAGTGATCCTTATATCATATAAGGCACTAATGTTGTTAGCAATTGCATGGAGGAAGTCTTGTCTTTGCTTCAACAGATTGCAGATACTGCTGACCTGGTCAAAGGAAGTTCCTGCAGCGCGAGATCAGAGCCAATCCTGCAACCATTTCCCCCAATGAGTGAAATGATTTGGTGTCGAGCAGCTATAGGTCTGAGAGGGCAGGACTATCAAGCATTAGTGGAGCCCGTCAGCACAGAGCACAACCTACACTGTTGACAGCCAGGGGTGGTAGACGTACACAATGGGAGAGTACCTGTTGCATCTTAAATTGTGGCAGTGAGGAGGTTAAATTACGCAGGTATACCACCTGTTGCCAAATTGTACACAGTCAACAACAACGAGATTCAAACAGTGCAACCCAGACCCTATACAAAAGGAGCAAAACCTGATCAAACCACTTGGCCACTGGAGGACTGGAGCCAGCAGCTCCATGTCGGAACTGACAGCACTCCTGTGTATAAAAGCAAGGTGTGTACCGTGTAGTCCAAGAATTTGAACAAGTCTTTAGTAAACATCCACTTGACATTGGTAGGAAAAAAGGGGTACAACATCACATCCCCACAGGTACACATCCACCAATCAAAGAGCGGTACAGGCCTATTCCACCTGCACATTATCAAAAAGCCAAAGAAATGTTACAGGACATGAAGGACGCAGGGGTTATACGAGATAGCTGTAGTCCCTGGGCAGCCCCATTAGTCCTAGTCAGGAAAAAGGATGGCAGTATGAGGATGTGTGTAGACTATAGACAAATAAACCGCATAACACACAAACATGCTTACCCGTTACCTCACATAGAGGAATCCTTAGCTGCGTTGAAGTCTGCCAATTACTTCTCTACCTTAGATCTCACTAGTGGGTATTGGCAAGTGTCTGTAGCCGAGGAAGACAGAGAAAAGACGGCATTTACAACACCCATGGGTCTATGTGAATTCAACAGCATGCCCTTCGGACTATGTAATGCACCCGGAACCTTCCAACAATTAATGGACAGTTGCCTGGGACATAAGAACTTTGAGACGGTACTGCTCTACCTGGATGACGTGATTGTGTACTCCAAGACCTATGAGGACCATGTCACTCACCTAGGAGAGGTGTTCGAAGCTCTGGCCAAATACGGGATGAAGCTAAAACCATCAAAATGCCACCTGTTAAAGCCAAGAGTACAGTACCTGGGACACATTGTCAGTGCTGAAGGCGTGGCCCCTGATCCAGACAAGGTGACAGCAATCAAAGAGTGGCCAGAACCCAAGATCTTAAAGGAAGTACGTCAGTTTCTGGGATTGGTGGGCTACTATAGGAGGTTCATAAAGTAGTACACCAAGAAGGCTGCTCCCCTGCAAGATCTCCTAGTAGGCCAACCCACGAAGGGCAAGTCTGAGGATTCTCCGTGGAGATAGGGTAAAGGGAAAAGAGGAAGCGTTCAAAGTGATGAAAGAAGCCCTGACAGGAGAAGAAATCCTTGCTTACCCAGACTACAACCTGCCATTCCTGCTGTACACGGACGCCAGCAATGTGGGACTTGGAGCCGTCCTTTCCCAAAAGCAACACGGAAAGGAAAGGGTGATCGCCTATGCCAGTAGGAAACTGCGCCCCACAGAGAGGAACCCAGAAAACTACAGTTCCTTCAAGCTGAAATTCCTGGCCTTGGTCTGGGCCGTCACAGAGAGGTTCAAACACTCTCTGGCCTCTAGCAAATTTACAGCATACACAGATAACAATCCACTGTCCCACCTGGAAACTGCGAAGTTGATGGAGCAAAGATGGATGGCCATACTCTCCAACTACCAATTCACCATCAAGTACCGGGCTGGACACCAGAATGGAAACGCGGACGCCTTATCCAGAATGCCTCACCTGTCATAAAAGGGTGTAGATGAAGACGAGCTGGAAGAAGTGGAGTTACCTGCCTTCCATCAAGTAAGAGTAACCCAGTGCCAGCAAACCCATCAAGATACTCCTGCAAAAACAGTGAACCCGTTCCCCACTTCGGTTGGAAAGAGGTGCAAGACAATGACCCGGCTGTCAGTCTAATAAAACAACTGATAACCCAAGAGTCAGCGAAATTACCTGAAAACCCTCAATCTGAAGTCAAACATTTGTGGAGTGAGCGGGGCAAGCTGTTCATATACCAAGGGAAGCTTTGTCGGAGGTACATCAATCCATGAACTCACGAGATGGCCAGGCAAATCATCGTGCCAAAATCAGAAATCCATGTGGTCTTGAACGCCTATCACAATGAGACTGGTCACTTCGGATGGAAGAAGCTAGATATGCTACTGAGAGATAGGTTCTTTTGGGTCGGCATGCAGTCATCCATTGAAAGATGGTGTAAGAATTGTAAACCTTGTGGCCTAAGAAGAAAAGACTTACAGAGCCAGAAAGCCCAGCTTCATCCCATCGTAACAAAGCAACCTCTGGAAATTGTAGCCTTGAACAATGTGAAACTGACTCCAAGTAGATCTGGCTACACCTACGCGTTGACCATGGTAGACCATTATTCGAGATTCTTAATGGTTGCTCCTGTAAAAGACTTGACAGATGCAACTGCTGCTAGAACATTGGAATACCCTGAACAGGTCCTATAATAGAGGGGAAGAAAGCGCACTATAGGGTCTTATCTCAATTGTATATAGTCAATTTTCTATATGGATCCACTCACCTGGTTTAGTTGTGTGAGGCACAACAACCATATACACCTCCGAGTAAAATCCACAGCATTTACAGAACTGCAGCAATCCACCGGTATAGCAGATCATATATAAAAGGAGAAAGAAAAAAACGGCTTCACGATCGCGCTGTCCTCAAAGATAATAAATCCACGTGCCCATGGACTCCGAGCAACTCTTTATTCCATTGTAAACTCTACGCGTTTCGTGTACACACTGTACACTTCCTCAGTGTGGTAACTTCAAATCCTTTTTAACCAATAAGTGTTTATTAAGATTTTCAAATAAAACAGAGACAATTAAAGTCAATCAGCAGAAAGGCCTACAACAGTGAGGCCCAACAATTAACAGTAAAGGTAAGGGGGAGGGGGGTAAGGGAAGAGGGAGGAGAGAGAGGGGGTGGGGGGGGGGGGGAGGAAAAGCAGAAGGAGGTTGCCAAGAAAACAATTATACATGAACAGTATTATGTACAGAAGAGACCCAAGGGTCCCACCAGCTAGGTACTCTATTCCTTTTAGATAGTGAATGAGACAGGATCAATTCGTACTGGAAATGAGTGTTGAGTCTAACCACCTAGTCTGCAGAGGAAAGAGCTACAGTTGATCTCCACTTCGCCGCGAGGCATTGCCTAGCTGCGATAAGAACATTAGTGTAAATAGGACGTATTGGGGCAGGAATGTTTTCCAGGCCAATGCCCAGTATTGCCAATTGGGGGGGAAAGGGAGTGGGAAACCCAGCCAGTTCCAACAACAAAGATTCCACCTTCTTCCAAAAGTGCCGGATCACAGGGCAACCCCACCACATATGCAGAGTGTCACCAAGAACCTGACAACCCCTCCAGCAGTAGGGAGTGGTCCAGGGGAACCCCGGGCAAAGCGTGCTAGGCGCTCAGGTTGTGTGATACCATTGCATTTGAGTTTTTTTAGACTGTTCCAGATGTGTCACACAGGAGGAATAATGAGAAACATGTGTCGCAGCCGTTCGCCATTCCTCACATGAGGCAGAGAAGGACAGGACAGCCTCCCATTTCAGCATATAAGGAAGCTTAAGGTTCCCCTCAGAACACTGTAAAGCTTTGTACATGATAGATACTCCATGTCGGGCAGAGCTCCCAGCTTTCATGAAAGCCTGTAATCCTGGATCCATGGAAGTCAGGTCCGGAGCAGGCCATACCAAGGTGGTCAGGAAATGTCGGAGCTGTAAATACCGATAAAAAGTGGTTTTTGGTAAGGCAAAGGTCAAGGTTAGAGTGGAGAATTGTTGGAGGCGACCAGACAAGTCCATCAGCTCCGAAATGTACCGGATTCCCCTTTGCCTCCATTCCAGGAGAGACAGGTCAGGCACCGAATGTTCAGCAGCAATTAGAGAGACATATCGATAAAGGAAGGGAAAGTGGGATCTACCAACCTTCGCCCAAACCCCCAGCAAGGTGGACATAACCCTAAGGGAGGTAGGTGGAGGCCGATACTTAAATAGGTTCATCTCCAAGAGTAGGCGGGTAGAGCCCCCGGAGAAAAGTAGGATTCCATCTGCATCCATCTGGAGGAGGGGGCATCAGACCACCAATCTCCAGCTGCCTGTAAAACAGCAGCTCTCGCATATGTTGAAATACTAGGAAGTCCCATTCCTTCCCTAGAGTAAGGAAGGAAGAGGACCCGCCTAGCAACTCGGGGGCGTCTGCCATCCCACACAAAACGACCCAGGGTGGCCTGTAGGGCTTTTAAAAAACTGCTTGGGAAGTTCAGAGGAAGACACCGCAGTAAGTAGAGAATCTTCGGGAGAATGGACATCTTAATAGTTTGAATCCTAGCAATCCAGGATAACTGCAACCCCTAGAGTCCATCAATCTCCCTCCTAATAGCAGCATGTAAGGTTTCCCAGTTACGCTTGACAATCGTTGAGATTTTTGTGATATAGATCCCCAAATATTGGAATCCCTCCCTGGCCCAGGTGAACGGAAACAGACGCTGGAGAAAGGCTTGATCAGCAGCAGGTAGATGCAGAGGGAGAAGAGTAGACTTAGAGAAATTTAGTTTGTAGTATGAGGCAAGAGAGAAGTCCTCCAAAACTGAAAGAATGGCTGGCAGAGAGGTGCGTAGGTCAGTGCAAAAGAAAACCACATCGTCCGCGTATAGCCCTATCTTGTGTTCAAAGGATCCAGCTTCAACCCCTCGTATGTTCGGACAATTACGGACAATGGAGGCGAGTGGTTCCATTATGAGGGCAAACACTAAAGGAGAGAGAGGACAACCCTGACGGGTGCCGTTAGTGATATTGAAGCGCGGAGAGTGAAAGCCTGAAACACTGACTGCCGCACAGGGGTTAGAATACAAGGCATTAATTGCATCTCAAATCGGCCCCCGGAGTCCAAACTTCAAGACGACCTTGTCCAGATATCCCCAGTGCACCCTGTCAAAGGCCTTCTCAGCGTCCAGAGACAAGAGCGCACTGGGGAGTTTCCGACGCTCAAGCAGATCCAGAACATTCAGGAGTCTGCGTTGTACCGTCAGAAGTCTGACGCTCAGGAACAAAACGAACCTGATCCAGTTGAATTAAGGAGGGGAGAACAACCGAGAGGCGTGCGGCAAGCAATTTCGCATATATCTTGAGGTCACAGTTGAGTAGCGATATGGGCCTAAAATCTCCAGGGGAAGTGAGAGGTTTCCCCGCTTTAGGGATAGTGGATATAAGGGCCTCCAGTCCCTCCGCACGTATCGAGCCCCGCTGCTGCCAGAAAGTAAAAAGCTTAAGAAGGTACGGAGTTAGAAGAGTAGAGAAGGAAGAGTAATAAGCGTAGGAGAAACCATCCGGGCCAGGTGAGGTACGTTTCTTAATTGACCATATGGTCGTTATTATTTCCCCTTCAGTGATCGGGGCATTCAGGAATCCCAGTTGTTCATGGGAAAGGCAAGGGAGGGAAGCTTTAGATAGAAAGGTCTGTATGGACTGGCTAGAGGGTTGAGGAACATCTTTTGAGTCCCTTAAATTGTATAAGGAATGATAGAATTTCCCGAATTCCTCCGCAATTTTAATTGGATTGCGTACAGTAACCCGGATGGGGTCAGCAAGGTAGAGATTCTCGAGTGCATTTCCTTCTTTTTAATCCTCCTAGCTAGGAGGGCGCCCGCTCTATCCCCCATAGCATAAAACCTGGATTTGGTTTTCCTCAAATGTTTTTCAGCAGTTTCAAGTAGACATGCCCTCAGATCCCGTCTCGCCTCCGTTAGCTCTCGTAAAGCGGGACCCACGGGGGATGTCCTATGTTCTGCCTCCAAGAGTTTAATCTTGGAGAGTAGAGGGGCAACTGTAGCTTCACGTTCCCTTTTGGCTCTAGACGCAAGTTGAAGGAGAACACCCCGGAGCACCGCCTTGTGGGCATACCAAAGTGTTTCCGGGTCAGTCCCAGCTACATCATTAGAGGCAAAGTACTGCTCCAGATGTTTGTTTATATGACGTACATGAGGTGGAAAGGATAAAAGATACTCATTCAGCCTCCAGCGAGCTGGAGGTCTGAGCAAGGTAGGGTCGGCTACTTCCAGAGAGATCTGCGCATGATCCGACCAGGTTATGGAGGCAATGCTGGCAGCAACACAGTGTGAAAGGATGGAGTCATCAACCAGGAAGTAGTCGAGTCTACTCAGGGTACCATGCCGGGGAGACATAAACGTATAGTCTCGCTCCGAAGGGTGGAGGTAACACCAAATATCATGTAACTGAGACTGAGCGAAAAGAGGGCCCACATCACCCCGATATGTCGAGGGATTCGAGCAATCAAGACGCCTCTCCATCGGGGCGTTAAAGTCTCCAGCAACTAATCTGCAGCCTTTAGCGTGAGAGGCCAAAATTTTAAGAAATCCCTTCAGAAAAGAGCGTTGTCCTGTATTTGGGCCATAAACTGAAGCCAATGTATACAGGACTCTGCCCAGTCGTGCCACGACTATAACATAGCGTCCCCTTGGGTCCGCAATCACTTCAACAGGGGAAAATCAACATTTTTATGAACAAAAATCGCCACACCTGCCCGTTTGGATTCAGCTGAGGCAAAGAATTGAGAGGGATAGGCCTGAGAAGCCATTCTATGACAGTCTCCGCTCAAGAGGTGTGTTTCCTGAAGGAACAGAATATCACCACCAGCTTTCCTGAGTTGGCGCCAGACCACACTCCTCTTGCCAGCAGAATTCAAACCATTGACGTTAACAGAAGCTAGTGACAGGGTCATGGCGACACAGGGCAGACAAGAGCAATTAAATGTATATAAAGAATAAAAGAAAAATCTGAGAGAGGTACAGTGTTATGCAACCAACCAACTCTGGGATGAGGGAGGGGGGGAGGGAAAGAAGAGATAATAACAACAAAATCAAGTCCAGAGATAGGTAATAGTAAGCTGCAGTGTAACTAAGGCTATCCCAAGAACATCAGGGATGCTCAATACGGAGTGCAAGGGGAGCCAAGCACCCAACAGGGGGGGCTGAGACCCCGTTAGTCCAGAAGGAGAAGAGGTCAAAGCCAAAGAGAGGAGCAAGAGTAGGGAGGAATAGGAGAAATTCAGAGAAACCAAGAAAAAGAAATAGTTGCTCAGCCAGAGCAAGAAGAAATAAAGCTCAGAGACAGTAAGAAATAAAGTTGGAGGGTCAGAGGTGAGAGGGGGGCAGCAGGAGAGGGAGAAGAAGGAGAGAGAGGGGAAGGAGAGGGGGATAAAGGAACTAGAAAGAGGGGGAAAGGGAGGTAAATAGAGAGTAAGATTCAGAGATACAAGTGGGGATTGAAAGAAGATAAAGGGGAAGGTGAAGGAGCCACAACAGTAGAGGAGAAGAGAGTAAAGGGAGTAAAAGCAAGAAGAAGGAGCAGAGAAGGTCAGCCATCAGCACATATATGCCATGGACAGGAGGAACCTGTATGTCCAGTCAGTACTTCAGTTTTTGGACCACTCTGAGTCGTTACGGCCTCCAGTGTCAGGCCGTGGAGAAACAGCAGGGGAATGAGTTTCTGATAAGGGGCCCGGTGGCCATAGTCCCCAGTGTGCAAGATGTTTCTCAGCTTGCGGTGGGATGAAGCAGACAGTCACTTTACCATCCCGATGGATCAGGAGCTTAGTGGGGAATCCCCAGCGATACGGGATAGCCTTGTCCCTCAAGACTTCAGTATAGGGCCTGAATGCCCGTCTCAGGGCCAGTGTCCCCGGAGAGAGGTCCAGAAATACCTCCAAGGCTGCAAAGGAGTCCAGCAGTTTTGGTTTCTGGCACAGGGCTCGCAGAAAATTCTCCTTGACCTCATAGTAGTGTATCCGTGCAAGTACATCCCTAGGGCGATCCTCCGGAACCGTGGGGAACTTCGGGACTCTGTGTATGCGATCCACAGTGAGGAGCATTCTAGGGGTGTCAGGGAGGACTTGAAGGATAAAGTCCTGTAAAAGAGAACGTAGGAGGAGTAATCTGCTCCGGTATGTCGCGGATCCTCACGTTGTTGCGGCGTGATCGGTCCTCTAAATCAAGTGTCTTAGCTGAAATCCTGTCCGTTCTGGTTAGATGCCGCTCATGAGTGTCCATCAACTCGTTGTGCGACTCCACTAATTCAGCCATCTTTTGCTTCAATTTGTCCACCCTAGTGCCGAGCTGCGTGACCTCCCCTCTCACCTCAGCAATCATGGCGCGCATGTCTTGTTGCAGGGTAACTCTAAATCCAGCCAGGAGTTCCTCCATTGCGCCCCTGGTGAGTGGGGCCTCCAACGGGTCGAGGGTCGTAGTTCCCGGGTCCTCTGTATGTGTAGTGCCGCGCCTAGGTGCGCGCTGTGCACGGGGCGATGAAGGAGGCGCCATTTTGGGAGAGGAGAGAGGTTTCCCGCCGGGAAGGAAGAAATCAGAAACCCGCCTCGGTGAGCGCTGTGCGGGGGGCTTCTGTTTGCCCATGAGATTCCCTGCTGCACCGGGAATGATGGCAGAGATTTGGGGCTGCACAGGTCCCTCAAAACGCATAATATGGCCGCTTTAGTGCTGGGGCTGAACAGAGCTCACTTACTGTGCGACCGGCGCCATTGCTGCCAGGACACGCCCCCCTGGTAACTTCAAATCCTGAGGAAGTGTATAGTGTGTACACGAAACGCGTAGAGTTTACCGTGGAATAAAGAGTTGCTCGAAGTCTTTGGGCACGTGGATTTATTATCTTTGAGGACAGCGCGATCGTGAAGCTGAAAAAGTCCTAACAGATCAAGGATCAGCCTTTAAAGCGGAGATCTTCCAAGAGTTCTGCCATATGTATGGGTGCAAAAAGATCAGAACAACCCCATATAATCCACAAGCCAACGGACTCTGTGAGAAAGTGAATCATATCATCATTGACATGCTAAAGATCTTACCCTTAGAAGAAAGAAACCAATGGCCGGAGAAACTACCTGATTTGGTTGACATGTTCAACCACATTCCAGTAAGCTCTACAAACTGTACACCAGCATACCTGATGAGAGCCCGTACAGGAAAGTTACCCGTAGACTTGGAGCTCGGAGTAGTAGATCCTGAAGCGGATAACATCATTTCCAGTTGAAATGCCCATCACCTCGAACAAGACAAAAAGGTTCAAGCCAGTGTACAGTAGAAGATAACCTGGAGAAATCCCGTGAGAAACAAGAAAGGGACTATAATAAACATGCTCCAGCAGAACCAATAACACCTGGAAGTATTGTCCTCAAGAGGAAAAGAACTGGACACAAGTTAGATGATCAGTGGGAACAGGAACCCTACATTCTATTAGACTCTGGGCATGACAACAGCAAAGTCTGCCTTATCAGCAAAAACGGTGGAAAAACCACACAGACTGTATCCAGGGATCACATAAAGAAGTGTCCAACAGATTGAGAAAACCAAAATCCTTCTAATCAACCCATTCAAGAGTCTGAACCAGTTCAAGAACTAAGATCAAATCAAGAGCCAAAAAAGAAAGTAATCTCAACAATCTTAGGAGAATTCCCAGAAGATTCGCCTCAACAAGATGGAGCCATCATAGTGCCAATATTGAATTTCTACCAGCCCAATGAAGTGGTACAAAGGAATCAGGAAGAAATACCCTGGAGAATCTGAGGATGCTGCGATCGGTACACCTGCTAGCCCTGTAGTGAGACCAAGGAAACGCAAGCGCTTACCTGACACACCTGCACCAAGCCCTTCACTAGAAACCTCACCTTAGACAGTGACACCCGTAGTGCATAAATCACACAGAAGCACATAAGGTCAACCCCAGTCTAGGTATGGAGAGTGGGCACAGTAAAGTCAGAGGTAGAACACACTAAAGTAACATGTAAATAGTCTTTATAAAGTAAGAAATGTAAATAGTGTCCAAAAAGGTGAAGAGTAACCAAAGCCAGGTACACAACACCAAAAGAGGGGAGTTGGCGTAAGGAGCTGTCTAGGGAGAGTAAAAACTTGGCCAAAAGGTGACCCAGGGCCAGGAGGCCTACAGCACTTATGACTGTTAGAGGCCCCATAGTACCTAGGACTCATACGCTGAAAACACCTTTTGTTGTGTATTTTGAACTGTTGAGTCTACAGAGACTTTACCTGTAAGGACTTATTGAAATGTTGAACTTTGAACTTTTTCCCTCCTTTGAACTTTTACAAATTTAAAAGGACTACAGTTACGGGACTAATGTAGCCACAAACTCTGCAAAGCCTGCGGTGAATGGACTAGCACCGTACGGACTTACCTGTTTCCCAGATATTTTCAGTGCTTTTTGTAAATTTTTATATTTTAAGACTTTGTAAATATGTTACCTGTGATAAATGTTGAATATTGTTATTCCTTTTTGTTGAAACAAAAATGCTTAGTTCAGGAGTACTGAAGTTACTTAGGGGGTATGTGGCGCCCTGCTCACACAGGAATATAGAATATAGCCCCTGCTAATTATAATCACTAATGAGTAAGTATTAAAACGTTTTTCTGCACTTTCACAGGATGCTTTTAGGAGACAAAAGGAGTGTGAGATTAGTGATAGGATGCTGCAGGGACATGTTTTGATAGCTTAGGAGGCGTTCTGGAGGTGACAGGATCCCTTTAAAGATGGGACTCCCTCCTGTCGGCCGTGCTGTCAGGCCTGTCCTTCCTGACTGCCTTCCCAGAACTGTCTGTCTGATCTCAACTGTCACTCTCTCACTACATCTACCCTAGGCTCCACCTCCTTTTGTGACCTACTAAATTACCGGTCCCCCTATTCTAAGTGGCCTAGTCCTAAGTGTGTGCAAGTACAGACTCCACAGGTTAAACCCTGAACTGACAACTTACAGGGAAAATCACATTTATTGTCACAGTGTAGTACTTCCCTGTGGCGCCTAGCCATAGGGGCGCCACAATGACATTCAGTGGCCTCAAGTGTGGCTTTGTTTATGCATTCTATTGTAAAAACAGTGCAGTTGATGCCATTGCTGAGCACTGTGACCATGTCATGGGCCCTCCAAAAGTTATGGTAGGGGGCCACTTGAGTGAGGACCCACTCAAATATATAGAGAAGGGCCACCTGATTGCCCTCCAAAAACTCAGGTTGAAGGCCGTGCCAAATTTCTGTGATTGCCGAGTCAATGTTGGGTGTGGATACGATTGTTGCAGTGTATAAAATAAAGTAAATATGAGTTTAAGTCGAGCCTGTTGCAGCTTCAACGTGGCACTGCTGCAGTGCTTCCAGCTTGGGACTGATTGTGAGGGTGATTCAGGCTGAGCTGAGGATGTGACATGCCCACTCCAGGGCTGGGGGTACTCAGTGATCAGGCAGCTTGTTGTTCTTCACTTTTCGGTTCTTTTCACGGGGACAGACGGAGGCTGAGACCCGATCCTGTGACCCTGGCAGTTTCATTTTAATAATCTGGGGTAGATGACAGGGATTACTAGGGAAAGGGGTATTTGTGAAGCCACCTGCGGTATGCAGCCAGAGCGGCTGCCGCAGCTTCGGAACCTCTAGGGACTGTGACCGGCAGCTTGGATGGTTCCGCTCCCCGTAGGTGGAGCGGGGTCCCCAGGATAGCAGGGGGGTGGAGGAGTCAGTTCGTACCTTGGCAGATATTCGTTAGGTCATCAGTACCCCGGTGTCTCTTGCGGCCCCTGCGGCTGGTGGTCACGGCTAAAGAAAGTCTCACACACCACAGCTGGAGTTACTTTTACTCAGTTGTTTCAGCATGGCTGCCAACCATCGGTTCATCATTGTCTCCAGAACCAGGTCAGCGCAGTAAAGCCTCGACTGGTGTCCCTTGTTCTCACTAGGAGTCACTGTCTCTGGTGGTCCCTTTGCACTGCAAGCTCGTCTCACTGCTCCTCACTTAGCGCCTCTGCAGCACAGAGCTCAGGTACCAACAGCCACGGGTGCTCTGTTGTACCCCTTCTGGGCACTGCTCTCTAGTCCGGCCGCCTTCTCCAAGTTGTGTCGGTGTTCGGCCACAGCTCCCGTTAGACGATTAGGGTCTCCGGTTCAATAGTTCGGGCATGAAACATCAGCACTGTGTTCAGGGTTGGGTCCCTGTGTCGTCCACCAGCTCCTCTGTCTCGACAGATACGGGCATACGGGGATCTACGTCTTGTTACGTACCCCAAGGGCTCCTTTCCTCTTCTACACCTGTCGGTCTTCCCTCCCCGAGCGAGCGTGGTCATGTTCCAGCTCACTGGAGTCGGCACCACACCACCCCTACACTCCCAACTTCCACTCCACTCCTTTCAATGGTCTCTCCTTTTTCCTACTACTCCTGCACTTCTCTTTTCCCTCGCGGCTACGCTTGGGTCCTCCCTCTGGGTCCACCCACTGTCCCGGGGTCCTAAGTGTTGTATTTGTGTGTGAAGCTCAACTGCACCGTACCAGTACCTGGAAACCAGAGGCACATCTCTCCCTCTAATGGAGGAGTGCAGTACCTCTAATGGCGGCCTACCTGGTGGGGTGCCACAGATGTAGAGGTGGATAGGTGTTGCAATGTATGGTAGAGGGCTGCCTTTTGGTCCTCCCAAATGAGGTAGTCAGGGCCCTCCAAAATGGATAAGTGAGGGTCCTCCAAAATCTATAGATGTAGTGAGGGCTGCATAATTACATGTAGGTGGTGGAGAAGGAGGAGGGCCAGGGGCGGAACTACACTGGTGCAGCTGGTGCAGCTGCACCAGGGTCCCGACCAGCTGGGGGCCCCTTCAAGCCTGGAGGGGGGCCCCCAGCCGACCCCCGCAAGCCGCCGCCAGAGAAGAGGAGGGTCAGGCAAGGGAAGCAGAGAGCTTCCTGCTTCCCCTGCCTAATCCCGCCCTCCTCTCCTCTGCTCCTCCGGCTCCTAGAATACTTCCGCGCGGCTCCCAGGTAGGAGAGCATCGCGCCTGCAGCTCAGTGCGGCTCCCAGCGGCAGCCTCCCCCCCCTTTCCGGGCCGCGCCGACGGCCAGCGGAACCCCTCCCCCCCGGGCCGCGCTGACGGCCAGTAGCCCCGCCCCCCGGGCCGCGCCGACAGCCAGTAGCCCCGCCCCCCCGGTCCTCTCCTGCACCAGGGCCCCCGGGGGTGACGGTCCGCCCCTGAGGAGGGCAAAGCCCAAAATACCAATGGGCACATTGTAGCTGACATTGTAAAGTGCTGAGGAACATGTATTCCATTTCCTTGATAACAATTATGAATGAGGGAAGAACCTCCCAAATGTAAAAGGAAAAACAAAAGCCCCTCCAGAACTCTTCGTTGGATCCAGCTGAAAACTTTTCGGATTTCCCATTGACTTGCATTGAGTTCGTTATTCGGTATTAATACATATTAAAAAATATTCAGAATGGAAGATCCAAACCCGAATATTTTACTATTTTCTCATCGCTAAATATTTCCAAAACTATATCTATTCTTAGTAGAGACATCAAATGGTAATAGCTCACATACACCACAAGATGGGGGTGGTGTAAAGCTAAATTCATCAACTATCAAAGGTTGATCAGCTATCAACCTCTGCAAATGCACTTAAATTGGCTATATGTATTATGTTGTTACAAAATATAGGGATCATAAAAATAGATATGTATATACAGTATATGCTAGTGCATTTCAATGAACTAGAATATCATCAAAAATCATTATCATATTTCCATGTTTCAAGGCGTTTCTGGGAGCTCTGAAACACGTTGACTAATAAATCAATATTATATTCACCCTTTCATGTCTCATGGAATACGACAGTGCAGTTTTTAACCCTTCATCCTCCCTACTATAATTTTCTGAGATAATGACCTTTGGGTTTTCATTGGCTGTAAGCCATAATCATCAACATTAACATAACTAAACACATGAAATAGATCCCTCGGTGTGTAATGACTCTATATAATATATGCATTTCACTTTATGTATTGTGAGGTAGCAGCGTTAGTTAAGCACGATGAGAGGCAGTGACCCAGGCTCTTATTCACACTACCACAGTTTATTTGCCAGTCCAGGCGATTACAGACCTCAGGGTTCCAGGACGCAGCCGGTACAGTCCTGTACACACTTGTATAAGTCCAAGAAACCAAGACCATATGGCTGGACTGTGTATTCCTGCACACAGCCCCTGTCTCCCAGCTCCTGCTGATCTGCCTCCTTGGCTTCAGCTCCCCACACCCTGTTTTGCAGTCTAGTTTAAACACATGCCTGGACATGGGGATCCTCAAAGACCCGGAGTGGAGGGGATCTTATAGGGATATGGAGCACAGTCTGGGAGACACATAACGGACGTAATATATCAACCCGATCACTGCCTCACATACCCCGCCCCCCTGTTCAAGCTTGTGGGGTTGAACACTAGCCACCATACAAGGGCCCCTAGACAGGACATCCGCATTGCCCTGCAACCTCCCTGCCCAGTGTTCGATAGTAAAACTGTAGTTCTGCAGGGAGAAGTACCACCTGGTAACCCTAGCATTCTGCTCCTTGGCATTCCCCATCCAGACAAACAGGGAGTGGTCCGTTACTAAGCGAAACTGTCGCCCCAACAGGAAATAGCATAGGGATTCCAAGGCCCACTTTATGGCCAGGCACTCTTTTTCCACTATGTTATAGTTTCTCTCCATTGGGATGAGCTTCCTACTCAAGTAGGTGACGAGGTGTTCCTCCCCGTTAACCATTTGGGACAGTACTGCTCCCAGCCCGACCTCAGAGGCATCCGTCTGCACGATAAACTCCTTCCGAAAGTCGTGATTGGCATGAACGGGATGTCCGCACAGGACCCCTTCAGATCCAAGAAGGATTCCTTGGCCTGCGAATTCCAGCGCATCATGACAGACTTCATTTCTTTCAGAAGATCCATCAACGGGGCTGACAGTCCAGCAAAATTGAGGATGAACCACCGATAGTACCCTATGATGCCTAGAAAAGCCCTAACCTGCTTCGGGTAAGGGGTCGAGGCCATTTCTGGATTGCCTCGATTTTATTAAATTGGGGCCTAATTACCCCTTGACCTATCATGTACCCTAAGTAGCAGGCTTTCCTTAGTCCCAATGCGCACTTTTTTGCATTAGCTGTCAGACAGGCAGTTTTAAGCGAATCCACCACTGATTGTACCTGAACCAAGTGGGTCTGCCACTTGGTGCTGTAAATTAAGATGTCATCCAGGTACGCTGATGCATACGCCTGATGTGGTTCCACACTATGTCCATCAGCCTCTGGAATGTGGCCGGAGCCCCATGTAACCCAAAAGGCAAGATGACATAGTAATAGAGACCTCAGGTGTCACAAAAGCGGTCTTTTCCTTTGCTGACTCATGTCAGTGGCACCTGCCAGTAGCCCTTGGACAGATCGAGTGTTATGAAATACCACCCTGGGCATGGGATAAAGATCAAATTTGGACACCTCGTTTAACCTCCTGAACTCGTTACTATACCGTAACGATCAGTCCAGTTTTGGGATCAGTAAAATGGGACTCGCCCATTCGCTACTGGACTTCTCAATCACCCCCAGGTGAAGCATTTTTTTCACCTCCTCCCAGATAGCTTGCCTCCGAGCCTCTGGTACCCGTAATGCGTCATGTGTACTTTTATGTGAGACTCAGTGACAATATCGTGTTGGATGATGGAGGTCCTGCCTGGCAGGTCTGAGAAGACATCCAGGTACTGCCGTACCAACCTCCGGGCCTGCCGCCTCTGCTGTTTTGTGAGAGTGTCCCCTATCCTTGCTACTGTGTCATCCTCTCCGGATGCCACTTTAAACCGGGGGCAGGCAACCTGAAGAGGTTAGGTCCGGGTAGAACAGCCACCATACTTTCCATGTCTTTCTAGGATTTCAAACAGGTTTATATGGTATATCTGTTCCGGTTTCCTCGTACCTGGTTGAAACACCTTGTAGTTTACTACCCCAACATTTTCCCATATTTTATAGGGGCCCTGCCACTTAGCTAAGACTTGCTTTCTGCGGTGGGGATCAACACTAACATGCGATCCCCAGATTAAAGGACCTTTCGGTGGCCTGTTTATTGTACCTAGCGCTTTGAGCTGCCTGGGTACCTTGCAGATGTTCCTTCACAATTGGTATAACAGCAGTGATTTGGTTCTGCATACCCATGTTGTGCTCAATTACGCTTTTATGGGGGGTGGGCTCCTGCTCCCATGTTGCTTTAGCTACGTGCAGCAGCCCCAGAGATGTCTACCATACAACAACTCAAATGGCGAAAACCTCGTTGGCGACTGCGGCACTTCACGGATAGTGAACATTAAATAAAGGAGCAACAAATCCTAGTCCTTCCCGTCCTTAAGACTACCCTTTTGAGCCCCTAGTTTTCAGGGTTTTATTAAACCGCTCCACCAGACCATCGGTTTGAGGGTGGTACACCGACATACGCATCTGCTTACTTGCAGCTACGTGCAGCAGCCCCCAGAGATGTCTACCATACAACAACTCAAATGGCGAAAACCCTGTTGGCGACTGCGGCACTTCACGGATAGTGAACATTAAATAAAGGAGCAACAAATCCCAGTCCTTCCCATCCTTAAAGACTACCCTTTTGAGCCTAGTTTTCAGGGTTTTATTAAACCACTCCATCAGACCATCGGTTTGAGGGTGGACACCGACGTACGCAGCTGCCTAATCTGGAGAAGTTTGCACAGCTCCCTGGTGACCTTTGAGATGAATGGGGTCCCCTGATCTGTAAGGATCTCCTTGGGCAACCCCACCGCAAAACACGGCAAACAACTCCCGAGCAATAAGCTTAGCTGCAGTATGTCTGAGGATTACTGCCTCTGGGTAACGGGTGGCATGATCGACTATTACCAGGATATGTTGGTGCCCCCGGGCAGACTTTACAATTGGTCCTACCAATCCATAGCTATCCGCTCAAAAGGTACCTCTTTAATAGGCAAAGGTACCGAGGACTGCGGAAATGAGCCACAGGTTCGGTTAGCTGACATTCTGTGCAGGATTTGCAAAACGTTTTTACCCCCCCATGACTCTGGGCCAAAAAACGCTGCAAAAGTAGCTTCTGTGTTTTTTAAACCCCCAGGTGGCCACTCATTAAGTGTTTATCAAACAACTCTAGGGCCTGCCAGTAATATGGCTTTGGTGTTAACAGCTGCTCCACTATATCCCCCCCCCCCGTATTCTATCCACTTGATAGAGTAGATCCCGATCCCGCTTGAGGGCGAAATGGGGGAACCTCATCTCAGCTCTGGGCGTTTGCGCTACCCCATCAATTACTGTCACCCTACTTCAGGCATGGACCAAAGTAGGATCCTGAAGTTGGGCCGTCCCGAAATTATCCAGAGACACCTCTAGCTCTGGGATTGGCTTGACCATCTCAAGGTCTCCTGCTATTACCTCTAGGGGAGACCTATTGAGTTTACACTCTGTCCCTATATTGGTGACCCATACGGCAGGTATCCAAGACTTGGGATCTTCGGGCTCATGGCCCGGACCGTCCATTACCTGTGGAGGATTCGATTGCCTCCTTAGAGTCCAGAAAAGAGGCTGATCCCGCCCAAGGATCACATCATAGGGAAGTGTTTTCATCACCCCCACTTCATGTTGCACCTATCCACACTGGGTAGTGATGGTGACCACCTCTGTAGGGTATTCCTGGAGGTCCCCATGGATACAGAGTACCCCCATGGTATGACCGGTGACTTTTATCCCAGGGACTAGAGATGCATGCACAAGGGTCACCAAGCTCCCTAAATCCAACAAGCCCGTCGCCGGGTACCCATTAGCCTGCACTTGGCACAAATGTGGTTCAGTCTCAGGTGTAACAATGTCCGCTGTACACAAAGTCTGGGCATACACTGAACTCCGACAGAGTCCAGACAGAATGACCAGCTCACCAGCAGTAATTCCCAGAGTGCCACACCTAATTCAGACGGAGCAGGTGACTCCCTGCAGATATTGCAGGTTAACTCAGGATTCCAATAAAAAATGTCCAGCTCACGTCACAATAAAATCTTCATACTTTATTATTCAGAAGTTAAAATGCATGGCATTGACGCGTTTCAACCCTTCCTTGGGTCTTAGTCATAATATGCAGGTAATAGACAGGTATGCCCACATTCTCCACCACATGTAAGGTAGCAGCGTTAGTTAAACACGAAGGGAGGCAGTGACCCAGGCTCTAATTCACACCACATACAGTTTTTTTGCCATTCCAGGCGATTACAGACCTCAGGGTTCCGGAACGCAGCCGGTACAGTCCTGTACACACTTGTATAAGTTTAAGAAACCAAGACCACATGGCTGGACTGTGTATTCCCGCACACAGCTCCTGTCTCACAGCTCCTGCCGCTCTGCCTCCTTGGCTTCAACTGGTACCACACCCTGTGATGCAGTCCAGGCGATTACAGACCTCAGGGTTCCAGGACGCAGCCGGTACAGCCCTGTACACACTTGTATAAGTTTAAGAAACCAAGACCACATGGCTGGACTGTGTATTCGCGCACACAGCCCCTGTCTCACAGCTCCTGCTGCTCTGCCTCCTTGGCTTCAACTGGTACCACACCCTGTGATGCAGACCAGGTTTAAATACATGCCTGGACGTGGGGATTCTCAAAGGCCCGGAGTGGAGGGGACCTTATAGGGGTATGGAACATAGTCTGGGAGACACATAACGACCGTCATACATCACCCCCGTCACTGCCTCACAGTATTGAATTACTGAAGTAAATGATCTTTTTAATGATATTCTAATTCATTGAGATGCACTAGTATATATATATATAGACACTACCATTCAAACATTTGGGGTCACCCAGATAATTTTGTGTTTTCCATGTAAACTCATACTTTTATTTATCAAATGAGTTGCGAGAATGAATAGAGAATCTAGTCCAGACATTGACAAGGTTAGAAATAATGATTTTTACTTGAAATAATAATTTTCTCCTTCAAACTTTGCTTTCGGCACAGATTGCTCCTTTGCAGCAATTCCAGTATGGCAGACATTTGGCTTCTAGCTGTTAATTTGCTGATGTAATCTGGAGAAATTTCCCCCCATGCTTCCTGAAGGCGCTCCCACAAGTTGGATTGGCTTGATGGGCACTTTTTGCGTACCATACGGTCAAGCTGCTCCCACAACAGCTCAATGGGGTAGAGATCTGGAGACTGCACTGACCACTCCATTACAGATAGAATACCAGCTGCCTGCTTCTTCTCTAAATAGTTCATGTATAATTTGGAGGTGTGCTTTGCTTTGGGTCATTGTCCTGTTGTAGGATGAAATTGGCTTCAATCAAGCGCTGTCCACAGGTTATGACATGGCATTGCAAAATGGAGTGATAGACTTCCTTATTCAAAATCCCTTTTACCTTGTACAAATCTCCCACTTTACCAGCACCAAAGCAACCCCAGACCATCACATTACCTCCACCATGCTTGACAGATGGAGTCAGGCCTCTTCCACCATCTTTTCAGATGTTCTGCATCTCACAAATATTCTTCTGTGTGATCCAAACACCTCAAACTTTGATTCATCTGTTCATAACACTTTGTTCCAATCTTCCTATGTCCAATGTCTGTATTCTTTTGCCCATATTAATCTTTTCCTTTTATTAGCCAATCTCAGATATGGCTTTTTCTTTGCCCTGAAGTCCAGCATCCCGAAGTCGCCTCTTCACTGTAGACGTTGACACTGGCGTTTTGCGGGGACTATTTAATGAAGCTGCCAGTTGAGGAGCTGTGAGGCATCAATTTCTCAAACTAAAGACTCTAATGTACTTGTCTTGTTGCTCAGTTTTTCAGCGGGGCCTCCCACTTCTCTTTCTACTTAGGTTAGAGCCTGTTTGTGCTCTCCTCTGAAGGGAGTAGTACACACCGTTGTAGGAAATCTTCAGTTTCTTGGGAATTTTTCACATGGAATAGCCTTCATTTCTAAGAACAAGAATAGACTGTCGAGTTTCACATGAAAGTTCTCTTTTTCTGGCCATTTTGAGAGTTTCATAGAACAAACAAATCTAATGCTCCAGATTCTCAACTAGCTCAAAGGAAGGTCAATTTTATAGCTTCTTTAATCAGCCAAACCATTTTCAGCTGTGCTAACATACTTGTGCAACACTTGTGTAAACATTCATTAACCTTCTTACACAGTTAGCAAACAAAATGTACCATTAAAACACTGGAGTGGTGGTTGTTGTTGGAAATGGGCCTCTATACACCTATGTAGATATCGCATAAAAAACCAGCTGTTTGCAGCTAGGATAGTCATTTACCACATTAACACTGTATAGAGTGTATTCCTGAGTCACTTAATGTTAGCTTCATTGAAAAAAAATGTGCTCTTCTTTCAAAAATAAGGAAATTTCTAAATGACCCCACACTTGAATGGTAGTATATATATATATATATATATATATATATATATATACACAGTGGGGGAAATAATTATTTGTTCCTGTGCTGATTTTGTAAGTTTGCCCACTGACACAGTCAGGAACAGTCTATAATATTAAGGGTAAGTTAATTTTAACAAAGAAAGATAGAATATCAAAAATACAATCCAGGAAATTACATTGTTCAAATTATATAAATGTATTTGCATTTTGCAGAGAGGAGTAAGTATTTGATCCCTCTGGCAAACAAGACTGAATACTTGGTGGCAGCACAGCAGTCAGACATTTCTTGTAGTTGATGATGAGTTTTGTGCACATGTCAAGAGGAATTTTGGTCCACTCTTCTTTGCAGATCATCTCTCAATCATTAAGATTTTGAGGCTGTTGCTTGGTAACTTGGAGCTTCATCTCCCACTGTCGGACCCAAGGGCCGTAGGGTACTTGGAATCGGGCAATACTGTCTGGGGAGCCACGGGGGTTGAGACCCGGTTTCCGTGACCCTGGGTGCAGCTGAAAAGGGTTTTTTGGTTTAGTAGGGAAAGGGAATGGTGAATAGGGAGATTATTTGTGACGCCACCTGTGGTATGTGGCTATAGTGGGCCACCGCTGCTGTAGAACCTCCGGGGTGATGGACAGGCAGCGGGGATGAAGCGGCTCTCCATGGGCAGAGCAGATCCCTGAGGCAGTGAAAGGGATTTAGGTGTAGGGTGCAGGACGACGGGCATAAGCAATAGGCAGACTCATTTTGTTGGTCATTCAGTCTTTTACTGGAGTTGCTGAATTCAGGCAGTTGTCCACAGAGTCTTGGCTGATAGCAACTCAGGGTTTCTTCTCACCCAGCTGGATCTTTGGCTTCCTTACTGAGCTCTGTGTATTGGCTCCTGCTGCTGCATCAGCTAAGCTGTCAGCCCTGTCTCTTCCTGTGAGGTGCTGATAGGACAGGCAGTTCGAGTCCCTTCTAACCCTCGTCTCGGATGTCACTTTCTGACCTCTCTCAGTAACTGTGTCTCCGGGCATGTATACGAGTCCATATAGCTCCGGATAACCTTCTGCTAGTGTTTTCCAGGCTGCTCAGGGCTCAGTGAATGTCATATAGCCACCATGTCATCTGATACGTTCCCTCCCGACGCGTTTCAGATCCCTCTTCTTCAGGGTAGTCATGGTACACATATAGGGATTAGTGTTCAAAGATACACATCCCTGTGCAGATGATGGCGATGGTGTCTGTAATAGACAGTGAATATCAGTTGCAGTACCATCATTATCCACAGTAACCTATGTGCAGCTCTGATGCTGCATGGTCTAGTACCTAATCAGGGACCCAATTAGGGTCTTCACTTACCCAGTCTGGCCCCCTCAAGGTTGTGCAGCCGGATCACGCCGCCGCCTGGAAATGCTGGTTTTATCATGCCCGGGCGGTCACATGGCGTGCCACGTGACCGGAAGTGACATCACAACGTGTCACTTCCTGTTCCTGTAACCTGTGGAACATAAGCTTGTTTTCCACCTATCACTTCCTGCCTAGTAGTGAGTCACGTGACCGGAAGTGACGTGTCACTTCATGTTCCTGTATCCTGTGGAACTCAAGCTTGTGTTCCACAGACCACTTCCTGCCTAGTACTGAGTAGGGAGGATCACAGAGATTCAAGACCTCCCCGCAGGAGGCGGAGTCCCCCACAATGTACACCATACATAGGATGATGTCACTGTTAGGGGAGGATACACACATTACATGCGATGGGTGTATCAGTACCCAAGTGGGTGAAGGGGTTAAACATCACATCTGATCTGATCATACTTATTCATATTTACATTGGCCTTATTCTCTCCTAAGCTATTCATAGCATTGAGGTAGTCAGCATCATTTAGATGCAAAGGGACAGTCTGCATTGCTCATCACACCAGCGGGGACAGATCAGGTATGCTCAGCACTAGCAAAAGAGGAAAGGTGGAAAAGTAAAAGGAGAACCTTTATAAGGTACAGTACAGCCTCATACCACTGTAGTTCTGTCCCTATTCTTCCCACTTTCCCTACCTACCAGCGGAGGTCGGCACCCAGAAGAACGGCGCCCCTACTCAGCGATGACTCTCCCTCCTAGATTTCCCTTCCCTGATAACTCATAGGAAGGGGGAGAAGGACAGGGTCTCATTGAGACCAAACGGTGCCACCGTATTCAAGGTGAAAATCCAGAAACTTTCCTTTCTTAGAATCATGGAGTCCCAGTCTCCGCCTCGTACTGGGGGGGGGGGTATGTAGTAAATGCCTATAAATCGGACGCAGTCTTCATCTCCTCCATGTACCGCGTTGACATGACGAGCTAGGGGGGTGTCGTATTCCTTTTTTATGTCCCTCTTGTGCTCCCATACCCTCCGTCTCAGTTCCCTCTTTGTCTTTCTTACATACTCCAAGTTGCATGGGCACTGGGCTCTATACACCACACCTTTGGTCTTACAATTTATGAAGGATCTGATGTCATAATTTCTTCCACTTACATTGCTGGTGAAGTTTTTTGCTGTGACTATAGAGCCACATTCGCCACAGTTACCGCACTTGAAACATCCTTTCAGGTTGCTTCTTAGCCACGTACCAGGAGCAGTGTAGTGGCTGTGCACCAATCTGTCTCTAAGGGACCTAGCTTTACGATAAGTCACCCTAGGGGTGGTTGGGAGATATGGACAGAGATCAGGATCCATCCTTAAAATCTGCCAGTGTTTGGCCAAAATCTCCCTTACCTTCTCTGACCCGCTGGTGTAAGTTGCAATCAGACGTACCTCATCCCCACCCTCAGTCCTGGATGGTTCAGGTTTGGTCGCAAGCAGTTTTGATCTGTCTAGGTCTTTCACCTCTTTCCAGGCCTTCTTTACCACCCTGTCCGGGTATCCTCTCTCCTTCAATCTCAGCTTTAGATCCTTCGCCTGAGATTTGAACTGCTCTTCATGTGAGTAGTTCCTCCTCATGCGAATCATCTGGCTCTTAGGGATACCCTTTTTATGGCTCTTAGGGTGGTCACTTTCCCATCTAAGTAACGAATTTGTTGCGGTCTCTTTACGGTATGTACTCGTCCTGAGGTTCCCTTCCTCTGTTCTTTCGATCAGAACATCCAGGAAGGGGAAAGAATTAATTGTAAACACTGGGCAAAACTACCACCGAAGAAGACCTGGAGATAAAACTGGAATGGTATCCACGGTCCGCGCTGCTGCTCTTTATCCAAGGAATCCACAAGAGGTTATTACCTTCAAAAGTTCTTTATTTCATCACACCAACGCGTTTCGGTGCTGTCCCACAGCACCGAAACGCGTTGGTGTGATGAAATAAAGAACTTTTGAAGGTAATAACCTCTTGTGGATTCCTTGGATAAAGAGCAGCAGCGCGGACCGTGGATACCATTCCAGTTTTATCTCCTGATTTCCCGCGGTTTTGGCGTTGGTGGAGGTTCTGCAGCAGCTGCCTTATGCTTTTAAACTGGTTGTGGGTCTCACAACCATAAAAGGTGAGTGGATACACTTATAATCCACATAAGAACTATAGTGTCTGTATGATAGGGCACAATCTGCGCCTCTTGTATCTCCCTTTTTTTCTAGTCTAACTGAAGAAGACCTGTATGAGCAGTGAGGCTATGAATTCTTTCCTGTACCAGCAGTGAGGCTATGGATTCTTTACTGTACTAGCAGCGTGACTATGGATTCTTTACTGTACGAGCAGTGAGGCTATGGATTCTTTACTGTACGAGCAGTGAGACTATGGATTCTTTACTGTACCAGCAGTGAGACTATGGATTCTTTACTGTACCAGCAGTGAGATTATGAATTTTTTCCTGTACGAGCAGTGAGGCTATGAATTCTTTCCTGTATCAGCAGTGAGACTATGGATTCTTTACTGTACGAGCAGTGAGACTATGGATTCTTTACTGTACAAGCAGTGAGGCTATGGATTCTTTACTGTACCAGCTGTGAGATTATGAATTTTTTCCTGTACGAGCAGTGAGACTATGGATTCTTTACTGTATGAGCAGTGAGACTATGGATTCTTTAATGTACAAGCAGTGAGACTATGGATTCTTTACTGTACAAGCAGTGAGGCTATGGATTCTTTACTGTACCAGCAGTGAGACTATGGATTCTTTACTGTACCAGCAGTGAGACTATGGATTCTTTACTGTACCAGCAGTGAGATTATGAATTTTTTCCTATACGAGCAGTGAGACTATGGATTATTTACTGTACGAGCAGTGAGACTATGGATTCTTTACTGTATGAGCAGTGACACTATGGATTCTTTACTGTATGAGCAGTGAGACTATGAATTATTTACTGTGCCAGCAGTGAGACTATGGATTCTTTACTGTATGAGCAGTGACACTATGGATTCTTTACTGTATGAGCAGTGAGACTATGGATTTTTTACTGTACGAGCAGTGAGACTATGGATTCTTTACCATACCAGCAGAGACATTATGGATTATTTACTGAATGAGCAGTGACTATGAATTCTTTACTATATAAGCAGTGAGACTATGAATTCTTAACTGTAAGAGCAGTGAGACTATGGATTCTTTACTGTACCAGCAGTGAGGCTATGGATTATTTACTGTACGAGCAGTGAGAATATGAATTCTTTCCTGTACCAGCAGTGAAGCTATGGATTATTTACTGTACCAGCAGTGAGATTATGGATTCTTTACTGAATGAACAGTGAGACTATGGATTCTTTACTGTACCAGCAGTGAGACTATGGATTCTTTACTGTGCGAGCAGTGACACTATGGATTCTTTACTGTATGAGCAGTGAGACTATGAATTCTTTACTGTACCAGCAGTGAGGCTATGGATTTTATACTGTACCAGCAGTGAGATTATGGATTCTTTGCTGTTCGAGCAGTGAGATTATGGATTCTTTACTGAATGAGCAGTGAGACTATGTATTCTTTACTGTACGAGCACTGATACTATGGATTCTTTACTCTAGGAGCAGTGAGACTATGGATTCTTTACTGTATGAGCAGTGAGACTATGAATTCTTTACTGTACCAGCAGTGAGACTATGGATTCTTTACTGTATGAGCAGTGAGGCTATGGATTTTTTATTGTACGAGCAATGAGACTATGAATTCTTTACCGTACCAGCAGAGATTATGGATTATTTACTGAATGAGCAGTGACTATGAATTCTTTACTATATAAGCAGTGAGACTATGAATTCTTTACTGTTAGAGCAGTGAGACTATGGATTCTTTACTGTACAAGCAGTGAGGCTATGGATTATTTATTATACGAGCAGTGAGATTATGGATTCTTTACTGTGTGAGCAGTGAGGCTATGGATTCTTTACTGTAAGAGCTGTGAGACTATGAATTCTTTACTGTAATAGCAGTGAGGCTATGTATTCTTTACTGTACCAGCAGTGAGATTATGTATTATTTGCTGTTAGAGCAGTGAGATTATGGATTCTTTACTGAATGAGCAGTGAGACTATGGATTCTTTACTGTACGAGCAGTGAGACTATGATTTCTTTACTGTACAAGCAGTGAGGCAATGGATTCTTTACTGTATGAGCAGTGAGACTATGGATTCTTTATTATAGGAGCAGTGAGACTATGAATTCTTTACTGTATGAGCAGTGAGACTATGGATTATTTCCTGTACGCGCCGTGAGATTATGGATTCTTTACTGTAAGAGCAGTGGGACTATGGATTATTTACTGTAGGAGCAGTGAGATTATGGATCTTTACTGTAAGAGCAGTGAGACTATGGATTCTTTACTGTAAGAGCAGTGAGACTATGGATTATTTACTGTACCAGCAGTGAGGCTATGGATTATTTACTGTACGAGCAGTGAGAATATGAATTCTTTCCTGTACCAGCAGTGAAGCTATGGATTATTTACTGTACCAGCAGTGAGATTATGGATTCTTTACTGAATGAAAAGTGAGACTATGGATTCTTTACTGTACCAGCAGTGAGACTATGGATTCTTTACTGTGCGAGCAGTGACACTATGGATTCTTTACTGTATGAGCAGTGAGACTATGAATTCTTTACTGTACCAGCAGTGAGGCTATGGATTTTATACTGTACCAGCAGTGAGATTATGGATTCTTTGCTGTTCGAGCAGTGAGATTATGGATTCTTTACTGAATGAGCAGTGAGACTATGTATTCTTTACTGTACGAGCACTGATACTATGGATTCTTTACTCTAGGAGCAGTGAGACTATGGATTCTTTACTGTATGAGCAGTGAGACTATGAATTCTTTACTGTACCAGCAGTGAGACTATGGATTCTTTACTGTATGAGCAGTGAGACTATGAATTCTTTACCGTACCAGCAGAGATTATGGATTATTTACTGAATGAGCAGTGACTATGAATTCTTTACTATATAAGCAGTGAGACTATGAATTCTTTACTGTTAGAGCAGTGAGACTATGGATTCTTTACTGTACAAGCAGTGAGGCTATGGATTATTTATTATACGAGCAGTGAGATTATGGATTCTTTACTGTGTGAGCAGTGAGGCTATGGATTCTTTACTGTAAGAGCTGTGAGACTATGAATTCTTTACTGTAATAGCAGTGAGGCTATGGATTCTTTACTGTACCAGCAGTGAGATTATGTATTATTTGCTGTTAGAGCAGTGAGATTATGGATTCTTTACTGAATGAGCAGTGAGACTATGGATTCTTTACTGTACGAGCAGTGAGACTATGATTTCTTTACTGTACAAGCAGTGAGGCAATGGATTCTTTACTGTATGAGCAGTGAGACTATGGATTCTTTATTATAGGAGCAGTGAGACTATGAATTCTTTACTGTATGAGCAGTGAGACTATGGATTATTTCCTGTACGCGCCGTGAGATTATGGATTCTTTACTGTAAGAGCAGTGGGACTATGGATTATTTACTGTAGGAGCAGTGAGATTATGGATCTTTACTGTAAGAGCAGTGAGACTATGGATTCTTTACTGTAAGAGCAGTGAGACTATGAATTCTTTACTGTACCAGCAGTGAGGCTATGGATTTTATACTGTACCAGCAGTGAGATTATGGATTCTTTGCTGTTCGAGCAGTGAGATTATGGATTCTTTACTGAATGAGCAGTGAGACTATGTATTCTTTACTGTACGAGCACTGATACTATGGATTCTTTACTCTAGGAGCAGTGAGACTATGGATTCTTTACTGTATGAGCAGTGAGACTATGAATTCTTTACTGTACCAGCAGTGAGACTATGGATTCTTTACTGTATGAGCAGTGACACTATGGATTCTTTACTGTAAGAGCAGTGACACTATGGATTCTTTACTGTAAGAGCAGTGAGACTATGGAACTCTCTGCCACATGCTGTTGTAATGAGTGAGTCACTACTAACATTTAAGAAGGGCCTGGATGCCTTTCTTGAAAAGTATAATATTACTGGTTATATATACTAGATTCTTTGATCGGCCCTGATCCAGGGAACTAGTCTGATTGACATATATTAAGTCGGGAAGAATTTTTCGGTCTGGGAGTTAGGTATCAGACGGAGTATTTCTGATGTTTGGTTTTGATGTGACACTGTAGAGCAGTATATACCTGGGAAGCCCTTACTCCTATCTACTGTATACATTGTTTTCAAACCACCTGATAGAGGTAAAGGCCCTCCTAATATAATATATCTTCCAAACAAACAACCCAAAGGAGTTAGGCCAAATCAATTGCAATTCATTATTTATTTAAAAGTAACACCATGTAAAATTGACAATATATAGTGGTACACAGAAGGAGGACCGCAAGGCAAAGTTCAACCACAATAGTATTCAATCCTCAGGTATAACTAAAATGGGTGCACACTATACCTAATGAGGATGACACATTACATGCAAGCCAAGAGTCCCATTTACCTTCCTGTGACCGCCCCCTGACGCGTTTCGCACCAGCATTATTAAATAAATAATGAATTGCAATTGATTTGGCCTAACTCCTTTGGGTTGTTTGTTTGGAAGATCTACTGTATACATTGGGCAGATGCTTTGTAAACTCTTAACTTTAAATGCAAAAAATATGAGATTTTAGTCTCATATTAAAGCCCAGAATACTAGCGTGAAACGTGAATGAAATTTGCCTATTTCTGAGAAGGAAGGGGGGGACGACAGCACAGAGAGTGGTAGTATTATTATCTCTTTCTCTCTCAGTGATTTCATTGGTTTCTATGAGGATTTTGGAGCCTCCAGATCTGTATTAAGCAGCGCTGACATGCGTCAGTATCTGTTCAGCCATCCGTCTGCATCTCCACACACATACTGATGCGTCCTGAACGCTCGTGTGAAACCAGCCTTAGTGCTCCTGAGATTCTCAAATTCCTTTTGGGAATGTTATTTTATAAACCCCCACCTCAATGTCTAGAGATGCGTCAAATTCATTAAGAGGCCCATGCTTCTTGGGGAATTTGGTGCTCTCCAAAACAGTGTTCATCACGACAGGAAAGACATCTGTATGGGGTGAATCCTGCTCTGAGCAGGGGGTTGGATCAGATGACCCAGGAGGTCCCTGCACACTCTACCATTCTATGATTCTAGTATCTATTTCTATGCTGGCTGTTCCTTGTGGCCTTGATTCTCAGGTGCAGCTCTTTTGTTTTGTTTCAATAATTTTTATTGTATATTATTAAAGCAAATACAATTCAGAAAAATTTGACAAAGAATTAACATCACATGAACAGTAAGAACTCCTGTGGGAATGGAAAATCCAGTAGTTATATCATATTTCGTTTTAACCATTCAGTAGTTCTAGAACATATGAAACTTTCAAGAATAACAATAGACGAATCACATAAAGGGGGGGAGGAAAGGAAAGAGAGGGAAGGGAAGTGAGGTCATATGGATATAAGTGGGTAGAATATAGAGTAGGCAGCTTGCGTTGATGTGTACAAACAGCACCAAAGGGCAGGACAGCTGATCATAACGAGATCTGAACCGTGTTGTATTGGGAAGACACCCCCAGGGTCCCAACAAGAGATCACTTTGGTACGATGAGGGGTGTCATTAGCTAGCACGATTTCATGTTGGAGGTGTTGGTTCAATGTTGCACATAGTTCCCGTTTGGTCGGTTGCGTTGCAGATTTCCATTGTCTAGCTATACATAGTCGTGCTCCCAATAGTACATTAGCCACTATTGGTCTCAGCGGAGAGGGCCAGTTATCTAGTCCAAGGCCTAACACAGCCAGGGCGGGGTCCAGTTGGAAATCGACCCCTGTAAGTGATCTAAGAAGAGAGGCCACCTCCTGCCAAAATCTCCGTAATTCAGTGCAGTCCCACCACATATGGAGGGAAGAGCCCGTTTCTGAGCACCCCCTCCAGCAGAGTTGTGCCGTCTCAGTGTTTTGTGTCATGTATCTCGCCAGAGTGAGAGGGGTGATATACCATTCAAAGTGGTTTTTTTTAATCTGTTCGATATGGTTTATACAGCAAGTATATTTTGCACTCCTCCCAGCCGCCTCCTGCCATTGAGTGACTATGTATTCCTCTTTCAGCATCGCTTCCCATCTGAGCATGTAAGGTAGTTTTTCTAAGGCATGCAGACGAGCCAGAGCCCCACACATAATGGATACACCATGGGAACCAGGGGATGTCGATTTGAAAAATCGTTGTGCCCCACCGTCAACCACCGATAAGTCTACCACTGGCCAGGTCACCGTGTTTAAAAAGTGGCGTAACTGGAAATACTGATAGAATGCGGTTTTAGGAATGGTGTATTTTTCCATTAGGTCTGAAAATGATCTTATAGATGTACCGTCCAGGATCTGATGAATGTGAGTATGGTAATTCCCCTAGATCTCCAGTGATGAAGAGAGAGAGACCCCACTATTATTTCTGCCGCTCTGATAGTCACTGATTTAAATAAAAATGACAATAGAGGTCTAGTATACTGCCGCCAAATGTGAAGCAGAGCTTCCATAGATTTGAGCATTACAGCGCTTCCAGACCGCGTCAGCAAGTTCATTTCTAGAAGGAGTTTAGTTGAGCCCCGTGGGGCATAATGTTTCTCTATCGTCATCCATAAGGGGTACGTGGTATCTGACCACCAGTAGTTTGCCACTACTAAGTGGGATGCTGCATGATAGTGTGTCAAATTAGGGACTCTCATTCCCCCTAGTTGAGTGCGTAGTGACAGTACTCTCATGCTTACCCGATGAGGTTTGTAATTCCAGATCAAATTATTCAGTGTGGATTGTAGTGTCGCAATCAATCGCTTCGGGAACATCAGAGGCAAACAACGGAACACGTACAATATTTTAGGGAGATATGTCATTCTGATCACGTTAATCCTAGCCACCCATGATAGAAACAAATGTTTGTGGGCAGAGAGCTCGTCCCTCAGGGACCTGAGAAGAGCCTCATAATTGAGGCGTAGTAGTCTACTGGTATGTGTGAGTCTAATCCCCAGGTATTGGATACTGTTCGGAAACCATGTAAACGGAAAATCTGTTCTCAAGGATTCCGCCAGTGAGGGGGGGACATGAATGGGAAAAAGCTGCGATTTGGACACATTCAGCTTGTAATAGGAAGCGGCTGAAAATTCCGCTAGTAAATCCATAATTCTAGGGATAGTAGTTTCGAGGTTTGTGCACATGAATATTACGTCATCAGCGTACAACCCGATTTTGTGTGATACTCCCCCCACACAGGGGCCAGAGATCAACGGGTCCCGTCTCACCCTATTCGCCAGCGGTTCCATAGCGAGGGCGAAAATCAACGGGAACAATGGGCAGCCTTGTCTGGTGCAGTTGGTCACCGACAGTGGGCCCGACATGAATCCCGAAGCTCTAACCCTGGCCGTGGGGGAGGAGTATAGGGCCATCACCGCTGATTTAAATCCGCCCGACAATCTGAATCTGTCCAATAACGCTTCTAGGTACCTCCAGTGCACCCTATCAAACGCCTTTTCAGCGTCTAGGGACAGGAGTGCACCAGGGGCACTTCTGCGTTCCATCACGTTGAGGAGATTGATTACGCGACGTGTGCCATCTGAAGCTTGATGCTTTGGGATGAAGCCAACCTGTTCAAGGCCTATCAATGTGGGAAGAACCGTCGCCAATCGTTGGGCCAGTAATTTAGCAAAAATCTTTACATCACTATTTAAGAGGGCAATCGGACGGAAATTCGGAGGAGAGTTCTGAGGTTTGCCGGGCTTCGGTATTGTAGAGATCGTCGCCTCCAAACCCTCAGGGCGTATCACACCCCTATCCCTCCAAAAGGAGAAAAGAGTGTGTAAATGGGGTAGTAAGTGGGACAGAAATGTTGAGTAATATTTATACGAGAATCCGTCTGGACCCAGGGCTGAGGATTTTTTCATTGATTTGATCACATTTGCTATTTCCTCCTAAGGCTGGGGTCACACACACAGATATCTGGGCAGATATTGTTCACAGATCTCTGGTTGCAGTGAAATCATGGACAGATTGCTCCATTTGTACACAGCCACAAAATGGAACAATGTGTCCATGATTTCACTGCAACCAGAGATCTGTGAACAATATCTGCCCAGATATCTGTGTGTGTGACCCCAGCCTTAGAGAAGTCTTTATTTAATGAGGCAATTTGAGAGTCTGTTAATTTAGGTAGACGAGCACTCTCCAAGAAGGTTTCTATTACATCTACATTAGGTTGAGGTGTGTTAGGATCGTCTTTCAGGTTGTATAGAGTGGCATAATAATTCCTAAAATTGGTTGCTATGTCTAAGGGGTTCCTGATTATCTCCCCAGATGGGTCAAGAAGGTGATCTATTTTAGTGTGGTCTCTTTTCTTTTGGATACGCCTAGCAAGAAGTATGCCTGCCCTGTCCCCCATACCATAAAAGCGGGCCCTAAGTTTTTTAAGGTTGAACTCCACTTTCTGTAACAGAAGAGCTCCAAGGTCCCTCCGGGTGTTCCTAAGTTCTGTACGTATTGACGGTGTTTGTCTCTGTTTATATTGTTTTTCATATGCTTCCAATTTGCCTGTGAGTTCCCTCAGCCTCTCGTCACGTTTGCGTTTCGCCCGGGCTGCTATTTGTATAAATTGGCCCCGCAGGACTGCTTTATGAGCATACCACCGAATCTCTGTATCAGTGTCACCGGCCTGGTTTAGGTCAAAGTACTGGTCAATTTGAGAGCCGACAAGAGACACGCAGTCTGGAAGGGACAACAAGTACTCATTTAACCTCGAGGTGGGCGCTGGTGAAATTTGTAGGTCATCTGCCACCTGAAGAAAGACAGGGGCGTGATCGGACCAGGTAATGTGTCCAATGGAAGTGTTTTTACACTTTGGCAGCAAGGAGTCGTCTACCAAGAAGTAATCTATCCGGCTATATGACTGAAACCTCGGTGAGAGGAATGTGTAGTCTTTCTCTTCACCATGGGAGTATCGCCAGATATCGTGAAGATGGTGGGCATACAATAACCCCCCAAGTTCACCCCGGCATTGGGAGGGACCCGAACAATCTAGTGCTTTGTTAATTGGGACATTAAAATCTCCTGCCAGAAGAAGATAACCCTTTCTCAGTGAATCAAGCTTACTAAACAAGGCATGAAAATTTTTTAATTGTCCCTTGTTCGGGCCATTAACTGAAACTAAAGTATATTGCATCCCATTAATCAGGGTCTGGAGCACTATAAATCTACCTGAAGGGTCCGCTATTACTTCCAAGGACTGAAATGCCAAGGACTTATGCACAAAGATTGCTACTCCTGAGGTTTTTGTTTGAGCATTAGCATAAAATTGAGAGGGAAATCTCACTGATTTCATTCTGTAGTTATCCACTTCCAATAGATGGGTCTCCTGCACGAATATAATATCTGCTTTCAATTTTGCAAGTTGGCACCATACCAAAGCCCGCTTTCTGGGCGAGTTCAGCCCAGTTACGTTAATTGTTGCACATTGTATGCTCATGGTGGCTGACGGCAGGGCAAGAGATGGGTAGAGGTTTCACTCCTCAACTCAGGCTTTCAGGCGATCTCAAGTAGTTTTAGGACAAGAGGGAAGGTGGCGTGCTGGGAGGGTACAAGCGTGCTGTGTAGGGTGAACCTTTTTAAAATCCCGTTAAGTATCTGCTTATTCACGATCTGTGCCTAATCCCACAATATATCGCAGGAGTTTAGTGCGGTTAAGACGTGTATTATTTCAGCTAAGAGGGAGTTGGTTAGGAGGAGGGATGGGAATAAAGCTTAAGGGGGGGGAATGGAAGAACAAATATAAAAGTATATCAATTTTCTGTATACCAAATATCAACTTATATACACTAGTCTACCAGCAATATCTCAGCTAGATGTTAATGAGTATAGCTACTATTTTTTCTAAGATATCTTAATAATTCAATCATGGAAAACTTGCGTAATAGCAAATATCACAAATATCACTCCGAAAATAATAAGAGAAAAAAAAAAAGAAAAAAACCCCAAAAATATATTTCCAGAGTATGGAGGCCTCCGTGAAGGCACTCCCAGAGCCCAGGTTGATGTTTCTATCTTAAACAGAAGATAAATGTCGGGCTCTTGTACAGCGGGGCAGTTCAGGGCAAAAAGTAGCCCTAGGTCGACACCCCGAACCCCGCTACTGTGCAGAGGTGTCTAGGGGTCATGGAGAAATATAACCTAATCACACCAGCGGCATACCACACCTCTCAGGGATAAACCGTCATTTCAGTCCCGATCTGAGCGGAGGAAAGAAGTTAGCACGGTTCCTGGAAGTCGTCGGGCTGGCAGATGTAGAGTTGGACTTTGCTAGTAGACTCCATTCCAGCAGGGCAGACTTCATTTTGGTAGGAGAAGAGAACTGATGACGCTTTCCCTTATATCTGAAAGTCACACTGACCGGAGACCCCCAGGCGTAGTTAATTCCCCTGTCTCTTAGCACCTTGCAATAGGGAGCGAAATCTCTCCGCCGCGCAAGTGTGCCCGGGGAAAGATCAGGGAAAAGGGACCATGTTGAATATGGGGTTTCAGTAATCGGGCTTTTCCTTAGAGTGTGCAGCAAGGGGTCCCGCAGTTTTGGGGAAGACAAGTGTACCATAACATCCCTGGGGACATCAGGCGGTGCCTTTTGTGAGCGAGGAAGTCTATAGGCTTTTTCAATTTCCAATTCTGCTGGATTTGCTGCAGGGAGGATATGTTGTAGAAAAGGCAGAACTATAGTGGGAAGATCCTCTTCCTCTTCTGTTTCAGCAATTCCACGGACTTTAATGTTGCTTTTACGTAATTTATCCTCCAGGTCCCACATTTTAGCCCGCATGTTTCTCATGTCCTGTGATAAGTCCTGATAGCTGTCTGCCAGCTCGTTATGAGCGTCAGCAAATTCAGCCATTTTTCCTTCTATGCAGCTGGTCCGCTCACACAGGGAGGCCATATCTGCCCTTATTTCTCCTACTATACTACGTATATCCGCCTGAATAGAAGTGCGGCGATCCCCCAAAAGTCCCCTCAGGGATCCATATGTGATTACCTCTGAGTCTTCCTGTGTCCCTCTGGGTGAGCGTTCAGCCTGGCTCCCGTGCGGGCTGCTAGGCGAGCTCTGTGAGTGGGAAGAGCCGGGGGAGCAGGAAGCTTTGTTTCTCACATGCGCCATCTTAGCTGCTGAGTCTTCAGCGTTGGGGCGCTCAGGGGAGAAGAAGTCCGTGACTTTTTGTGGATAACCGCGGCTTCTCGAGCCTGTCCGGGGCATCGCAGGCTATCAGGGAGTCGTTACCTCCAGGAACTGGTGAGTGAGCACCGGTAATGCGCCGCTAATCCCACAAGATGTAGAGGCCTCCGGCGGAGCTCTCCAACTATGCGTCCGACATCTTGTGTTCCAGGACACGCCCCCTGTTCCAGGACACGCCCCCAGGTGCAGAACTTTTGTGACCACTCCCCTCCACTATACTATAGTCACATGCATGCTTTGAAACGCTTTGATAAATCATTTTATTTGTTCAATGTGGACTCTCTGATACCTTCGACAGTGCAATTAGCACCCCTTTCTGTGATCTTGGCATTATGATTCTACGGCTGGCATTCAAAACACCATTATAGAAGAATCGATGCATTAGGTTAATCCTGGGACCTCCATTGATCCACAGTGATTGTTATGGGTCAGACCCCCACTGATCAAAATAATTTATTAGTATAATTATCCATGATAAAGAGACACGGAAAGTAATATTTATAGAGAATAAAAAAGTGCACATTTTATTTATTCAACATTACATTTTGAATCAAAAGCGGTTCCAAATATATGGATTTTCACTGCATTATTGCATTTCACCACCGGGGGGCAGCAGCATTCCTCCAGTAATACATCCTGGTGCTTTCTGTTTCCAATATTGACAATTTCCTAATTTCAGCCTCTAACTTGTAACTTTGATTAGATACATTTTTTTTGTATCTAACATGTACCTATTACAAGCAGAGTACTTTTTGTTATGGCTTGGGAAATGGGGCAGAAATCACATATGACCCCTAGTCCAAAAAAAGAGCTGATATGCTGAGAGTGAGGTACTGGCCTTTAGTCCTGTTTACAACATCAACCCTGATATTACCATATGTAGAAGCTAGGTGGCGCTGTGTAAGGGTTTTTTCTTTGCTCTCTGTAGCCTCCAGGTGGCGCTGCTTGAGAAGGATTGTATGTTTAGGCTTAAAAAAAATGCTTTGGTATAAAGTCCGGCTGCTGGGCAATCTCTCCCTCTTTCACATTCTCACGTACGTGCGTCCGGAAGAACACTAAAGCCAAAAATGCATAAAAGCGAATTAGAAAACACAGATCAATATAATTTCCTCTGTAAGATACATATTACTACAAGCATATATTAAACGGTTATAATTAGAAAGATACACAACAAAACGAGGGTGCTGGGGTTTACCACTGTCTTGCTGCCATATTCTCTTTAAATGTACACTAAAGAACGAGGGTGCTGGAGTTTACCATTGCAGTATTCTCCATAAACATACTCTAAAGAACGAGGGTGCTGGGGTTTACCACTGTCTTGCTGCCATATTCTCCTTAAACTTACACTAAAGAATGAGGGTGTTGGGGTTCACCACTTCCTTGCTGCCATATTCTACATAAACATACACTAAAGAAAGAGGGTGCTGGGGTTTACCACTGCCTTGCTGACATGTTCTGCATAAACATACACTAAAGAACGAAGGTGCTGAGGTTTACCACTGCCTTGCTGACATGTTCTAGTCTACATAAACATACACTAAAGAACGAAGGTACTGGGGTTTACCATTTCCTTGTTGCCATATTCTCCTATGGTACACTAAAGAATCAGGGTGCTGGGGTTCACCACTTCCTCGCTGCCATATTCTCCATAAACATACACTAAGGAAAGAGGGTGTTGGGGTTTACCAATGCTTTGCTGCCAGGTTCTAGTCTACATAAACATACACTAAAGAAAGAGGGTGCTGGGGTTTACCACTGCCTTGCTGACATGTTCTACATAAACATACACTAAAGAGCGAGGGTGCTGGGGTTTACCACCACCTTGCTGACATGTTCTATTCTACATAAACATACACTAAAGAACGAGGGTGCTGGGGTTTACCACTGCCTTGCTGACATGTTCTATTCTACATAAACATACACTAAAGAACGAAGGTGCTTGTGTTCACCACTGCCTTGCTGACATGTTCTATTCTACATAAACGTACACTAAAGAATGAAGGTGCTTGGGTTCACCACTGCCTTGCTGCCTTGTTCTACATAAACATACACTAATAAACAAAGATGCTGGGGTTTACTACTGCCTTGTTGCCATATTCTCCTAAAGGTACACTAAATAACGAGAGTGCTGGGGGTTACCACTGCCTTGTTGTCATATTCTCCATAAATGTACACTAAAGAACAAGGTTGTTTGTGTGTACCATTGCCTTACTCCCATATTCTCCATGAATTCACACTAAAGAACAAGAGTGCTGGGGTTTACTATTGCTTCACTTCCATCTTCTCCTTAAATTTACACTAAAGAACAAGGGCGCTGGGGTTCATCATTGTCTTACTTCCATATTCTTCAAAAACTTACACTAAAGAGTGAGGGAGCCGAGGTTTACCATTGCCTTACTGCCATATTGTCCATAAACATACACTAAAGAATGAGAGTAGTAGATTGTGCCATGACCTTATTGGGATAATCTCCATAAACATCACTGGAAATATGTCAGTACTTGTGTATGGGTGGATCTATTTACTGCTGTCTATGAAAGCTAGGGTAAGAGAATGTCAACATTTGCTTTGCTCTTTCCATAACTCCCAATGACTTTAATGAAGGAGGGTACAAATATTTTAACCTCTCCATTGTAGTTAATGAAAATATGTCCAGAAATGACTGTTTCATGGGGGCCGTATGAAAACCTCTTTGCACAACAAACTTTGTATAAATTAATCGTACACTTGAATATAAGAAACAATGTAATATATCTTAGGAAAGAAATTCACTTTTTCCACTTATGAGCCACTTCCCTCCCACCTCCTGAACTCATTATACGCTCTGAAAAACTGCTTAAATCTGTCTTAGTCAAAAGAAGATGGACTGACACCTTCCTCAGAAATCAACTTGATATTGACATCTGTAGAAAGAGGGGAGACGAGAGAGTGACACATCCTACAACTTTTTGTGTTTTTACCTCTCAGGGTACCTTTACACGCCGCTACAACAGGATGGATACAACCGGCTACAGGCTACAAATGTAGCTTGTAGCGCCAATATAGCCCGTAGTAGCGGCGTGTGAAGACGGGACGTGACAGCCGGCAACAGATACATCTGTTTCCGAGCACTGCTCGAAAACAGATGGTTACAAAGCCGATTGTAGCGAGCTGTATCGGCGTGTAAAGAAGCTACAGAAGGGAACTCTGGACAGCCGGCGATGTAGCTGCAATGTAGCTAAGGCGTCACCCAGGCTCCGTGTTACCGCGCCCCATCTGCGATCATTGGTGGAAGCTCCGGCGTTGCGATTGGTTGTCGCCGCACAGGGCAGCATATTTAAGGAGCTGACCAGTCACACTACACAATTGCTCGAGCGTCAAGTATTACTCAGCCTCCTGCGATGCCTGCCCAATCATGGTATTATTGCTTTGTCCTATCAGCGTACGGACGTCTCGTAATCCACAATTGTAGCACGCCTATGTGCTGTCCCTGCTGCACCAGGTACGCCCATAGTAGCTGGTTGTAGTGGTGTGTAAATGGGCTAAGATGAGCTACAGATGGCTACTTGAGATACCCGGCGATGTATCTAGCTATAGATGTAGCGTAGCGTAGCGCACCTTGTGGCGGCGTGTGAAGAGGGTGCGTTTACCGTTTGTAACCGTTTGGGCGTGCTCGTGCACGTGAAGTAGCGGATTGTATCCATCCTGTTGTAGCGGCGTGTAAAGGTACCCTCAGAGCTAGATCCACAGCTACACTGCACAGTACCATTGTATGAAGCCCACCTTGTTGCTACTGTTTTGTTTGTAAGCGTTTCACCTTACCCAAAGCTAGATCCGCAGTGTAATTGCTCAGTACTGATGTATGACATCTTTCATGCTGCTGCTGTTTACTTGTATGTGGCTTATCTCACCAAATAAGTGGATTCACTGTTACACTGCTCAATATGACCTCCGTACTCCTGCCAGTTTCTTATAAGTAGTATATCTCACCCCAGAGCTGGAGTTACAGCTACCCTGCTCAGTACTGCTGTATAATGTTCTCCATACTGCTTCTTTCTAGTAAAAGCATACAGAGGTCTGGATTCACAGCTACAAAGCTTAATGCTGCAGTATAATATCCTCCATGCTGCTGCTAGTAATATTTTTGTAAGTGGTTTATTTGACACCAAAGCTGGATTCACAACTACTCTGCTCAGTATTGCTGTATATTGTTCTTCTTCCTGCTGTTGCCTATTGTTCTGCAAACAGACAGGAGTGCAGGAGTTCCTCATGGCGGTGTGTGCTATGTATGGCAGGCATCATAGCAGCTAGTTTACACCCACTAGCTCTGAGACGATTGATTGATATAATTAGAAATGGGTCTTTTAGGTGTGAAAAATGCATGATACAAGTCATATAAAGGACAAAAATAGTGGTACAACATCTTATTCTGAAAAGTCGTCTAATATATAAACACCAATAATGGTTGTCACAGACTTCTGGGGCTTATGTCGATATCCTACAATGCACCGTGGTGCCATTGTGGGATAGCGGCACAGGCTCTGGGAGAAAGTGACACCGGTGCCACTGCTACCATCGGGAGATCAGCACTGATCTCCCGACGGTAGCCGCCGCTCACCTCCCGCACCTCTGAGCGCTCCGCCGAACCAGCAGGGAGATGAGCGCCGTGCCCCGACCGCCATATTGGAACACTGAAAGTTACAGGTATTCCTATATGGCAGCCGGGATTCAAATCCCCCGCCAGAGTCAGGGTCATGTGCCGAGGGCTCTGATTGGTGGCCGCCACCGGCGGCGACCAATCAGCGCTCTTGGCGGGGGATTTGAATCCCACTCCGCTCAGGGAATGAGCAGAGCGGGATTCAAATCTCCCGCCAAGCCGCGTGGTGCTTCCCTGATTGGTTGTAGCGCGGTCAGCAGCAACCAATCAACGAGCCACAATTTAAGTTAAGCGCCGAGAGCGCTGATTGGTCTCCACCACCGGCGCCGACCAATCAGCGCTCTTGGTGCGTGATTTAAATTGCGCCTCGCGCCTTGGCGGGGGATTTCAATCCCGCTCTACTCAGCCAATGAGCGGAGCGTGATTTAAATCTCCCGCCAAGCCGCGAGGCACCTCCCTGATTGTTCGCTGCACGGTCAGCGGCGACCAATTATCGAGGTGGAGCGGTATTGGCGGGAGATTTAAATCTGCCCGCCAATACCACTGAGCTGATTGGTCACGCGCTACATGGCTCTCGACCAATCAGCTCAGGGCAGGTTTAAATCGCCCACCAATACCGGCTGCTCAGCGGTATTGGCGGGAGATTTAAAGCTGCCTCAGTCGTTAGCACTGTGTGGTGGCTCAGTGGTTAGCATTGCATATGGTGGCTTAGTGGTTATCACTGTGTGGTGGCTCAATGGTTAGCACTGTGTGGTGGCTCAATGGTTAGCACTTTATGCTGGCTCAGTGGTTAGCACTGTATGGTGGCTCAGTGGTGAGCACTGTATGGTGGCTCAGTGGTTAGCACTGTATGGTGGCTCAGTGGTTAGCACTGTATGGTGGCTCAGTGGTGAGCACTGTATGGTGGCTCAGTGGTGAGCACTGTATGGTGGCTCAGTGGTGAGCACTGTATGGTGGCTGAGTGGTTAGCACTGTAAATGGTGGCTCAGTGGTTAGCACTGTATATGGTGGCTCAATGGTTAGCATTGAATGGTGGCTCAGTGGTTATGACTGTGTGGTGGCTCAATGGTTAGCACTGTAGGGTTGCTCAGTGGTTAGCACTGTATTGTGGCTCAGTGGTTAGCATTGCATATGTGGCTTAGTGGTTATCACTGTGTGGTGGCTCAATGGTTAGCACTTTATGCTGGCTCAGTGGTTAGCACTGTATGGTGGCTCAGTGGTGAGCACTGTATGGTGGCTCAGTGGTTAGCACTGTATGGTGGCTCAGTGGTTAGCACTGTATGGTGGCTCAGTGGTGAGCACTGTATGGTGGCTCAGTGGTGAGCACTGTATGGTGGCTCAGTGGTGAGCACTGTATGGTGGCTCAGTGGTGAGCACTGTAAATGGTGGCTCAGTGGTTAGCACTGTATATGGTGGCTCAATGGTTAGCATTGCATGGTGGCTCAGTGGTTATGACTGTGTGGTGGCTCAATGGTTAGCACTGTAGGGTTGCTCAGTGGTTAGCACTGTATGGTGGCTCAGTGGTTAGCACTGTATGGTGGCTCAGTGGTTAGCACTGTATATGGTGGCTCAGTGGTTAGCACTGTATGGTGGCTCAGTGGTTAGCACTGCATGGTGGCTCAGTGGTTAGCACTGCATGGTGGCTCAGTGGTTAGCACTGCATGGTGGCTCAGTGGTTAGCACTGTATATGGTGGCTCAGTGGTTAGCACTGCATGGTGGCTCAGTGGTTGGCACTGTATGCTGGCTCAGTGGTTAGCACTGTATATGCTGGCTCAGTGGTTAGCACTGTATATGGTGGCTCAGTGGTTAGCACTGTATATCGTGGCTCAGTGGTTAACATTGTATAGTGTCTCAGTGCTTAGCACTGTATGGTGGCTCACTGGTTAGCACTGTATATGGTAGCTCAGTGGTAAGCACTGTATATGGTGGCTCAGTGGTTTGCACTGTATGGTTGCTCAGTGGTTAGCACTGTATGGGGCTCAGTGGTTAGCATTGTATGGTGGCTCAATGATTAGCACTGTATATGGTGGCTCAGTGGTTAGCACTGTATGATGGCTCAGTGGTTAGTACTGTATGGTGGCTGAGTGGTTAGCACTGTATGGTGGCTCAGTGGTTAGCACTGTATATGATGGCTCAGTGGTTAGCATTGTATGGAGGCTCAGTGGTTAGCACTGTATGGAGGCTCAGTGGTTATTACTGTATGGTGGCTGAGTGGTTAGCACTGTATGGTGGCTGAGTGGTTAGCACTATGGTGGCTCAGTGGTTAGCACTGTATGTGGTGGCTCAGTGGTTATCACTGTATATGGTGGCTCAGTGGTTAGCACTGTATGAGCATTGTATGGTGGCTCAGTGGTTAGCACTGTATGGAGGCTCAGTGGTTAGTACTGTATGGTGGCTGAATGGTTAGCACTGTACGGTGGCTCAGTGGTTAGCACTGTATGGTGGCTGAGTGGTTAGCACTATGGTGGCTCAGTGGTTAGCACTGTATGTGGTGGCTCAGTGGTTAGCACTGTATATGGTGGCTCAGTGGTTAGCAGTGTATATGGTGGCTCAGTGGTTAGCACTGTATATGTTGGCTCAGTGGTTAGCACTGTATATGGTGGCTCAGTGGTTAGCACTGTATATGGTGGCTCAGTGGTTAGCACTGTATATGGTGGCTCAGTGGTTAGCACTGTATATGGTGGCTCAGTGGTTAGCACTGTATATGGCGGCTCAGTGGTTAGCACTGTATATGGTGGCTCAGTGGTTAGCACTGTATATGGTGGCTCAGTTGTTAGCACTGCATGGTGGCTCAGTGGTTAGCACTGTATATGGTGGCTCAGTGGTTAGCACTGTATATGGTGGCTCAGTGGTTAGCACTGTATGGTGGCTCAGTGGTTAGCACTGTATATGGTGGCTCAGTGGTTAGCACTGTATATGGTGGCTCAGTGGTTAGCACTGTATGAGCATTGTATGGTGCCTCAGTGGTGGGAGGCAGGCACACGGGAGGCAGAAGGCACAGAGGAGCCAGGGGCACAGGGGAGGGAGAAGGCACAGGGGGAGGCAATGTCATAGGGAGAGGCAGCGTACACAGGGAAAGACAGCACACACAGGGGCTTAGAGCACATAGAACGGAGAGAAAAGCACAAGTAACACAGAGCGCACAGGGGAAGAGACAGCACTGGGAGGAGAGAGAGCGCACAAGGGGAGACAGGCACAGAGACTGCCCTCCAGATGCAATAGCATCGGGCCTATTTCTAGTCTGAAATAACAGGCATTCTTTAAATGTCACTAGGTAAAAAGCAGATAGAACATATACTTACTGTGCAGATCCAGGAAGACATTGGTGTAAAAGAAGCCACATGAGAGGCAATAGGAGCACTACAATGTTGAAGTAGCTGGGATATATGGACGATGATGATGAGGAGATCTATAGCAAAATGCAAAGAAATGAATATATAATAAATAATTATATTATATAGCCGCCACTTTATACTAGCGCATCTCAAGGAATTACAATATCATCAAAAATTAATGTCATATTGCCATGTTTCAGGATGTTTCTGGGAGCCCTGAAACACGTTGACTAATAAATCAATATTATATTCACCCTTTGATGTCTCTGGAATACGGCAGTTTTAACCCTTCATCTTCCCCACTTTAATTTTTTTAAATAATTACCTTTTTTGTAACTTTAGGGTTAATTTCTGTGTCTTTGTAGTATGAGTTGGCTGTGGCTTTGCAATATCAATTGCTATTGCTTTGGGAATCAGATGACATGGTTGACAACTACCCCAGCCTTTAGGTAGCCCCATGACCCATCACATGATGTCGCTGAAAGATTTAATTCTCTGCAAAGACCGTGAGCTGTGTGGATGCTGTTTGCAGTACTCGCTGAAGCCATTCTATAGCTTTCTTTGTGATAGCAATTCCCATACAAATAGCAGTGTTTATTCTGATCCCTGAGTGGAGGTGAGGAGGTGTTAGCCTAGGGCTTGGCAGGAGCAGAGCAAGGGTGGCAACCCAGACATCCTCACTTTTAGAGGTACTTCTGGGAACAGTGTTAGCCAAGTCTAAAAGTCCAGCTATTTCCCCTGATCGCCTTTTGCCTGTCACTGCCATCCTGCTACCTAACCCCTTTGTCTGTTAAAGCCACTCATGACAAGCATGCTTTAAACAACAATTAAAATTCCTGCTCCCTTTTCTTAGAGACCTGCATGTTATTGATTTCTTATAAATATGTTTAAACATATATAAATCATAGACAGCATACTTACTCCATGTCTATTATGTTCCAGTTCATACTGCAGGAAAGATGAAAAATGTGGAATTATGATATGTCATGATCTCCTAGATTATTGCCCTTAAAGTGGTGGGAATGTATGTAAAGTTTGTGTTTGCAAAGCTAGAAATACATTGACAAATGTGTGGCTATAAGGTGTGCAGGTGTGACAGTCCCACCATCCTCGACTCTTAAAAGGCTTCTTTGCCACGTAAGACCAGGTTCACACAGTGCAAAACCGGTGCCTGGGATCTGGCTTAGGCTGGGTTCACATTGCGTATTTTTTCCTATCCGTGGGATCCTACTTTTTGTAGGATCCCACAGACAGAAAAGAACACCACAGCGGGTGTCCTATTCTGTGTCTGGGTCCGTGATTATCAGGGATCCGGACACAGTAGGGCACTTTCACTTCCGCAATGTATAAAATACCGTATATACTCGTGTATAAGCCGACTTTTTCAGCCCAAAAATTGGGCTGAAAAGTCCCCTCCCTCGGCCTATACACAAGTCATACCGTATTTTTCAGATTATAAAACGTACTTTTGTTCCCCCAAATTTTGGGGGAAAGTGGGGGGTGCGTCTTATAATCTGAATGTATGGGTGGGGGCAGCTCTGGGGAGGTGTCGGGGGCTGGAGCGGGCTAGCTGCGGGATGCAGAGAGAGCGGGGAGATCTCCTGCTCCCGCTCATTTAATATGCACTGCCGCTGTCCATCACCTTGGTGCTGAAACAGCGCCGAGTTATGGACAGAGGAGCAGGCATGCTATCTGCAGTCACCTCTCGCATCCAGGCTATTCCGTACCCCCCTCTGTCCCCCATCACTCTTTATGCCCCCCCAGCTGGCACACACACAGCCCCCCTGCATCTAGAATATGCCCCCCGTCATTCTTCATACCTCCCCAGCTGTCACACACATAGCCCCCCCCACCGCATTAAGAATATGAGTCCCCATCATTCTTTATACCCCGGAGCTGGCGTGCACATAGCCCCCAAATCAAGAATATGCCTGCCCCGCCCCTCCGTCACTGTTTATGCCCTGGAGCTGGTGTGCACATAGCCCCCACATCAAGAATATGCCTGCCCCCCCCCCCCCGTCACTGTTTGTGCCCCGGAGCTGGTGTGCACATAGCCACCACATCGAGAATATGCCTGCACCCCCCCCGTCACTGTTTATGCCCCAGAGCTGGCGTGCACATAGCCCCCACATCAAGAATATGCCTGCCCCCCCATCACTGTTTATGCCCCGGAGCTGGCGCGCACATTTAAAACAACAAACTGTTGACTCACCCTCCAATGCTCGGTCCTTGCTCACAGCTCCTCCGTTGCTCTTCCTGTTTCACGGCCATCAAATCATGTGACCGGGTATTACTGTGCGCCCAGTGACATGATTTGATGGCCGGGAAACAGGAAGAGCAACGGAGGAGCTGTGAGCAAGGACCGAGCATTGGAGGGTGAGTTAACAGTTTGTTGTTTTAAATGTGCGCGCCAGCTCCGGGGCATAAACAGTGACGGGGGGGCAGGCATATTCTTGATGTGGGGGCTATGTGCACGCCAGCTCCAGGGCATAAACAGTGACGGAGGTGGGGGGGGTGCAGGCATATTCTTGATGTGGGGGCTATGTGCACGCCAGCTCCGGGGCATAAACAGTGACGGGGGGGGGGGACAGGCATATTCTTGAAGTGGGGGCTATGTGCACTCCAGCTGAGGAGACATAAAGAATGATGGGGGCGCATATTCTTAATGCGGGGGGGGGGGGGCTATGTGTGTGACAGCTGGGGAGGCATGAAGAATGACACTTTGCTGGGAGCTGTATACACTGTGCTGGGAGCTGTATACACTGTGTTAAGAGCTGTATACACTGTGCTGGGAGCACTATACACTGTGCTGAGGGCTGTATTGTATACACTATGCTCGGGGCTGTATACACTATGCTGAGGTCTGTATACCTGTGCTGAGGGCTGTATACACTGTGCTGAAGGCTGTATACACTGTGCTGAGGGCTGTATACCTGTGCTGAGGGCTGTATACCTGTGCTGAGGGCTGTATACCACACTTCGGGAGGCTGTATACCTGTGCTGAGGGCTGTATACCACACTGCTGGGGGCTGTATACCTGTGCTGAGGGCTGTATACCACACTGCTGGGGGCTGTATACCTGTGCTGAGGGCTGTATACCACACTGCTGGAGGCTGTATACCTGTGCTGAAGGCTGTATACCTGTGCCGAGGGCTGTATACCTGTGCTGAGGGCTGTATACCACACTGCAGGAGGCTGTATACCTGTGCTGAGGGCTGTATACCACACTGCTGGGGCTGTATACCTGTGCTGAGGGCTGTATATACTGTGTTGGGAGCTGTATACACTGTGCTGGGAGCTGTATACACTGTGCTGAGGGCTGTATTGTATACACTGTGCTCGGGGATGTATACACTATGCTGAGGGCTGTATACCTGTGCTGAGGGCTGTATACACTGTGCTGAGGGCTGTATACCTGTGCTGAGGGCTGTATACACTGTGCTGAGGGCTGTATACACTGTGCTGAGGGCTGTATACCTGTGCTGAGGGCTGTATACCTGTGCTGAAGGCTGTATACCACACTGCGGGAGGCTGTATACCTGTGCTGAGGGCTGTATACCACACTGCTGGGGGCTGTATACCTGTGCTGAGGGCTGTATACCACACTGCTGGGGGCTGTATACCTGTGCTGAGGGCTGTATACCACACTGCTGGGGGCTGTATACCTGTGCTGAAGGCTGTATACCTGTGCTGAGGGCTGTATACCTGTGCTGAGGGCTGTATACCACACTGTGGGAGGCTGTATACCTGTGCTGAGGGCTGTATACCACACTGCTGGGGGCTGTATACCTGTGCTAAGGGCTGTATACCACACTGCTGGGGGCTGTATACCTGTGCTGAGGGCTGTATACCACACTGCTGGGGGCTGTATACCTGTGCTGAAGGCTGTATACCACACTGCTGGGGGCTGTATACCTGTGCTGGAGTCCACCCTCGGCTTATTCGCGAGTCAATAAGTTTTCCCAGTTTTTGGGGGCAAAAGTAGGGGGGTCGGCTTATACACGGGTCGGCTTATACACGAGTATATATGGTACATTGCAGAAGTGAAATATAGTATAAAAGAAAGAGTTAAAAATAAAAAAATCAGTATTCTCACCTGTCCGTGATCTACCGTTGCCTCCAGCAAGGTCTGGGTGCTTACAGGACCTGCAGTGACGTCACAAGCCGATCAGCTGATCAGGTCACATGACCGCGGTAACTGCGGTCATGTGACTTGATGACGCTGCCGGGTTGTGACATCACTGCAGGTCCTGTAAGGACCTGGACCTTGCTGGAGGCAACGGTAGATCACGGACAGGTGAGAATACTGATTTTTTATTTTTAACTTTTTCTTTTACTTAATTTCACTTCTGCAATGTATTTTATACATTGCAGAAGTGAAATTAGAAGGGTTGGAGCAATTTTAGCGTACTGACCATGCTCAGTACACTAAAATCGGATCCAAGGAACGATCAACTGTTTCCTCGGACCTGCGCTCATAGGCCCCCATGTTAAAGGCTGAGGATCGGATCGGATTTGGCCTAATTGCCATCCGATTTTGTGGGATCCAATTTTTTTCTGTGCCCAAAATCGGAGCAGTCTTCGATTTTGGGTACAGCAAATAAATCGAACACAAATTGGATCCCACAAAATCGGATGGCAATTAGGCCAAATCCGATCCAATCCGACCCCCATAGGATACCATGGGGGCCAAATCGGATCCGTGGCTGTCCGATTTACATCGTGTAAATGTGAAACCAGCCTTAAAAGGACACTTTGGGTGTGGCCTTGTGAGTGTTAACTTCTCTTAGCCATTCAGAAACATTACAAGATTTCTCAGTATCAGGATTCTGTTGTAATTCTGCAGATTGACCACTAAGGCTGCCTTCAGACTTTCAGATGCATCTGCAGCATTTTGCAGATGCATCTGCAAGCATCTGCATGCAGACCGCGGCCCCTATGTTTATAATGGAGCGCACGGCGGTCTGCAGATGCTTGCAGACCGCCGTGCGCTCTCATTGCCCGCCATTAGTGATCTGTGCGCAAACGGATGCCTGCGCACAAATCACACACTCTCGCCCGCACCAGGGACGCAACATCTCGCGTTCCTGGTGCGGACGAGAGTGTGTGATCTGTACGCAGGCGTCCGCCTGCGCACAGATCACTAATGGCGGGCAATGAGAGCGCACGGCGGTCTGCAAGCATCTGCAGACCGCCGTGCGCTCCATTATAAACATAGGGGCCGCGGTCTGCATGCAGATGCTTGCAGATGCATCTGCAAAACGCTGCAGATGCATCTGCAAGTCTGAAGGCAGCCTAATGGTTGTTCAAATTGCTGCATTTTTAGCTGTGGCCTTATATCTGATTTAGAGAGGGGTAACAATACTATGAGATCATAGAATTTTATCTTTCTATACACCCTAAAATTTGTTTGCTTTTGAAGCTGCTGCCTGACATTGAGCTGCTGCTCGGCTTACTTGTATCCAGAATACCCAAGTCCTTCTCCTGTTCTGTAGTACCGAGTTTACTTCCAATTAATACATATGCAGCAATGGGATTCCTCTGTCCTAGGTGCATTACTCTACATGTACAGTTCCAATCTTCAATTCCTGAGAACTGTCTTACCCAGAATGTTCCAACTCATCTCCAGATTGTTTCCTATTGCTACTTTATAGGACTACTACCACCACTTGTGTTCCCTTCCCGTGCTCCTCTGGCCATTGACTTCCAGCGTTGCTCCACCAGTATCATAACACAGTGCTACATAACCGAAAGCTGCAGACACTCCGGACTATGTTCACAAAGCTCCACCCAAATGTCCTTTTCAGCTCAAGGCTTGATAAATCTTTGCCAATGCATCGGTAGACAATTTAACTACTTCTAGACCAAAAACAACGTACTTACTTCGTATTCGTAAGAGTTCATATGATACTGCGGGAGAAAAACATATGGTTGATCCAACTGTAATTACATTATATGACATATCAGACGTCCACCAGGTTATGGAGGGATGGGACGGGGATCGGTGCAGAAGTTACCATACTAATTTGTGTCTACTTTTGAGAAATCCCTCCAAAGACTAAGTGGCACTTCAGTAGGGGCACTGAGGTGACACATTAACAAGTCCTTAATTTTGAGTTCCCCCCTATAATTCTAGTGCCACATTGCCGGGGTGCAAATTTAAGAGTTGCAAAGGTCACAATCACCCGCCCCTGCCACCTGAGGAGACCCCATACGAGGAGACCTTTGAGAGTTGAGGGGCCTCCTAATAGGATTTTTTTTGTAAAATGTTTGATATATTTCATATGAGCTATACAATATTTCTTTTGGGGTGGTGGGGGGTTCCTTCTCATAGATATCCACTGATTCCTCCTGGCATGTGTTCCCCTTTAGTTATTGTGCAATTTTTCTTCAAATTTAGTGAAAGTATCACAAATATTGAAATAGAAAAAAAACTTACTATTTCTGTAACACCATCCTAAAAACAAGAAGAAAACACAGGGTCATAATCTGAAAGGTCCCTCTCTTGTTATCACTACTCATTATGATGAAGTTCATATCCATGAGGAGGACAGAGGGGGTTAGAGGAAGAGGAGGACAGAAGCGTCTGGAAGAAGAAGAGGACAGAGGGGTCTGGAAGTAGAGGACAGAAGAGTTTAGAAGAAAAAGAGGACTGAAGAATCTGGAAGAAGAAGAGGACAGAGGAGTCTGGAAGAAGAAGAGGACAAAGGGGTCTGGAAGAAGAGGACAGAAGAGTTTGGAAGAAGAAGAGGACAGAAGAGTCTGGAAGAAGAAGAGGACAAAGGGGTCTGGATGAAGAAGAGGACTGAGGAGTCTGGAAGAAGAGGACAGAAAAGTTTGGAAGAAGAAGAGGACAGAAGAGTCTGGAAGAAGAAGAGGACAAAGGGGTCTAAAAGAAGAGGAAAGAGGAGTCTGGAAGAAGAAGAGGACAGAGGAGTCTGGAAGAAGAAGAGGACAGCGGAGTCTGGTGGAAGGGAAGGAGGATGTTATGATTGCAACTTACACGGGAATATAGGTGTCACATTCCCTCCAGAGTCTGCCCATCAACATCTGCTTTTGTCACCAGGCACGGCCATTTTCACCATGTGGTTAGTAGGCCAGTGATAGAGTAGAAATCAGAACCTCTCAACAGTGCAGGCTCTTCAAGTCCACTAAGTTTTTAAAGTGGCTGGGACATGACAGAGTGGATGTGTGTTTGCTATCCAGCTGAAGTCATTAACCCCTAGCTTCAGCCTATTGGAAAACACCACACCCTACTAATACCTTCAGATTCTTGCTGGAAGCTGCCAGAAATAGCTTTTAGTTTCCCCAGCTAGTCTCCTGTCTTGAATAGAGTTTTCCTGTTTTACCTCAGTCTGTTTTTTGGACACTTCTCCTGCCTCACGATTTTGTACCTGACTACACTATTGAATTCTGATCTTGTCCTTTTCCTGACTTCCCAGCTTTGACCCTGCTTGACAGGGGCTGGCTGGTTGCTGTTAACCCGGGTAGCAGTCCACCTTGCATAGCCCACAGCCTGAAGAGCGGGGGGGGAAAGAGTTTTGGATGCTGACGCCAAGTTGAGGAGCAGGGGTGTGGGGGGTGCTAGTGATAAGTTGAGGTGCGGGGGGAGGGGGGTTGCTTTGGTCTGTCTCACCTCCTGGGGCTGCCTCCGCTCCAGTCCCGGGTCCCACAGCCTCTGAAGTTTCTGTGGCTGCTGCGGCCGTAATGCGCCACCTGGCGGCCGCTCTCCCTGATGTAGGCGGCCTTGAACTAGGACTGTACCACCAGCCCGGGGAACAACTGCCACCCTGGCACCTGGGCCAGTCCGCCCCTGCTGCTTGACAAGTATTCCTGTATCTGGACTTTAGCCCTTCCATTAGGCAGCAATATTCTAGAATCTGTTGTAAATCCAGATCCCTGTATGGGGGTTAAAGGGTGTCAGGATTTCTCGGGGTTCTGCCTAATGGAGCGGCTTGTGCCTAGACTGTTTGAGATAATCCTTTTTATGCTGTAGACTTGGACAGATGTCATAATAGGTTTAACACTACAAGTTTTAACTGACCTAGCTGTTTCCAGAGCCAGACTAGGAGGAGACTACTCAGACCTAGGCTGCCTGAAAGGCCATTGAGTGTGTATCCTAAGAAATAGGAGGAAAGTGCAGAGTGCAATATACCAAAATAGGAAAGGAGTGCTGAGATTGAAAAAGTGAGTTAAATCAGCCACCAATGCAAAGGGGAAAAGATATGGTGCTGCTAGAAGGTAATGCTACCTGATTCCTAACTACAAGAAGGAGAAAGGAGCAGGATGGAGAGCAGCGACAGCAGAGAACATAACCCTAACTGATCTCTCACTGATTAGCATAAACAAATGGCAGTATGATGGCTTCTAAGAAAGATCCACCTCAGAATATCACCAGCAGGAAAGACCAGAAAGGGGAAGGAATAAATAGCTGCACTTAAAAGGTAATTTGTCAGATAAAATAAATAAGTGGACACATCTGAGAGCCAAAAATGACTAAAACAAGGGTACAGGCAATAAACATCCAGACAGAGAATGAACCTGCTGTGGCTCAGCAGACAGGAAAACCAACCACAAACCTCACTGGATCAAATCCTGAGGCATTACAGGGGAAAGATGAGTCTGGAGGAGGACAGAGGAGCCTGTAGGGTACAAAGGTTCTGGAGAAGAGGTGAAAGACAGAGGGGTCCATTGAAACAGGACTGAGGGGGTTTGGAAGAGTCTGAAGAAAGTGGTTAAATCAGAGGAGTATTGTGGAAAAGAGGAGGACAGAGTGTAAGGTAGAAGTTAAAGGATTTTGGCAGTGGCTCTCTTTTTGACAGAGGCTGGACAAACATCAGTCTGGATGATTTAGTGAATCCTGCTTAGAGCAGGTGGTTGGATCAGATGACCCAGGAGGCACCTGCCAACTCTACCATTCTATGATTCTATGTACTATCTATTTCTATGATGGCTGTTTCTTGTGGCCTTGAATCTCAGGTGTAGATTTTTTGGACCAGTCCCCTCCGCTATAAAGAGTCACGTGACTTACCATCAGGATTTGAAGATTTTGGTAGTGGCTCTCTCTTTGGTAGAGGTGGACAGACATCTGTCTGCGAGGATTTAGTGAATCCTACTTTGAGCAGGGGGTCCTTTCTAACCTACCATTCTATGATCTATATAGAACACAGAAGTGCAGATCTGAATCAAGCATTGCTGTGTAAGTGGGATTCAAGAGAGATTTGTCAGCCAGAGGATCGTTCTGCTAATGACCATATATTGCATATGGAGTTGTTAGACTTTACTGTTGTCTCTGCTAGCTATGACAGGAATTTCAATGTGATGTGATCAAATTCAGCTTCCTATACCTGTCCTGATCATAAAGATCACTGGAGGACCAAAGACAGAGGTGTCCATGTGGCTGTTATTCACCAAGGATATGACTTGGAACATTTTGACTATGGTAGTCCTTGATGCCACTGTCAAATGTTCTCCATTGTTTAATCCTCCCCATCCCATTAAGAAAGTGGCCCAAATACATTTAGAATGTTAGTCGGGAGTTAGAAAAAAGGTCTTAACTGTCTTGTGCCATTAAAGTTATATATATTGAATTGATAAAATGCACATTGAGATGTGACTTAAACTACATAACTTACTTCATCACCGTGATATATCACTTCAAAATCTGAATAATCTGCATGCAAAATGAAAGAAATATCAAGTGATACATATTGAATACTGCAATACCATGGCTTAACCACATGGAGTGCTATTAGACTGCCTTCACATTAGCGTTTGTGAACGCTGCGTACCGAACGCAGCCAAACCTTGCGCACTGTGTGTTCTATGTTTAACATGGGAACGCATGTGCCTGCTTTTGGCTGTGCTCGGTTGCGTTTGCGTTCGGATGCGCACAATTTGTGGCCCTCCAAACGCAGCTTGTTGTATTTTTTGTGCGGTCGCGGGCGCTTGTTTTATCTGCAAGCGTCCGCAACCGCACAAACAATGCATAGATTTCAATGGATCTGCAGTGTCCTCTGCTGACAGCGCAGGAGAACACTGCGGATCTCATTGAAATCTCTCCCGGTGGCCACCGGGATCAGCGGCCACCGGGAGATCATGCAGAGCCACAGCTGATCTCCTGCTGGTGTCAGCGGGGAGATACAGCTGATCTGACAGCTGTTTAAATCTCCCGTGCTGACACCGAATAGGTGATGTCGACGCGGGAGATTTGAAGCAGCGATCACTGTGTCTTATCTCCTGCACTGATATCACCCTATCCGGTGTCAGCGCGGATTTAAACAGCTGTCAGATCTGCTGTATCTCCCCGCTGACACCGGTGGGAGATCAGCTGTGTCGGGAGGAGGAGATCTCTGCCGCTGATCTCCTCCTCCCGGCCGCCCCCAGAGGCAGCTGGTTGGCTGCCCGGGCACCATACTTATGTGAACGCATGCGGAGATTCTCCGCTGCGTTCACATAAGTTTGTGCTGCGTTGCACTGCATTTGCGTCTGTATGGCATAAGCATGCAGACACAAACATAAGTGTGACGGCAGCCTTAAATACAGTTATGCTCATTTTAAACTGGAGGCGCTATTTTATTGGTAAGCTATGCATGTAGAGATGGTCTAAACAGGTACTGCAAGTGACACAATTTACTGAAATTTTCAATATAATTTAAAGCGACCCTCTACCCCCTCATAGTACGGTTGGCTACATTATTTTCAGACCCGAGCATGTAATATAGTGTATAATTGTGTTCTTATCGCACCTATTAATATTTCCTTCAAGAGTAACAAAGCCAATACCTAAATCATACACATATGTCGGTGTAGTCTCCAGTTCTTCACAGCTCACTGCAATAAATGTGATAAAGCGGAGAAAACATCAGAGAGCGGAAAAATAGGAAAAGGTACAGTATTCATCATGTCAGTGCCTTGTATGATTTATCCTCCAATCCCTTTCATTTTTGCTCTATTATCTGTTTTCCTCCTCTTCTTCCAAGAGTCATAACATTTTTTATCTTTTATTGTCCGCATAGTCTTACGAGGGCTTGCTTTTTACTGGGACAAGTTGTTACTTGTAGGTGACTGACATCTTGATATTTAATTTTTTCAAATTTAAAATATTGTTGAATTTGAAAGATTTGACTTTTCTAGGCACGATCCCAAAAATGTTCATTTTTTCATATTTAGATAGAGGAAATAAGAGTGCAATGTTTTTTAGCTATACTTTGTAAAGATCCCTGAGATCCCTTGATTCTGCTGCTTTTTTCTTTTTAACGCTGTGTCGCTCCATTGCTGAGATATTCACAATTGTTGTTTTGGGAGCACAGTATGTGAAATCTCTGCTTCGCAGTCCAACTGGGAGTTTCTTCACAGTCTTCTCTGGAGGTGTATACAATCACCCATCTTTCCCATATCTTGCCAATCACAGCTCAGTAGTGATTTAGTTGCTGAGCTGAGATTGGCAGCATCTAGGAGTTAAAGTGTAGTCCCCTAGAGAAGACTCAGAAGAAACGCCCAGTTGTTCTGCAAGCAGAAATTTCACATATTGCAAATCTTTACATATACACATATATCTATAAAATCTATACAAAAAACAACAGAATCAGGGGGGTTCAAAAAGTTTTAGAAGGCATTGAACTAATTTCAGGTCATCTTTAAAAATATATATACATTTTTTAGCCACCCTATGGGGAAACTGAACATGTCTATACTAGTTAATTATTTTAATATAGTGGGAAAATCATGATCTCCTATGAAGCTTAATCACTTATGAGACTCACCTCACCCCTCATTGATCCCTCCACAGCTCCCCACCTGGTTTTCCTAGGGCTTCCTTTTTTCTGAGCTTCACTTATTGATGCTTCAGGTGTGGATTAGGCCCCACGTTACATCATGACCTGCATAGTCATGACCTTGCATGACGCCTAGTCAAGTCCGAAGGTGTTGAAAACGAGAGAGAAACTTTTGGAGCCTGAGGAAAGGAGCCAGTGGAGAACCAGGGGGGAATTGCTGGACTGGTGAGGAAAGAAGCAAGTAAAATGATATATATTTTTTTTAAATGAAATTTTTTTAGCATTTTTTTGCCAGACCATCCATTTCCCAGCTGAATTTAAGGGAACCTGTCAGCTGGTTTATGCCCCCCAGCTATCTATGTGTGTACCTGCAGCTTTATAATTCTAGTCTAATCATCCCTGTTTGAGCTCATAGTGTAATTGTAATACATTTATACACTTACATTTTCTTATGCAGTCTACACCTTGGAGGAGGTAGACTGTCTGGCAGGTTAATAGTTAAATCACTATTAACTTGCATGTCTAAAGGACCTGTGTGATGTCCCGTCATGTGGCCTAGTGGGCGGAGCTAAGCAAGCAAACTCACTATGTCCTATTGGGACTCAGCTCCGCCTATTGTCATATGGTTGTGACATCACATTAGGTCTCCCAGCATGTTCTGACATTCAGCTGAAATGTTAAATATTAACCTGCCATACAGTCTACCTCCTCCAAGATGTAGTCTGAGTGCCTCATTCACATAAGAAAATTTAAGCATATAAATGCTTTTTTTTCCACCTTTACTATTACACTCTGAGCTCAGACAGGGATGATTAGACTGGTATTATAAAGCTGCAGCTACAGACAGTGATAGATGGGGGGGAATAAACCACCTGACAGGTTCCCTTTAAGCCAGTTTTTGGATTCTGCAGATCCACTCATCTCTGCTCCTGAGCCGTAAACTGTTTCTCTACCCCTCTGTTCTCCTGCCTAGGAGTCTCTGTTCCTGTTTGTGGCTAAAACCTGGATCTTAAACATTGCAGAGGACGGTGCTGTGGTATCTATTTGCTTCTTATATCTACAACTTCATAACTCAATAGGTCATTATGTAACTACAGGACCGTAGAAGCAGAAGAAACTTTTTAGGCCAGTTTCACATCACAGCCTGATCAGATCTGGGGCTGTTCGGTGTAAACCAGACAGCCCTGGACCCGATTTTCAAACAGAAACATAATTGCCCTCCGGTCCAGTTTGCAGCCGGATGCAGCCGATAGCAGCTGCAGCTGCTGAAATGACAAGATCGCGGCTAGCGGGGAGCTAACCGTGGTCCTGAAACCTCTGCAGGTACAGCTCCTGGTGCTGAAATTTAGCAGCACCCGGCGTCCGGTTCCCGGATCCGATTTTATGTCGGATCCGGCACGATCCGGCACCATTGACCCCCATGTTAGGGGGCGCCAGATCCGGGAGGATCCGATTTGGGTGATTTCTCCCCGGGCACAAAAACGTTGCAAGCAATTGTGGTGCCCCACTATTCAGTGCGCCAAGTAGGGGTACTGCACCCACAATAGAGTGTGTGGTATCCCAGTCATTGGAGGGTATAATGTTGAACTGAGGCTCTCATCCTAGCATCCCTACACCTAGACTATGGGACCAATCAGCTAACCCGTCACCAGGGTAACCCGTCCTGGTGGGAGGAGTGTTAGGGTAGAAGGATCGGGAATCACACAGACAGATTGAGTCTAGTCTGAGGGACGAAGCAAGGAACAAGTTCTAGAGGAACACCACAGGGAGGGCAACCGAAAAGGAGCGGTGACCCAGACAGAGAGGGGAGAACCAGTGCCAGACTGTCTGAGTAAACGGTCTGGGGAAATCCCGGTCCACGACGGGGTACAGGCTCCAAGTCGTGGTGCAGGCGAGTCCAGCCCTGAGCTGCCAATACCGGTGGGTCGTGAGTCTTCCAAGAGTCCCCAGCCTTGTCCACAATGTGCAGCCCCACCAGGTATCCTCAAACCGGGTTGAGCCCCTTAGAGAAGAAGGGTCGCCTCATCACACCCAACGGGCCTGGTAGGAAGTGGGTCTGAACAGGGCAGCGCAAGGATAGAAAGGAGGCGCAAGAAAGACACAGAGGACAGTGAAAGTAAAAGAAGGAATACTTGGAGAGCCTCAAAAAGGCTTTGTTCCCTCCAGTACTACCCGGCCAGCTACCCGCAAAGACTGCATGAATGTAAACTGAAGTGAACCGTTAACTGTTACCAGTAAAATACCCGTACAGAGTCAGCAAGCCTCCGGTGTCTTATTCTGCTTAAGTTAAGGAGTAGCTGCTGCCCATCAACCAGTTCAGCAGCAGCACTGCCCTTGGGACCCCGCTCTGCCTGCAGGGAGCGTTGTCAACTGGCTGCAATACCACCATCCCCAGCGGACTGATAGCGGTGCTGGTGAGATCACCAGAAACTGCAGGTGGCGTCACAAAACTTTATTTCTTTATTTTTATTATTTTTCCCCTTTTACCAAGTGACCCCAGGGTTATTGGCCCGGGCATTGGCTACCGAGACAACCCCCAAGCACTAACGCCCGGTAACCGAGTTCCCAAAGACCCCTGGGCTGGTCACAATGTTTTTGTGTGTTCGGGAGAAAAATCAGAATCTTGACGGATCCTCCCGAACAGATGGAAACTGGATGGCAAATAGCTGCCATCCAGCTGCATCCGGTCCCCTAGGGCTGCATTAGTGCAAAATCGGGTCCGGGTCTGTCTGGTTCACACCGGACAGCCCCTTACCTGGTCTTGCCGTGATGTGAAACCAGCCTTAGATTTTTGTTACTTTCATGATGTTTTTGGACTGTCGATTTCTCCTTCATTGTGCATTATGAGACTTCTTTGCCCCTTATTTAGTTGTCCTGGTGTAGTATGTAACCTTCCTATGCATTGTTTTAACCCCTTCATGACCCATGACGTTGTACAACGTCATGGGCTAGTGAGGGGAGTTTGATGTGAGCTCCGGCGCGAAGCTCAAATCAAACACCCGACATCTCAGCTGATTTCATCAACTGAGATGTCGGGCTCACGGCACCGATCGGATCAGGGATACGATCGGTGCTGTTAACCCTTTGGATCCTGCTGTCATTCTATGTTTTTTGGTTGCCGCAACACTGCAATAAAATGCAATAACGGACAATCAAAACAGCGTATCTACCCAAAAATGATATCATTAGAAACGTAAGCTCAAGACGCAAAAAATAAGCTATCACACAGCCCCAGATCCCGGAAAATGGGGACGTTACGGGTTGCAGAACATGGCGCAAAAAGTGTGATTTTTTTTTTCTAAACTTCTGAATTTTTTTCCGCCATTTAGATACCAATAAAGGTATACATTTTTGGTATCTACAAACTCGAACTGACCTAAAGCATCACACTGTCATGTTGGTTTTACTATATAGTGAACATCGCGACTAAAATACCCAAAAAACAAACGTGTAATTGCACTTTTTTTGCAATTTCACTGCACTTAGAATATTTTTGCAATTTCCCAGTACACTATATGGTAAAATAAATGTTTGCATTTGAAAGTACAACTCGTCCCACAAAAAACAAGGTGTCATATGTCTATATTGATGAAAAAATAAAAAAGTTATGGCTCTTGGAAGCAGGGGAGCAAAAAACAAAAATGAAAAATGAAAAATTCCAAGGTCATGAAAAGGTTAATGGTGAGCTTTGTGCTCAGACCTAGCAGCTAATCAGGAAAAGCAGAGCTGTGGTATAGAGGGAAAAGAGCAGAAAGGAGCCTATGTAATGAAGAGGATATTCTGAAAGACGTCCGCAGACTCCCTGTAGCAGTACAAATCAGCTGAAGTCACAGATTACAGCTCTGTAATAACACAAAACATGCAGAATACAACATCCCTCCTCTGTGTGCACCCCGGCCTCATGGAAAAGCCTAAGGAATGGCAACCAAAAGTGACTAATGGAAGTATAGAGGGGGGTAGTCAGTAAGGAGGGAAGACATCAATGGGTAGCAGTCAGTAAGGAGGGAAGACATCAATGGGCAGCAGTCAGTATGGAGGGAAGACATCAATGGGTAGCTGTCAGTAAGGAGGGAAGACATCAATGGGTAGCAGTCAGTAAGGAGGGAAGACATCAATGGGCAGCAGTCAGTATGGAGGGAAGACATCAATGGGTAGCAGTCAGTAAGGAGGGAAGACATCAATGGGTAGCAGTCAGTAAGGAGGGAAGACATCAATGGGTAGCAGTCAGTATGGAGGGAAGACATCATTGGGTAGCAGTCAGTAAGGAGGGAAGATGTCAATGGGTAGCAGTCAGTAAGGAGGGAAGACATCAATGGGTAGCAGTCAGTATGGAGGGAGGACATCAATTGGTAGCAGTCAGTAAGGAGGGAAGATATCAATTGGTAGCAGTCAGTAAGGAGGGAAGACATCAATGGGTAGCAGTCAGTAAGGAGGGAAGATATCAATGGGTAGATATCAGTAAAGAAGGAAGACATCAATGGGTAACAGTCAGTAAGGAGGGAAGACATCAATGGGTAGCAGTCAGTAAGGAGGGATGACATCAATGGGTAGATATCAGTAAAGAGGGAAGACATTAGTTAGTAACAGTCAGTAAGAAGGTAAGATATCAGTGGGTAGCAGTCAGTAAGGAGGGAAGATATCAATGGGTAGCAGTCAGTAAGGAGGGAAGATATCAATGGGTAGCAGTCAGTAAGGAGGGAAGATATCAATGGGTAACAGTCAGTATGGGGGAATGACATCAATTACTAGTAGTCAGCAAGGAGATATGACATCAGATGGTAGCAGTCAGTAAGGAGAGAAGACATCAATAGGTAGCAGTCAGTAAGGAGAGAAGACATCAATGGGTAGCAGTCAGTATGGTGGAATGACATCAGTTACTAGCAGTCAGCAAGGAGATATGACATCAGATGGTAGCAGTCAGTAAGGAGGGAAGACATCAATAGGTAGCAGTCAGTAAGGAGGGAAGACATCAATAGGTAGCAGTCAGTAAGGATGGAAGACATCAATGGGAAGCAGTCAGTAAGGAGGGAAGATATCAATGGGTAGCAGTCAGTAACAAGGGAAGACATCAATTGGTAACAGTCAGTAAGGATGGAAGACATCAATGGGTAGCAGTCATTAAGGAGGGAAGACATCAATGGGTAGCAGTCAGTAAGGAGGGATGACATCAATTGGTAGCAGTCAGTAAGGAGGGAAGACATCAATGGGTAGCAGTCAGTATGGTGGAATGACATCAGTTACTAGCAGTCAGCAAGGAGATATGACATCAGATGGTAGGAGTCAGTAAGGAGGGAAGACATCAATAGGTAGCAGTCAGTAAGGAGGGAATACATCAATAGGTAGCAGTCAGTAAGGAGGGAAGACATCAATAGGTAGCAGTCAGTAAGGAGGGAAGACATCAATAGGTAGCAGTCAGTAAGTAGGTAAGACATCAATAGGTAGCAGTCAGTAAGTAGGTAAGACATCAATTGGTAGCAGTCAGTAAGGATGGAAGACATCAATGGGAAGCAGTCAGTAAGGAGGGAAGATATCAATGGGTAGCAGTCAGTAAGGAGGGAAGACATCAATGGGTAGCAGTCAGTAAGGAGGGAAGATATCAATTGGTAGCAGTCAGTAAGGATGGAAGATATCAATGGGTATCAGTCAGTAAGGAGGCAAGATATCAATGGGTAGCAGTCAGTAAGGAGAGTATAGCCATTATTTTAGTAGTTAGTGAGGAGAGTAGCCATCAATTCATAGCAGTCAGTAAATGCAGTAGTTAATAAAGGATTGTACTTAGTGAAGCATAGTAGTCAGTAAGTGATAACAGTCAGTAAAAGTTAGCAGTCATAGAGGTTAGTAAGAACTAGAAGTCAATAATTCACAGCAGTTACCCTAATAATGATTCACTTCAAAACAGTCAGTAAATAATAGAAACCATCAATTGATGGCAGTCAGTAAATGATAGCAGTCAGTAAATGGTAGCAGTCAGTAAATGGTAGCAGTCAACCTAAACAGCATTTTGTAGCTATTAGCAGTCAGTAGCAGGCAATTATTTCTGTGAAATTAATTCATTGTAGCTTTCATTATTTTAGGCAGTGGAACAGTCTGAAGAATAGTCAGTAACAGATAAGTCAGTAAAGGATATGAGTCAGTAAATGTCTTACCTCTGTAGACCTGGAGGACCAGGGGCAGGAGCAGGTACATCTGTAGGCAGGAGGGCAGCCTCATGTCTTGTGTCTGGAGATGTGGTGTGTGAGGAGGAGGAGGAGGATATAGCAGTATATATCAGGCTGATCCTCCCTCCTGATGTGTAGAGGAAGTCCCTGACTCTGGGCCAGATATTTAGGAAAGGTCACCGACCTCTTGTCAGTTCTGTAATGTCAGCCCCATTAAACATCACAAACAAGGGTGGAAAGAGCTTAGGACAGCACAATAGAGCAGGATTGTCTGTGCCTTCATGACCATCTCATTTCACAATTACTGGCAAATATTCATAAAGGAAAACTCCCCAAAAACATCTCCTTAGTGGTTAAAATATATCTAGGTGAAGCTTTTATAGGGCAGTATTTGTTGGAGGTGTGGCTGCTATAGGACAGTATTTTCTGGAGGTGTGGCTGCTATAGGACAGTATTTTCTGGAGGTGTGGCTGCTATAGGACAGTATTTTCTGGAGGTGTGGCTGCTATTGGGCAGTATTTGCTGGAGGTGTGGCTGCTATTGGGCAGTATTTGTTGGAGGTGTGGATGCTATAGGGCAGTATTTTCTGGAGGTGTGGATGCCATAGGGCAGTATTTGTTGGAGGTGTGGCTGCTATAGGACAGTATTTGCTGGAGGTGTGGCTGCTATAGGACAGTATTTGCTGGAGGTGTGGCTGCTATAGGACAGTATTTGCTGGAGGTGTGGCTGCTATAGGAGAGTATTTTCTGAAGGTGTGGCTGCTATTGGGCAGTATTTGTTGGAGGTGTGGCTGCTATTGGGCAGTATTTGTTGTAGGTGTGGCTGCTATAGGGCAGTATTTTCTGGAGGTGTGGATGCTATAGGGCAGTATTTGTTGGAGGTGTGGCTGCTATTGGACAGTATTTTCTGGAGGTGTGGATGCTATAGGGCAGTATTTGTTGGGGATGCAGCTTACTACAGGGCAGTATTTGTTGCAGGTGTGGCTTGCTGTAAGGTAGTATTTGTTGGGGTGTGGCTTGCTATAGGGCAGTTTTTGGAGGTGTTGCTTGCAATAGAGCAGTATTTGGGGGTGTGGCTTGCAATAGGGCAGTATTTGGAGGTGCGGCTTCTATAGGGCAGTATTTGGAGGTGCGGATTGCTATATGACAGTATTTGTTGGAGGCGTTGCTGGCTATTCAGATGTGTTTGTGGGTGAGCCTTGCTATAGGGCAGTATTTGTTGGAGGTGTGGCTTGCTATAAGGCAGTATTTGGGATGTGGTTTGCTGTAGTGAAGTGTTTGGGGTGTGGCTTATTATAGAGCAGTATTTGTTGGAGGTGCAGCTTGCTGTAGGGCAGTATTTGTTTTAGGTGTGGCTTGCTGTAGGGCAGTATTTGTTTTAGGTGTGGCTTGCTGTAGGGCAGTATTTGTTTTAGGTGTGGCTTGCTGTAGGGTAGTATTTGTTTTAGGTGTGGCTTGCTGTAGGGCAGTGTTTATTTTAGGTGTGGCTTGCTGTAGGGCAGTATTTGTTTTAGGTGTGGCTTGCTGTAGGGCAGTATTTGTTTTAGGTGTGGCTTGCTGTAGGGCAGTATTTGTTTTAGGTGTGGCTTGCTGTAGGGCAGTATTTGTTTTAGGTGTGGCTTGCTGTAGGGCAGTATTTGTTTTAGGTGTGGCTTGCTGTAGGGCAGTATTTGTTTTAGGTGTGGCTTGCTGTAGGGCAGTATTTGTTTTAGGTGTGGCTTCCTTTAGTTCAGTTTTTGGAGGTGTGGCTTGCTTTAGGGCAGTATTTGTTTTAGGTGTGGCTTCCTTTAGTTCAGTGTTTGGAGGTGTGGCTTGCTATAGGGCAGTTTTTGTTTGTGGGCATGACATGCTATAGGGCAGTATTTGTGGAGTGTGAGTTAGTATGTGGTGGGATTGGTCAGAATATACATTTTGATCACAAATATTCTCCTTATATATTCTTCACCACATGAATTGTACACGTACAGGAAAGTCATTGCCTACAACAGTGATTTTAGATGTTATATACTATAATGGTTAAAATGTAAAAGTCAAAATGTGTATGGGGCCACCCTACTCTACCCCCAGCAGATGATATTGGAGAGAGAAGGATATGACATGTCTGATTTTTAACTGTCAATCTTTTTGTTCTCAGTGAGCTAAGCCATTGCTAGAGTAGAACACAGGAGAGTCGGGAGACATAGCGGTCGGCCAAACAATCAATTATCACTCGGCCATTAGCTATTTGTTATCACATAATTCAAACCGCAACATAATCTGATTAAATACAGCTCAAGAAACCTGTGTCTTAACTGAAAGAGGAGCCATTCACTCATTTACCTCCGTGAGCTGAGGAAAAAGGCTATGATATCAGAAGAAATAAATCTTCTCAATGACTGAAAGGATATGGAGTACTGAGCCTAGAGAAAATAAAACTCTTTGTGCTCCTGGAGGTATAGCAACCTCAACGCACAGACCACATGTGAAACAAACAGAATCCATTTTAAACACATGTACCACTCCCAAGAGTGGGGTTATGTAAGAAGCCAGACCCTCCCATCTTTCCGGCTGCTCGTAAAACCTGGCCTCCTGTGCCTTAATAACTCTCCTTTGTACTTAATTGTACTAGAGCAGCACCTGGGCTTACATCACAGAGGATAACCACTTAGCTGCATACCTCCCATCCACTATGTGTCCAGCTGCCATTTTATAGTGCTAACAATAGAACTCCTCTTAGGGTACTATTACACGCCGCAACTACGGTGTAGCAACTGAGAGGCAATCTGGAGTTCCGTCACCGTTGCCCAGAAATTGCTATGAAATTGCGGCGTGTAATTGGGGAACGCGATGGCGGTTTCAGAGCATTGTTGAACAAGCAGAGGCAACCCTGAAGGTGATTTGCCCTGGTTTGGTGTGTGAAGGGCGATAGGGATGGAATCTGCTCCGCCTACTGATTTCCCAGAGGCATGCCACAGCGTGCTGGATACCACGCCCCATCAGCGATGATTGATGGGGGCTACTCTGTTTCCATTGGCTGTCCCTCAACAGGGCGACATATTTGAAGAGATGTCCATTCACAATACACGATTGCAATGGCGTCATGTATTAGTCAGCCTTCCTGCACAGGCTGGCCAATCATGACGCTAACGCATTGTCTAATCAGTGTGTTTGGGTCACGGAAAACACAAGTCTGTCACGCCTATGTTTTGGCGGCGCAGAACATGTACGCCCACATTCCTTTAGGGATTGCGGTGTGTGAAGCGGCATCAAGAGTCAACCGGATGTTTCCCAATGTTGGTGTGGGAACTTCCGGGACGATACATCAACTTAGGTTGAGGGCGCAATTGCGGTGTGTACATGCGGCTTCGGCGTTCGGTAGCAACCATTAAAAACGTGCACACGCACGTTCGGTTGCCTCCGATCGCCGGTGAGAGTTGCGGCGTGTAAAGGTACCTTAAGAGTTGGGACTCTGAGCTTATGGAGCTGCCTTTCCTCAGACTGCATCCCATCCACATGACTAGGACAGGCTGCTGTTTGAATTATGTGAGAGGGGACAGAACAGCACATGACATCTACACAGCACATGGTCTTTGCAGATAATGATCTCTATCACCGACACCAGCTGATGGGAAATGGGATTATTTAAAACCTGGGGGAATGGACAATAGTGTCACCCGACACACACAGCAGCAGCTCACCTGGAGAGCTAAAAGGCTAAAGGAATTAACTCTATTTAACTACTGCAGAGCAATTCACAGAGACAGCAGAGCAATCTACACATGATAATTAGATTCTTGGAGAATCGAAAATAATACAATTCCTCTAATTGTCTTGAAAAAACATGTATGACATTATTGTCTTTTCCTCACACACTAATCTTCACTCCAATGCTCTCAGACACTCTCTGTACAGTTTGTTCAGTGTTTTATGACTTTCTCTTGCTTACCTATGGCTAAGCTGTGATGTCCTCTCACTATCCAGATTCAACACAGAATGACTGCTTCATTCCATGCCTTGACTTTTATACAGGCTTTGAAAGTCCTTCCTGACTGGCTGTGCTATACCATGTGATGTGATAGCAATCATGCAAAATAGGTAAGCCTTCCTGAGGTCATGCAATCTTAGAGAAGAGTCAAAGGAAATGAAATGTTGTGTTCTCATATGTATCTATATTATTTGATTTTGTTCGGATTTTCCCTGGAAAGTCCACAGTTAACAGAAAAACATTTATCTCTATTCTTTCTTGAAGTAATTATGAATATGCATGTTCTAAAGAAACAAATGAGGAAATGAGAGAACAAACAGAACAACAGTGTGGATGACTTTGACAATAAAAAGGGAACATGTTGGGCTTGTTTAAGTAATCCGACTTGCGGTATGGCTGAATAGGTCACAGGATGATAAACAATATACGGTACTTATATTGGGGTATATTCTTTTTATACTTATATTGTAGCAATCATGTGTGCTAGGTCTGAAAAATACGTCTTTATGGGAGTCTGTCCGAATATATACTGGAAGCAACCAAATAGGCATATATGAGATTTAGCAACAATAGAAAGCACTCTGTTTTTAAATTTATTCCTGCAAAAAAACAGCTTTATAGTCATAAGTAAAACTGCACAGTGTACTGTATAACAAGGCTAAACACCTCAGTGCACCATTGCCTTGCCTATTTGGATAACTGCCACTCCTTCTTTGTTCATTGACACTATTGGATTGCTCAAAAGCAGTCAGCACTATTTGAAGATAAACCTCAGTTATGTGATTAGGATATAGGACATTTCTCACTCTCTCTAGTATCACTTTTGTGCAGGACATTGCATCCCAGCTATACCTGAGCATTGTCAATAGAGAGGAGAGAGTGATTTTTCTGCTTTGTCTTGCACTGAAGTGATAGCAGAGGAGACAAGAAATGTCAGTAGCAGAAGAGAGTGATTTTTAGCAGAGGAGACGAGCAATATCAGAAGTGAGGAGAGAACGATGAGTGCACTATTCTTGCTGCTGACATTGCTGCCTCAGGTATATCATCATGGAGGGAAGAGTGATTTTTGCAGTCTTTCCTTCACTGAGAGGATAGCTGAGAAGACAAGCAGTATCAGAAGTAAGGAGAGAGTGATTTTGAACTCATTTACTAGCAGAGGAAAAGAGCAATGTCAGAAGTGGGAAGAGAGTGATAAGTGCTGTCATCTTATTGCTGACATTGCTGCCTCAGAATCAGGGAGGAGAGAGTGATTTTTGCACTTTCTCCTGCATTGAAGTGAGAGCCGAGAAGACAAGCAATGTCAGAAGTAAGGAGTAAGTGATTTTTCACTCTCCCTTGTACTAAAATGATAGCAGAGAAAAAAACTATTTCAGAAGTGAGGAGAAAGGGATTTGTATACTCTCCTTGCTGATGACATTGCTGCCCTAGCTATGGCAAGGGGAGAAATGTTTTTTTGCACTCTTTCCTGCACTGAAGTAATAACAGAGGAGACAAGCCATATCAGTAGTGAGGAGAGAGTTATTTTTGCACTCTTTCCAGCTCTGAAGTAATAACAGAGGAGACGAGCAATGTCAGAAGCAAGGAGAGAGTGATTTTTGCACACATTTCTTCACCGAAGTGATAGCAGAGGAGACAAGCAATGTCAGAAGCGAGGAGAGAGTGATTTTTGCACACATTTCTTCACTGAAGTGATAGCAGAGGAGACAAGCAATGTCAGAAGCGAGGAGAGAGTGATTTTGCACACATTTCTTCACTGAAGTGATAGAGGAGGCAAGCAACGTCAGAAGCGAGGAGAGAGTGATTTTTGCACACATTTCTTTACTGAGTGATAGCAGAGGAGACAAGCAATGTCAGAAGCGAGGAAAGAGTGATTTTGTGTGTTTTTCGTGACCACATGGACTGGGATCACATAACAGCTTTGATTTCAGACAGAGATTCCTATTAAGGACATTCACACATGCTTTCATCCACACCATTCAGAGTCTAATATTATTAGCCACATTAATCAGTCTCTCAATAGCAGGATTCATGCATGATCATTTTTACTTCTAAACCTTGCTGTCCATGACTAATATCTACATATCATAAATATCATCTTTCACATTCCACTATATTTCAGTGCTTCCTTTTACACAGATGATGTCATTTACATGGCCATCTGCCATCTATTATCTAATATTGTCACACATCCATTCACAAATGCAGGACGTTGTATGGTATGTCTGCTATCTGGCATTTATAACATATCTACAGGATAGATTCAAGCCTGACCTTGACTCTCTCCTGTTGGGTAATTTGAGGCCACCTCAAGAGGTAGCAAAGCTTGAACACCATTGAACTTATTGAATGCTGAGAATCTGTAAATGGGGGAAGTACACTATGGGGGCATTACACTCATGATACAGATATACTGACAGAATTCTCTTTGTGGTACTTCATACCATTTAGTGTTAATTTAAGCAGTTTACTACTTTTTTAGCTGTTGGAACTTCGAAATAAACCTTTATTTTTAACTTTGGTGCATTCAGATGTGGGTTTGCAGATATATGAGAGATCTGGATTCCAATTAATAGGAGGTTATCTATTATATAATCACGAATGGGTTATTTTGCCCCTATTGAGTAGCTAAGCTGACGACATTCAAGCTGTCATTGGATCTGACCGAATGCATATTGGCGCGCAGCACCATTGCGAGCATTCTACAGGACTCGCTATTGTAGCGCAGTGGGCAATGCGAGTCTCCTTTTAGCAGCGCGAAGCATTGACCCGAAGCGTGCCATTGCGAGTCAGAGACTCGTTTTAGAATCCGATGCATTGATGGCACATAGTAGTAACTTTATAAGGAAGAGAGTAATCTGTCAATAGCTTTTAGCCCAACTTCGCTCAAGTTACTCCACCTAGAAGATTCCAGAAGAACCACGGCCATCACCCTTTAACCCCAATGCAGAGATCTAGACTTTAAACAGGGTCCTCTGGGTTGCACCTACGGAGTGGCTACTGGCTATAGGTGAAAGCTTAAGGCAAGGCTGATCAAACTAAGCTGGGTCAGTATCAGAAGGGACAAATCCATCTGCAGAATGGTAGGCAACATCAAATCCAAGGGAAAGCTTGGGTCCGAAAAGAGTAGAGTCAGACAAAGGATCAGAATCAGGAAGGTTTAGAGAACATTTGGTCAGGGTCACTAGTCAGGTCACAATAAAAGAAAACATACAAATAGAATGCAATATAGGGGAACCAAACAGTCATTGGCAACTCTCTGCAGTATACGGGAGTTTAAGTAGGGTGTGGCGCTATCCCATGGCCACAGCACTGAGCTGTTACACCTGCTGGGCTATGGGACTATACACACCCAGTTTGCCTGATTAGACACTACCATGGGTCCCAGCTACACCAGTATATCAGGCTGGATGAGCCTGTGAAACTCAGAGATATTGGCTATAGCATCTCCTTTATCATTGGCGCCACCCATAAGGATGAATACAGCAACACCTGATGACAAAGGCAGATGTTGGTGGAGCAGGTCTGGCTAGAGACATGAACAGAAAGTCCTATGAGGCACTTTTAAATTGACCTGTAGTCTAAAAACAAAAAGCATTTCACTAGTGATTTGCCCCCAAACAATATAATACATTTATACACCTTTGCATTGTCCCATACCCTCCCCTTTGTTCTTCGTTTACATTGAGGCTTATATCTTAATTGTTTGACAGTATAAACCGTATGGGAACGTCAAAGATATTTTGGAATTTTTTCTGGTGGCTCTATTGAGTTCCACGGCTTCTTTATATTCTTCCAGAAGGTTTTGTTTTGGCAGGACTGTGTTTTATCACTAGTTTGTTTTTCTGGAGAACCTTTTTCTTAAGGTTCCGTGACATCCTTATTTCTTATACTGTAGATGATGGGATTTAACATGGGAGTCACCACGGTGTATAGAATAGCGATGGCTCGGTCTCGATCTGCAGAGTAACTGTGTCGGGGACGTAAATACATGAACATAATGGTTCCATAATAAAGTGAAACCACAGTTAGGTGTGAAGCACAGGTGGAGAACGCCTTGTATCTACCTTTGGAGGAACGAATCTTCAAGATGGTGGTGATAATGTGAAAATAAGAAACTAAGTCAACAAAAAAGAGCAAAGTGCAATTATTCCCCCAGAGATGTACACAGCCACCTCATTAAATAAGGTATCACGACAGGAGAGCTTGAAGAGTGGTGGCATCTCACAGAAGAAGTGATTGACATGGTGGGACTTGCAGTAGGGCAACTGGAAGGTGAAGGCAGCATGGATTACAGCATTTAAGAAGCTTACAGTCCAAGAAAAAAATGCCAGACATGCGCATACCTTCTTGTTCATTATGATCTGGTACCGTAAGGGATTGCAAATGGCCACATATCTGTCGTAGGCCATCACTGCCAACGTTATACATTCTGCAGCTCCCAACGCAAGGGAGAAATACATCTGAGAGGCACATCCTAGGAAGGAAATACTTTTGTCTTGAGAAAATGTATTTACTAGTAATTTGGGCACAACGGTGGAGGAAAAACAGATGTCAATGAATGAGAGGTTGCTTAGGAAGAAGTACATAGGGGTGTGCAGTTGGCTGTTGACCCTCACTACTGCAATTAATAGGACATTTCCTGTCAGTGTAATGGTATATATAATCAAGAATAGCAGGAAGTAGATTGCCTGAAGATGGGGGATGCCGGAGAGACCAAGAAGGATGAATGACTTCACACTTGTTTGGTTTGATCTGTTCCATTACACTTCTCCAGATGTACCTAAAAAAGAAAAGGACGTAACTAGTATTGATAAAACTTTTATTTTTGGCACTTTCCCAACACATCGACATTTCAGCTAGATGAGTTGTATGGATGATGGACCATTAGGTTCATGATGGACTGTTTTGGGAGTAAAAGCAGACAATTCTTTATCATCTCATACTACAATCAAAATTAGAGAACAACACACAATTTCCTTAAAGTTAAGGTCATTGTGTTGTCATATGTGAAATATCCTAAAATGAGTAACATAGCAGTATTTTAAGCTTATTTCATAAATTTAATATGTTATAAAAATCATGAATAAAACGTAAATGAAATAAATGAAAAAGAACAATGATCATAATTAGAGAACACTTTCAGACACCTGCAAGCTATCGGTTTAATCTGGCACCTGGTGCTAATTTCCGTAATTAACTGACAAACCCTATGTAACTGGCGCCTAACTTTCCAGTTTGCACTCACTTTGCAAAAATGGTGACTGAAAGCCTCTGGCAGCAGGTTGTCCAGATAAAGGCCAAAGGGGTCACCCTATCGGTCGTAGTAACAGAAGTTGGTTGTTCTAAGTCTGTGATTTCTAGAATATTGCATCTTTACAACATCACAAAGTCTTTCAAGGCCCCAAGAAGGCGGGTCACCCTCGAAAGACAAATGCAAGAGGGGAGAGTGTAATGCAGAAAATATCCATGGATATTCGTTTCAACACTGCAACAGGAATAGTTCGCCAGTTCAGCACTCAACCGGGTAAGGATCTGTCTCATCACACAGTGTCACAATATTTAAGAGCATTTGGACTGAAAGCCCACACTACAGGTACCAAACCTCTAATTAGCAGAAAGAATAAAAAGGTTAGACTCACCTTTGTCGAGGAGCATGTTTGTGTGGACAGAGGAAAAGTGATCCACAGTTCATTTTAGTGATGAAAGCAAGTTTATTTGGACCTAATTGGAAACATTATGTTCGTTAACAAACTGGGGAAAGACTGAACCCAAAGTGTGTAAAGAAGTCAGTGAAAGGTGGTGGAGGAAGTGTCATGGTTTGGGGAATGTTTTCTGCTGTGGGAGTTAAGGCCGCTTTACACGGCACGATATCGTTACGATATTGTATACAACGGCACGGGAGCGCGCACGTTTTTGGCACTAGTCCAAAATCGCATAGGAAATGTTACACGGGGAGATATCGGCAGGCAACGCAACTGCGATGTCTACGCCCAGTCATTCGCGCTGTGTAGGAGTGACCCAGGGAACGACCATTTAACATGGGAGTGAATAGGGGAAGTTGCGCTCCAAATCGTAGTTGCGCTGTCACACAGCATGATCCTGCAAGATCGTCAAGCCAATATTGCACAGTTGGAGAACCTGCACAATTCACAAACGATATCGTTTTGGCATTGTTCTTGCGTCGCATTGCTTATTTACAACGCACAAATGATATCGGCGGGAACGCCCGGACCATGTGACTTTTTATCGTAGTTTGGCAACGATATTGTGCCGTGTAAAGCGGCCTTTAGACTTCTCATACAGCTACATGGCAGAGTGAAGGCAAGTGTGTATCAGAACAGTCTTCAACAACACGTGGTTCATTACTTGTGTTCAGCACTCAATCACCCAGCTATTTTCATTCAGGAGAATGCCCCCTGTCACACAGCAAAATGGGAAAAGCAGTTTCTTGAAAAAGATAACATTGAAACAATTAAATGGCCACCCAGAGTCCTGATCTAAACCCAATAGAAAACTCTAGAAAATCCTTTGGGCTATCCCATTCACTGCTATCCACCCCCTTAGGCTATGTGCCCATTGGACGTTTTGTGGGCTGTTTTTTTAGCGTTTTCCGTTGGCGGTTTCCGCTGAGTTTTATGTTAATTTATGTTAATCCTAACCACCGGTTGGATTAACATGCTAGTCAATGGATTTTAGAAAACGCTGTGTACATTAGAACGTTTTTTTTTGTCTCCTTTCCAGTTTCTCCACCGGTTTTCCACCGGTTTTCAAAGATAGAGCATGAGACTTCTTTTGAGCGTTTTTCCAGTGGTTCCAGCTTACAAGTGCACAAAAAACAGTCTTAAAAACGCTAAGAAAAACCGCCAGAAAACCGCCGACAAAACGCTGTACAAACGCTATAAAACCGCTCAAAAAACGCTCAAAAAACGCTCAAAAAACGATGGACACTGCTGAGGTCAGAAAACTCAGTTTCTGCAATTCTCCACCGGTTTTCTGACGGTCTGCAATGATGCAGAACCGTCCAGTGGGCACAAAGCCTTACAGCGTCCACAGGTGATTGAATGAACACAGACAACAGGTTTTGGGGATAACAGCTGCTTTACTTCAGCAGAACGGGAAGATATAACATGGAGTAATTGGTTACAGTTGATGTGGATAATCCACGGCCAATAGAGTTCAGGATTGGATTCTGACACAGAATTAAGGTTCTGGAGCTTTAAGAACCTGTGTTAGTTAGAAGCAGTGCCTGCAGGTAATAATAAGAAAGTTCAAAGTCTATTGGGGTGAATAAGTAGAAGAGGAGATGGATAGCAAAAGTATTTCCAGACCTGGCGTCCTGTATCCATTTCACAGCTTGTCACGGTCCGTGCTGAAATATTTACTTACAGCAAATAACAGATAATTTGCGGTGAGGTGGGCGACCCTAGATTTCCTCAAAACGCGGACCAATAGGTTCTTCTGTGCACTTTCAATGCGACCTAATGCTGGGGAAGCACAAGTTAATCCGGACAGCGCAAGACCCAGGGTTAAAAAGAGTTCAAAGTCTTTAGCCATGTTGGCTGTAGAAGCCAGAGGAAAGCTCGAAAGCATCAGACCTGGCTGTAAGTCTTGAGATGAATAAAATGACGAGAAGGATGAACCCCCTAGGTATGGAGCCTGGAGGAGGTGAGGAGACCCCTCACATTAGGTCTGCTCCGCGTCATATCAGACACTCTGGGGACTATTCAGATCTTGGTCTTGTCTAGACCGAGACTGGAGATAGCTCCTCCTATTGAATCTTGGTGACAGGGTCACTGACCAATAGAACCGATGCTCAATTCTGTGTCAGATTTTATATTATGAAGGTAATATTAATTATGCATTTTACCAGCAGATGGTGGCTGGAACACAACAAATGAAAAGTGCACTTTATAGACCACTGAAACACATTCTTGAGAAATATATGATATGAGTAAGTTTTAGATTCATTTAAATCATATAACATTAGAAGGACAACTGAGGAGTGAGTTGCAGTGAACAGAGGCTACTCACAGTCCAGGGTTACTTAAAGGGCCAGAGACATAATCTGGACCGGGTCTCATGGCCACCCTTGCCAATATCAACAGTTTGAATCATGTGGGCGAACTCACATCTCTTCCCCTAGAGACGATGTTGGAAGGAGAGAGGGATCCGGCAGGTTGAATCACAAACGGCTAATACTTTTATTCTGGGAAATAAGCTACCATCAGAGGAGTCTGGCAAGTGCTCTCTTGTACAGAACACTGGAGCGCTGAGGCGTGTATGGGGGAGTTGGAGGAGATAATTGTGGTCTGAACAATCATTTGGCCAACAACTAATTTGTATGGAGGATAAAAGGGTGCTTTGTTAACTCTGACCCCATCAATTTAGTTTCAGGCATTGTAAAGTGTCTTCCAGGGCTCCAACGGCTGAAGGCACTTTGCACTCTGCGCGGTGGCAATACATCATGCCAAACTAGTAGTGTACCGGCATCCTTCAATGATGTGTTCATTGTTACACTTCCATAATCAATACAGTCTACCCTTGCCCTTGATTGCTTGTGCTAGTTCTTAGCCATGGGCCATAGGGACCATTGGGACCGACTAATTGAAAACGAAAATGATGGCAGCCAACAAGTGAAAGTCAGGATTTCAAACAGACAGGAACAATTGAGCGGAAGGGTCAGCAGAATATCCTTTCCAACTGGGTATCTTTGAAAAATTGAAGTCCTGGAAGGAGACCAAAATACTTGAAAGCCAATGGGCCCGGCAAGGTGTTAATATAGCCCTGCCACTAGAACTCTAAGAGCTGGATTCATTCATTTCTTTGTCTTTTTTCCTTTATCTTGAAGTATTTGTTGGTGTTTTTAATGTCAAATGCCGGATATGTGACTTATGTTTCCTGAGAATGTGATGCAATCTGAGAATTCAGCGAAAAATACATAAATATTGAGCAATCTTTGGTTTCCTTCCAGTTCTTTCTATTGGATTATACATTTTACATGTCTGACTAGAAAACATTTACTTTAAAGAAAATAGAAAGTGAATCATCGAACGTCTTTAGAATGAAAGTGAAACCTTATAGAAAAGAACAGAACTACATATCGAAACTGACTCCCCGCCCCTTCCACACACTCCGAGCTTTCTCAAATATTCCGGTTGACCTGCCAGCAAATGCCATGCTGAATTTCAGATAGATGAGATAACAACAAATGCAACAAGGCATCTTTTGACTCTGACCTTCTTCTATCAGTCCTTTAACCAACTACCTATTTAAGGCCCCTTTCACACTGGCGTTTTTGCCCGGATCCGGCCAAAATCCACATCTGTCGAGGGTCCCGCCTAATGGCCGCACTTGCGGCACACTCGCAGCAAGCCCCATGCATTATGTATGGGGCTTGCTGTAACGGGTGGAAAGTGCAGTTGTGGTAGATGCGGCAGGTGCGACCACGAAAACAAAAGCAGTCAACAGCGATTTTTCTTGCGGCCACAACTGCCGGAACCGCACTTGCCACACCTGCCGCACACTTACCGCAAGCCCCATGCACAATGCATGGGGCTTGCCGCAAGTGTGACACAAGAGCGTCCGTTAGGCGGAAAATGCGGCAGATGCGTTTTTGTGTCCGGATCTGCCGCATTTTCATAAAAACGGCAGTGTGAAAGCACCCTAAAATGTTTTTTGATACTGATAGAATTATACAGATCAGCGGAAGCAAGGAGATATCCAATGGGAGTGAACGATCATGGTCTGAGATTCCATTGGAAGATTAATCTTCTACAATTAGGGGGTAATTTTTGCGATTTCCCCCCCAAATGCCTATGAGCTGGCAGAAAGACCACAGACTATGAAATAAAACTATTTTCAGTTTTTGTCACATTTTGGGTATATCTAATCTATCAGGTAAGTTATCATTAGAGGGAATACTAAAGATATTGTCCACTACTTTAACATTGATGGCTTATCCTTAAGGGGGAGTCACACGCGTCAATATCGCCTGCACGATCTTGGCTGCACGTGACGTTGCAGCGATATTGACGCGTGTGACATACTGAATCAACCAGCGATAAATCGCTGGTTGATGATCGCCAGGTTTTAGAATCTGTCCTAAAACCTGGCGATAGTCGCCCGGTGTACACGCAGCATCGCTGCGTGTGACACCGGGAGTAGCGATATTCCAGCTCCCAGCGCCTCTCACAAGCGCAGGGAGCTGGTATCCAAGGTAAACTGCGGGTATCTAGGCAGCGCGCGCTGCCTAGATACCCGACGTGTACCTTAGTTACCAGCCTCCTCCGCTCACCGGCTGGTATCTAAGGTACACAGCGGGTAACTAGGGTCCCTAGTTACCCGCTGTGTACCTTAGATACCAGCCGGTGAGCGGAGGAGGCTGGTAACTAAGGTACACGTCGGGTATCTAGGCAGCGCGCGCTGCCTAGATACCCGCAGTTTACCTTGGAGACCAGCCGGCTCCCGCTTCCAGCAGGCTGGCAGCGGGAGCAAGACATCGTGGAAACGATATTTAAATCGTTTCCACGATGTTTCTGGTCAATTGATCGCTGGTGAGTCTGCCTGTGTGACAGCTCACCAGCGATCAGCCGTCAATGTCGTCAGTGATCATCTCGCTGACGACATTGACGCGTGTGACACCCCCTTTAGGGCCATGTCACACACACACAGATAATAGTGCAGAGATTGTTCGCAGATCTCTGGTTGCAGTGAAATCATGGACACATTGTTCCATTTTGTGGCTGTATACAAATGTAACAATGTGTCCATGATTTCACTGCAACCAGAGATCTGCCAACAATCTCTGTACAGATATCTGTGTGTGTGACGTCGCCCTTAGAGTCATTCCTGCTTTCTGTGCACCCTTCCTCCCATTAGTCTCAGCAGTGGAGTAACTTCTGGCCCAGGGGCCCTGATACAAAAGCTCCAACGGGGCCCCCAATTATTGAAAATCTTTAATAGTATTAGTCTTTTTCTATAGGCCAAAGGGACTTTTGGGGCCCACTAGTCTGCAGGGGCCCTGGTCGCAACACCTGCACCAGTGGTGGTTACGCCCCTGAGTCTCAGGTGTTTTTATCCTTTATTAGCAGGTTCCTAGTTGCCCATTCAAAAGGAGTTTTTTTTTTTTTACCAACAGAGAGGCATTATCTTTAATGTAGGTATCCAGTAACGAGATACACCTCAATGCTGCTACTGGGCAGATATAGAGATGGCCATTTTTATATGCTAAGTGTCTCATTTTTTCATACTTCCTGAGCTATAATGCTATTCCAAGTTCTATATTCATGATTACATGTCTTACCATTGCAGAGTACAAAGGCCCTCTTTTGTTACATTATATTATGTGTAGTTATGCACCTGTTCACATTGCAGGTTAGGGAGTGCCGATAGTTTTGTTATTAATGTCTGACTGACCCAGGTTCAACCCCCAACGCTCCCACCGATCAGCTGCTCTTGTTGTAGGTGGTGTCAATAGGAGGCAGATGTGCAGTACCCGGCCACGGGCCCAATCAGAAAATGGAGCAGCTTTGAAATCTAGCATATCTGGCTATGTCCTGCGCGCACCTGTACTGAAAATGGCTGACCGGTGGAGAATCAGGTGTTGAACCTGGCCAATAAGACATTATTGGGAGTCAAATCATGAATAATGCAATTTATGGGTTTAAAGTATTGTCCGTTACCTGATTTTTTTTAGTGATTTTGGGGTCCTTCAATATTTCTTCCCATCAACAGTGAAGGAAATAATTATTTGATCCCTTACTGATTTTGGAAGTTTCCCACCTGACAAAGACATGAACAGTTTATAATTTTAAGGGTTGGTTAATTTTAACAGTGAGAGATAGAATATCAATAATAAAATCCAGAAAATCACATTGTCTAAATTATAAATGTATTTGCATTTTGCAGAGTGAAGTTAAGTATTTCATCCTCTGGCAAACAAGATTTAATACTTGATGGCAAAACCCTTTTTGGCAGCACAGCAGTCAGATGTTTCTTGTAGTTGATGGTGAGGTGTGTGCACATGCCAGGAGGAATTTTGCACCACTCCTCTTTGCAGATCATCTCTAAATCATTAAGATTTTGAGGTTGTTGCTTGGCAACTTGGCGCTTCAGCTCTCTCCATACGATTTCTATGGGATTAAGTTGTAGAGACTGGCTAGATAACTCCATGACCTTAATATGCTACTTTTTGAGCCACTCCTTTGTTGCCTTGGCTGTATGTTTTGGTCATTGTCATGCTGGAGGACCCAGCCACGACTACGATAAAGCCATTTTTAATGTCCTGGTGGAGGGAAGGAGATTGTCATTCAGGATTTTATGGTACATGGCTCCATCCATTGTCCCATTGATACAATGAAGTAGTCCTGTGCCTTTAGCAGAGAAACACCCTCAAAATATTATGTTTCCACCGCCATGCTTGACTGTGGGGATGGTGTTCTTTGGGTCGTAGGTGTCACATCGCCATTGGACTCTGTGGCTGGTGTTCCTGCCTCGGCCGATGGGAGGCGCCGGATTCCTTCGGCTGATGGTGCCGGTGATAGGAGGGCCTTGTCCTCATATGGACCTGCTCCTTCGACGTCTGCCTCTGTCGCTGAACGCCGCCGTGTTTCTCCTTTGGGTGATGTTGGTCGCAGAGGAGCGGGCCCTGCAGAGGTGTCTGATAGGCGCAGCCTTCGTTCTTCTATCAGAAGTGGGGTGGTTGGTGCCAGTCGTGCATCACCATCTGGCCTGGTTCTAGGGGCAGTCCGGATGAGATCATCAGGCTGTGAGCTCCAGCCTATGGGAGGTAACCGCGCCCTTCAAATACATTGGAGCCTGTCTTGCAGGCCGCCAGATATAGTTTTGGTTCCCCAGTGATATAGTGTGTGTTTGGTTTTGACTCTGACCTTTGCCTGGATTTTCGACTCTGCTACCGCCTGACGATTTTGTACCTTAGCTGCCCTCTCGGTTTTTACTCGGACTCCTGACTACTTTCTTCGGATCCTGATTTTTTCCCTTCCTGGCGACCTTCCTGCTCTGCTGCTCATAATAACCACCTGATGAAGACTGTTTGTATGCAGTTGAAACGCGTAGTGGAGCTGTGAGGGGAGCTAAGAAGTTAATAAAAGGTTTGATATTTATGAAAACATCTTACATGTCTGCTTGTTCCTTAGAGCGCTCCTAATTAGACCGCCATTACTATTTTTTGCATGAAAACTACTGCTCATAATAGGCAGCTACCCCCTGGGCTCCGCTGTAATTCAGATCCCTGTATAGGGGTTAAGGGTCTTGGGGTTTCTCGGGGTGTTGCCTTACCAGCAGCGCAGCCTCACAGCGGATGGTCATCACAGTAGGTAGCATTTCTCTTTCTACAAACACGGCGAGTTGAGTTGATGCCAAAGAGCTCATTGTTTGTCTCATCTGACCACAGCACCTTCTCCCAATCACTCTCAGAATCACCAAGGTGTTCACTGGCAAACTTCAGCCGGCGGCACATGTGCCTTCTTGAGCAGTGGTGCAGAGAAATTATAGTGGTCTATTAGAAGCGCTTTGGGTACAAATGTCAGGAGGCTCAAAGTATTCATTAACAGACCTTTATTTCTTCCCCTTCACAGCTCCACAACGCGTTTCGATAGGTATAGCTTCTTCATCAGGTGGTGTACAGTGGGACCTTGGGGGCACTTCTTGAGCATGTGAGACTTTGTGGGCACTGCAGGATTTTATTCCATTTTATGTAATGTTTTAACAATGGTTTTCTTGGTAACAGTGGTCCCTGCTGCCTTGAGATCATTAACAAGTTCCCCCTGTAGTTTTAGGGGAACCTCACCTTCCTCATGATCCTGGAACCCCAGAGGTGAGATTTTGCATGGAGCCCCAGATCGATGTGGATTGACCTCATTTTGTAGTTCTTCCATTGTCTTACTATTGCACCCACAGTTGTCTCCTTCTCCCCAGCTTTGTCTTACTTATGGTCTTGTAGCCCATTCCACCTTGCGCAGATATAGGATCTTTTCCCTGACATCCTTACAAAGCTCTGTTGGTCTTGCCCATGTTGTAGAGGTTAGAGGTACTGATTATTAGTGTGTGGACAGGAGTCTTTTATACAGGGACAATTTAAGACAGCTGTCTGTAATGCAGGCAATGAGGTGATTAGGAGCGTCTCAACTGCGTCTGTAGGAGCTAGAACTCCTAATAGTGGTAGGGGATCAAATACTTATTTCTCTCTGCAAAATCCAAATACATTTATACTGTATAATTTAGACAATGGGGTTTTCTGGATGTTATTTTTGATATTCTATCTCTCACTGTTAAAATTAACCTACACTTAAAATTATAGACTGTTCATGTTTCAGTGGGCAAACTTACAAAGTCAGATAGGGATCAAATAATTATTTAATTCACTGTATATGGAAGCAACGTCAAGTATCTCCAATATTAAAGTTTGCCAAATTAAGATTAAGTGGCCCCTAAATATCCCCTTCTGAGAGAAATTCCTATAAGCTCACAGGCAGGGGGCCAGTGACCAGTTTCATAAATATCCCTTCTCTTTGATTCCTCTCAGAAAATGCAATCAAACAGTTGTCAAGTTTCCAAGTTTCACAATGTTTCTCTTAGGGAAAGTCCGTCTTTCCTGGAGTTACCACACCCGACCCATCACAATAAACGTGAATTCTGTATTAATGAAGTCCAAGGTTTTATTCACACATCAATACGTGCCAAAGCCAGGAGTGTCTCCGAAACACACATTCTGACCCAATACTAACAGGTGAATAAGGCCTATGACCTACATCATTATGTGAACTTACGCATAGGCACGTGCCTCCTTATTTAGCGGATTCTTCCATGGCTGACTTTCCATATTGAAATAATCATCACAGAGTCTCCCAACGACAACAGCAACGGCCTCAGCAACATCACCAATCCAATAACCTGCCCTTTATATACTATTGAGCTGCTTGTAGTATTTGTCTACTATTCATTAATTGGGTTTATGTCTACCCAGGTCAATTAAATGCCTTTATTGCAGAAATCCCTTAGTCCTCATTGTTGGAGTCTCAACGGCATTACTACGACTATCTCAGGGTGATGATCGTTTATGCAATTATTATTGTTAGGATAAAAACTTTGTTTTACCAACTACAGTAACTTACATGAATAAGTTTTTTTCTTAGTAATCTAGATCATAATAAGCAATAATATACTGTTACACATGCCGGTGTGGTGAGCAGGAGTGAACCCACTCGACCACAGGGGAAACTGACAGCTGACCCCCAGGGCAAGGTGCGCAGGGACAAACACTGTTACAGTCTCTGGTGCAGACAGGTGATGCAGGGACGGACACAGGTACAGTCTCTGGTGCAAACAGATGATGCAGGGATGGACACAGGTACAGTCTCTGGTGTAGACAGGTGACACAGGGACAGACACAGGTACAGTCTCTGGTGTAGACGGGTTACACAGGGATGGACATGTGGCTTCCCCGGGACCCAGTGGCCACAGAGGTACTGCACCTCAGCCAGAGGTATAATACCCCACTCTCGGGTAAGGGGGAACATTGTCCGGTATCCAGACACCCAGGACACCACACACCACTCCAGATCGGGGTCAGGGCGAGAATGCTACTAAAGGAGTGCACAGTCCCTGATCCTGTCTGGAGGAGAGGAACTAGGGTAGTGGAGATGGGTGGAGAGCAGAGTTTAGGGGAGTACCTGGGAGGGAGTGAAGTCATGGGGGACACACGTTAGTGATGCAGGACACATAACAGACAATATAAAAGGATACAGGAAACATCTAGAAGACAGTTGGTTGGAGGGTGGCTGGCGTGACCAGTGGGAGTCTGTGAAGGCCAGAGAGTCTGTCAGAAAGAGGGGTAACATCTGGAAAGAGACATCCAGGGGACTGGAGCCAGTGGGAGCTCGTCCTAAGACCTAAAAGTAGCAAGACCAGGAAGAGAGAGAGAAAGAGGGTGCTCCAGAATGCAGAAGGGGTCCCAGGGGACCGGGTAGTGAGCAATCCACCCGGGGACACCCACATCCACAGGGACTGTGAAATGTGTGGAGGGACCAGGCTGCAGAGTAGGGGTACCGGGCCCCAGACTAGCAGAGAATGACCAGGCTCAGCCAGCAATTCGGAGGCTGCAGTATCTCTAATTGCCGCAGCCGGATCCGCACACACCTGCTGAAAAGGTGGCCATATAGGGTCAAGGGGTTTACACCGTAAAAACCCAACGAACACGCGCGATGACTGGCTCAGGGCACTGTGTGTGAGGCTGCAGGGCAGGAGGACGAAGCAAGCGCAGAAGAAGTCGACCATGAAAGGACAGTAGAAAGAGGTTCCGATTTAGTGCAACCACCTTACCCGGAAGTTAGCTGGATCCCCTTCTCCACCACCAAGGACTCAGCCCTTCACGGGTTGTTGTAACAGTGATGACTGCTGTGACCATGAATGACAAAGCTGTGAGTAAACATCTTGAGACTGCACTTCACTGTGTCTGTGACCTTCTTGCTGCGCACCTGCGCTGTAACATCAGCACCAACTCACAAAGTATCATCTGCTGCCCTGGGGGTCAGCACTACCCGTGGAGGGCATTCCATCAAGCTGCCTTATCACCAACTCCCCCACTGGAACTGGGTAGCAGCAGCAGCCACTACTAGCCGCAACCCGCGGGTGGTGTCACGTGAACAAATATCCCCATGTCTGGTAACCCTATCCTAAGATGCACCTTCCCTAATCTTCGAGACGCCTATTAAAGTCCCCTATTTGCATTGACCGCTCAGGGGCCACGGGCCAGGTCATGTCACTGTGACATCCCCAGCAACGACACCGACAGGGCGAGTCAGACACAGGTACAGTCTCTAGTGCAGGCTGTTACAGCCGTCACAGCTATAGCTGACTGGATGGCAGATACAGGCAGGTACAGAAGGCTCAGCAGATACTGACAGCTGTGGGAAGGCGGACACAAGGACAGACAGCTTACACAGGGAAATAGGATCAGACAACTAGCTCAGCAAAAGACAGACAACTGACTAAACTAAACAAATTGCTTAGGCACCTCCCCTAGGTAAAGGATGCATTAAATACCTACTGCCTCTAAGTCATAGGCTGAGGAGCAATTCTGGGTAATGGAGAGCTGTACCTTTAAGAGCAGTGAAGGAGTATACATGTACATACTAAGGCTGCTTTCACACAGCGTTTTTATGCTGTCCGAGGGGATCAGACTTTTTGCTGCTCCCCTCGGACAGCATCGGATCCAAACTGATGCCTGCAATCGGATGTCAAATAGGCATCCGATCCCGATATTTTGCAGCATCAGCTGGATCCTGTCCCTGCTCCTCCTGTCATCTCGTCCCCCTTCTCTCTCCCTCCTGTCACCTTTGTCCCCAGATGTCTCCCCTCTTTGTCCCCCTGTGTCTCCCCTCTTTGTCCCCCTGTGTCTCCCCTCTTTGTCCCCCTGTGTCTCCCCTCTTTGTCCCCCTGTGTCTCCCCTGTGTCTCCCCTCTTTGTCCCCCTGTGTCTCCCCTGTGTCTCCCCTCTTTGTCCCCCTGTGTCTCCCCTGTGTCTCCCCTCTTTGTCCCCCTGTGTCTCCCCTCTTTGTCCCCCTGTGTCTCCCCTGTGCCTCCCCTCTTTGTCCCCCTGTGTCTCCCCTCTTTGTCCCCCTGTGTCTCCCCTGTGTCTCCCCTCTTTGTCCCCCTGTGTCTCCCCTCTTTGTCCCCCTGTGTCTCCCCTGTGCCTCCCCTCTTTGTCCCCCTGTGTCTCCCCTCTTTGTCCCCCTGTGTCTCCCCTGTGTCTCCCCTCTTTGTCCCCCTGTGTCTCCCCTGTGTCTCCCCTCTTTGTCCCCCTGTGTCTCCCCTGTGTCTCCCCTCTATCTCCCCCCTCTTTGCTCCCCTGTTTGTAGACCTTAAAAAATAAAAAAATCTTCATTCTCACCTCTCCGCGACACCCGCGCTGCTTCCAGCTTCTCTTCTGATCAACAGGACCTGGCGTGATGTCACAGTCACATGGCCGGTTACCGCGGTAACCGGCCATGTGACTCAACTGTGACGTCAGGCCAGGTCCTAAAAGCACCGAGCACTGGAGGCATCGCTGGATCGTGGAGAGGTGAGAATGAAGTTTTTTTTTATTTGTAACCCTTTATTTTCAGGAGATATCACTTCTGCAATGTATGAATATACATTGCAGAAGTGATATTAGATGGCACAGAGCGGTGTTAGTGTACTGAGCATGCTCAGTGCACTAACATCGGGTCCGAGGAGACATGAGCTGTTTCCTCGGACCCGCGCTCCATAGGCCCCATGTTATTTGGCGCGGATCAGGTCGGATCCAATTCGGTCCGATCTGACCCGCTGTGCCAAAAATCGCAGCAGGCTGCGATTTTGGGCACAGCAAAAAATCGGCCAGGATCGGATCCGACCAAAATCGGATGCCAATAAGGCCAAATCCGATGCGATCCGTGCCCATAGGATAACATGGGGCCAAAATCTGATCCGTGGCTGTCAGTTTTACAACGGACAGCCACGGATCACAGAAAAACGCTGTGTGAAAGCACCCTTAGCTGTTACTATATTAGATTTTCCCTGCAGGCAGTTGCTCCTGTCTACCCCCATTATGTTGTAACTAGATGGCAACCCGATTCTAAAGAATCGAGTAGTCCAGAATCCATATATAGTATATTTACTAATAGTTACGGGAGTGCGGTGAAATGAATTGTGTGTATACAGGCGGCTTTGTGGGTAGCAGAGTGGTTAGCACTGCGCGGTGGCTCAGTGGTTAGCACTGCGCAGTGGCTCAGTGGTTAGCACAGCGCGGTGGCTCAGTGGTTAGCACTGCACGATGGCTCAGTGGTTTGCAGTGAGTGCAGTGAAAGTGGTCAGCGCGGTCAGCGCAATGCCGTGGGCAGAGTGGTCAGCGCAGTGCCGTGGGCAGAGTGGTCAGCGCAGTGCTGTGGGCAGAGTGGTCAGCGCAGTGCCGTGGGCAGAGTGGTGAGCGCAGTGCCATGGGCAGAGTGGTGAGCGCAGTGCCGTGGGCAGAGTGGTGAGCGCAGTGTGGTGGGCAGAGTGGTCAGCGCAGCGCCGTGAGCAGAGTGGTCAGCGCAGCGCCGTGGGCAGAGCGGTCAGCGCAGCACCGTGGGCAGAGTGGTCAGCGCAGCACTGTGGGCAGAGTGGGCAGTGCAGCGCCGTGGGCAGAGTGGTCAGCGCAGCGCCGTGGGCAGAGTGGTCAGCGCACACACACACATAAACACATACACACATATACACACATATACACACACACACTCCGCTATACTTACCCTTCCTCGCCGCCTGGATCCTCAGTCGACATGTCGCCGGCCCCGGACGACTGGATCCAATATGGCGTCCGGGAAGTCTTGCAAGACTTCCCAGACGCCATCTTGGACAAAGTATGTCACCGCCCCTGGACGACTGAATCCAATATGGCGTCCGGAAAGTCTCGGAGACATTCAAGATGCAACTGACAATGCTTCTATTTATACAGAACCTAAAACCATGTTTCTGCTGAATCACTAAATCAGATTAAGACGGCATCACCACAAGCGTAGGTGCAGGCAGAAAATAATATACTTACAGAAATGGTTATCTGCCGCGACACTACTATTTCATGTTTAATGAAAATGAATGAGTGGCACTAGAAACAAGAGGATCAATGGATATGATGTATAAGTGAATTGCAGAAACTGCCCTATGCTAAATATGATAAAAATGGAGATCTTAGTTTCAATAGTGGCCACTAGAGAGTAAGCCTGGCATCCACTTACAAGGAGCCTCCACTGCCAAGTCCTAATACTATGCCCTGGTGAAATTGTGAAATGTGAGTGGGTTTATATGCCCAAAGATGTAATTGGAAACAATGAATAGGTGTGTGTAGGGCTCTCACAATGGTGTCCACGTGTGGATACCAAACTAAGGAAAGGGGGAAGGGGAAATAATATAGTGGGAGCTCAGTCAAAAATAAGCAATATGTAAATTAGATTAAGACGGCATCACCACAAGCGTAGGTGCAGGCAGAAAATAATATACTTACAGAAATGGTTATCTGCCGCGACACTACTATTTCATGTTTAATGAAAATGAATGAGTGGCACTAGAAACAAGAGGATCAATGGATATGATGTATAAGTGAATTGCAGAAACTGCCATATGCTAAATATGATAAAAATGGAGATCTTAGTTTCAATAGTGGCCACTAGAGAGTAAGCCTGGCATCCACTTACAAAGAGCCTCCACTGCCAAGTCCTAACACTATGCCCTGGTGAAATTGTGAAATGTGAGTGGGTTTATATGCCCAAAGATGTAATTGGAAACAATGAATAGGTGTGTGTAGGGCTCTCACAATGGTGTCCAAGTGTGGATACCAAACTAAGGAAAGGGGGAAGGGGAAATAATATAGTGGGAGCTCAGTCAAAAATAAGCAATATGTAAATCAGAAACCTTGAGTAGTGCAGAAATTCTTTTGTAACCTTGGATCTGTGCCTTGCCACAATTCTGTCTCTGTGCTCCTTGGGCAGTTCCTTTGACCTCATGATTCTCATTTCGTCTGACACGCACTGTAAGCTGCATTCTCTAATACAGACAGGTGTCTGCCTTTCCAAATCAAGTCCTATAAATGTAATTATACACAGCTGGACTCCTATGAAGGAGTAGAACCATCTCAAAGTGGATCACAAGGAGATGGACAGCATGTGACTCAAATATGAGTGTCTGAGCAAAGGGTCTAAATACTTATGACCATGGGATATTTCAGTTTTTTTTTTTATTAAATTTGTACAAATATCTACATTTCTGTTTTTTTCTGTCAAGATGGGGTGCACAGTGTACATTAATGAGAAAAAAATGAACTTTTTAGAAGTTGCCAAATGGCTGCATTGAAGAAAGAGTGAACATTTAAAGGGGTCTGAATACTCTCCGTACCCACTGTATATTGTCATACCTGCCTAACTTCATTCTGCCTGGGATTTTTTCCTGCAGACTGTTACTTCAGTCTGCCCAACCGTGCACATGTTTCATACGTGTAGCCACGTAGCCTAACTTGTGTAGCCATTGTCCTAGTCTTAGTTATACAGTATATTTATGTTACTTTATTCTGCCCTGGATATTAGCTGCAGGCTATAGCTCCAGTCTGCCTCGCCTTACTCATGTTTCTTTTCTTTTTTTGCCATACAGCCTCACTTGGCTAGCCATTGTCATAGCCCTGTTTATCTAGAAAGAGCTTCATTATATACATATCGCCAACAGTGTGTGCCAACTGTGAGGCACCGCCGGCATGATCCGCATGGCCGGGGTACATCACATGTAGGATCAGAGGATGATCCTGTGCACACTGGCCGGTTTTCCTGTGATGATAATACTGTGTGAACCAACCTGAACACAATGAGGTTTCATGAGACTAATGAGTGGCAGTGAGAGTGGGATGAGATCGAGGAGTCCATGAGGAATAGGATGTAATGAGTGAGTGCTGACAACCCGGAACACAGGGAGTTAACCTGAGCTGTGTGACAGGCTGAGTAACAGCAGCTGAGGGGGTGTGTCCATGTGGGAGTGGCTGGCACGATAAGAGCCCGGCCACCTGAGTGATTGTGATATAGATTCTGGAGGTGAGATTGATTCTGGAGGCTGAGATTGATTCTGGAAGCTGAGATTGATTCAGATGGAAGCTGAGACCAGCCAAGTGCAGAGCAGTCTGGAGGCTCTGAGTACATGATGGGAGCATGCTAGCTCCATGCCGGTGCCGAGGTCCGTGGTCGTGTCCGCACCTGGAGGGGGAAGCCGTGGCTGACCTGGTGGATACTGGTCTGGGCGTGGGGTGAAACACGCCCGGGAAAGGAGCCTGTGGGGATGCCTGGTGGAACCTGTGACACAGGTAGCGAGACCCGGATCCGTGCCCGGTAAGAAAGCAGTTCCCGAGCGATAGTGTGAACTGTGCACCTTGTGTGTGTAAATCATGTTAGGCGAGTATAGACCGCCCTTGGGACCGACTCAGTGGAGTCCGTTAAAGGTCCTGATGAACCGGAATGTATGTAGCCCTTGGAGGCAATTGTATGTAGAATGCCAGGCGGGCATAGACCGCCTTTAGGTCCGAGTCAGAGTGCTCAGTTAAAGGACCTGATGAAACAATGTGTTTAACTATGTGTATGAGGGCTTAAGTAATGGCCCTGAATGAGAGATGATGACCTATGTAAGACCCATGTATAATCATGTGGAGAGACAGTGACCCAGCTGGTATGGATGATGTTGGAGGCGTTCCGTCCTTGGGACGAGAGGGAGGCTTGCCCTGCTGCATGCAGAGGGTACCTGATCCCTCAACCACGACCTCTAATGGTGTGGGTGTGCCTGTGGTGCCAGAGGCAGGGGTAATAGGGCTCCTAGTAGGTATCGGATGTGGTTCCCGTGTACTATGGTTTGCCAATCCCTGTAATGGGCCATGGAGGGGCCACAGTCCATGGATGTGGGCTGTGAGCAGGTGTGTGATCCATGGACGTTTGAATGATGGATCACATACGGTGTGTAAGGTCCCGGTCAGGCAGGATTCCTGACTACGGGTGAATGTATATCATCATGCTGGGGTGACTAAAGCCAGGCGGCAGGTACCGCCATTGGGACCCACAGGGCCCGTTGAGGCGTATGTAACGAAGGTCAGAAGCAGGGGTTAGAAGGGCTCCCGTACTGGGTAACGCGTGGTTAGGCCGGAGGCCGCAGCCCCACGGGTTACTAGGGTTTGCCAATCCCTGTTATGAACCCGGAAGGGTCATCATCGTATTGTGACTTATGTATAGTGTAAGTAGGCCGGAGGCTGTAGCCACCATGGGAGCTGTTAGTAGAGCTCCAATGGGGACAGAGATGGTTACAGGTCCCGGGTTACTATAAAACGTTATGTGCAATATAAGTGTTATGTGATGTTAACTGTAAATGTATGGTGTATTTATGTAAAGTGTTGTTAATCAATGTGATATGTGTCAAACATGCTACCCGGGTTATGTGATTAATATGTGAAAATAAACGGGTAGACATTGGTTAACCTTATAAACACGTGTTCTTGTCGTTTTGCAAGCGGGTTCCCCGGTTGCTACCTCACACAACCTTGTGAAGACTTACAGAAAACGTTTGACCTCTGTCATTGCCAACAAAGGATATATAACAAAGTATTGAGATAAACTTTTGTTATTGACCAAATACTTATTTTCCACCAATAATTATAATTAACAAAAAAAAGATAATTTTTGAAACTGATACCATAAGAAAATTTGTTATCTAATAAAAGGATCCAAAAATCTTCCCGGGGTATAAGGTGTCTCTACCAGTTACCACCCCTTGGTGGACACCTAATTTTTTGATGCCACAGAAAAATTATTATCTACTTACATAATTGTGAACTTGCGTCCATCATTGCCTCCTGTGTCCAGTTGTCCTTATATCAAAATGGGCTATTATGATATCACAATGGGGTATTATGACATCACAATGAGGTATTTTGATATCACAGTGTGGTATTATTAAATAATAGTATGCATTATTACAGCACAGTGGGGTATTATTACATAATAGTGGAGAATTATATCATAATGGGTTACTATGACATCACAATGAGGTGTTATGACATCATAGCACACAGGGGGGGGGAGTGTACAGGTGGATACAGCTGCCACCCCCCAGCACCACAGAGCCTGACCCCATCGTGACATCATCCATCTAGTACAGAATAAACCAAACAGATAAAAACACAGATACATTTGTGGTATCTTCTTGCTCGGGACTTCTTGTTCCCTTCATAGGGACCGCACCCGGTATTTTGGTTACTACACACACTCACACATCAATATTCCAGGCCAAACAATTCAGCAAAGCTTGGTTTTAATGGATTTAGACAGTGATCTAACAAAGCTCATGAGACATCATTGTCCTCACGGTGCCCTCAGAAGAACACTCTGCTTCTGTATTTTGTGAATAGAAAGAATGGAGCATCTGTTACTAAAAAATGTCAGCCATGGTGACCACAAAACTGTATTTCTTCTACTCAACAGTAAAATGGACAGCTCTACTGTGTTGTGATCCCATCAAATAGCTCCACAAAGCTTAACATCTAAGAGTTGAAAGTGAATGTTTTTACCTCCTGAGAATCCAGTGGAGAAATCCTTTTTATATGCACAATCAGCATTACTGGATGTGATATATTCCCCTTGTTCATTGCAGGGAATACCTCTTAACCTCTTTGGTTTTAAATTCTACATTCATAAAACAGGAAAATACAAAGCGATTATCAGTGTTCAGTCTCCTGTTTGACTGCTTAGAAATGAATGCTTTGCAGTTCACGTACAGAAAGAAATAAACATGCTGTTGGGTAGTTACTGGAAGGAGAATCATTAGTATTGTGCAACTAATGGTCTTGTAAACTTGTACTTAAAGCTGTGACGATTATCAAGACTATTATGAGCACCGAGACTGTGACCGGCATCGAGATTTTGACAGGCATCGAGGCTGTTACAAACATCGAGACTGTGACGGGTATTGAGACTGAGATGAACATGGAGACTATGACAAACATGGAGACTGATGAGCATAGAGACTGTGACTGGCATTTAGTCTGTGCCCAACATAGAAACTGTGATGAACATCGAGACTTACGAGCATTGAGACTGTGACAAGCACTGAGACTATGACGGACGTGGAGACTGTGAAAAAAAACATTTAGAATGGGATGAGCATGGAGATTATGACGAGCATCGAGACTGTGACAAGCATTGAGACTGTGACGAGCATCAAAACTGTCATGAACATAGAGACTGTGGCGAACATAGAGATTGTGGCGAGCATTGAGACTGTGATGAATATCGAGACTGTGACGAGCATGGAGTCTGTGGCGAACGTGGAGACTGTGGCGAACGTGGAGACTGTGACGGACATGGAGACTGACGAGCATCGAGACTTTGACAAGCATTGAGACTGTGACAAGCTTAGAGACTGTGGCAAATGAGACTGCAGTAAGCATTGAGACTGACGAGCATCAAGAGTGTGACGAACATGGAAACTGTAACAATCATGGAGACTGTAAAAAACATGGAGACTGTGACGAGCATCGAGACTGTGATGAGCATTGAGACTGTGATGGACATGGAGACTGTGATGAGCATAGAGACTGTGATGAGCATTGAGACTGTGATGAACATGGAGACTGTGACGAACATCGAGACTGTGACGAACAAGGAGACTTTGACGAACACGGAGACTTTGACTAACATGGAGACTGTGATGAGCATGAAGACTGTGGCGATTATCGAGACTGTGGCGAGCATCGAGACTGTGGTGAACATCGAGACTATGACAAGCATCGAGACTGTGATGAGCATCGAGACTGTGGTGACCATGGAGACTGTAACAAACATGGAGACTGTGAGGAGTATTGAGACTGTGACGAACATCGAAACTGTAATGTACATGGAGACTGTGACGAGCATGGAGAGTGTGGCAAATTTTGAGACTGTGACGAGCATGGAGAGTGTGATGAGCATCGAGACTGTGATGAGCATCGAGACTGACGAGCATCCAGACTGACGAGTATCGAGACTGTGATGAGCCACGAGACTGTGGCAAGTATCACACCTGAAATCAGCATCGCGACTAGAGATAAGCAAACCTTTTTGAGGGTATGTGCACATCAGTCGTTTTGTGGGCTGCTTTTGGACGTTTTCCGTCGGCGTTTTCCGCTCAGTTTTATGTTAATTTATGTTAATCCTACCCTCCGGTTGGATTAACATGCTAGTCAATGGATTTTAGAAAACTCTGTCTACATTACAACGTTTTTCTTCTGGTCGTTTTCAGTCAAAACTGAGTTTTTTCACCGGTTTCCAAAAATAGAGCAAGTGACTTCTTTCCTCCGTTTTTCCACCGGTTTCAGCTGAACAAGTGCACTAAAAACTCAGTTTTAAAACCGCTCAGAAAAACCGCCGACAAAACGCTGTAAAACAGGGCGGAAAACGAGCAAAAAACGAGCAAAAAACGAGGGACACTGCTGAGCACAGAAAACTCAGTTTCTGCCAGTGTCCTCCGGTTCCCGGTCGGTCTGCAGAAATGCAGAACCGACTGATGTGCACATAGCCTGAAAGTTCGGTTGGCATACGAACCCGTGGATGTTTGGGTTCAGTGACGCTGTTCAAGAGCCGGACTTGACCCAATCGGCCACTGATTGGCAGTTCATTACTTCGCCTACATACAGCCAACCATAAGAAAATAACTTCCGGGGTAGGGATTTTTCATTTTTTCCTTTAACTTTCACACTATGGCTGATAACTCTGTCTTTACTGCGAGTGGATCAAACACTGCATGTGGCTGCACTGGTCTGAGCGCTTATCGCTCTTGCACTTTTAATATGCAAATCACTTGAACACCAAGCCCCGAACAGGCTCTGAACAGGTTCACTCATCTCTAATCAATACATTGATGAGCATCAAGACTGTGATGACCATTAAGACTATGACGAGCATTACAAGAGTGGAGAGTATCAAGACTGTAATTAGCATAAAAATTACACTTTACATTTGAAAGCACTACAACTGTGATCAGAATTAAGACTATGACTAGTGGGGCGCCACATATTGACACCCCTGTAATTCTGTCAGATAATACTCAGTTTCTTCCTGAAAATGATTGCAATCACAAATTCTTTGGTATTATTATCTTAATTTAATTTGTCTTAAATGAAAAAAACACAAAAGAGAATGAAGCAAAAAGCAAAACATGGATCATTTGACACAAAACTACAAAAATGGGCCAGACAAAAGTATTGGCACCCTCAGCCTAATACTTGGTTGCACAACCTTTAGCCAAAATAACTGCGATCAACCGCTTCCGGTAACCATCAATGAGTTTCTGCCTTCTCCAAACTGCCATTTTTAGATCTCTCTACAGGTGTACTATGGGATTCAGGTCTGGACTCATTGCTGGCCACCTTAGAAGTCTCCAGTGCTTTCTCTCAAACCATTTTCTAGTGCTTTTTGAAGTGTGTTTTGTGTCATTGTCCTGCTGGACGACCCATGACCTCTGAGGGAGGAGACCCAGCTTTCTTACACTGGGCCCTACATTATGCTGCAAAATTTGTTGGTAGTCTTCAGACTTCATAATGCCATGCACACGGTCAAGCAGTCCAGTGCCAGAGGCAGCAAAGTAACCCCAAAACATCAGGGAACCTCCGCCATGTTTGACTGTAGGGACCGTGTTCTTTTCTTTGAATGCTTCTTTTTTTCTCCTGTAAACTCTATGTTGATGCCTTTTCCCAAAAAGCTCTACTTTTGTCTCATCTGACCAGAGAACATTCTTCCAAAACGTTTTAGGCTTTCTCAACTAAGTTTTGGCAAACTCCAGCCTGGCTTTTTTATGTCTCGGGGTAAGAAGTGGGGTCTTCCTGGTCTTTTCATTCAGACGCCGACGGATATCACGGGTTGACACTGTTGTACCCTCGGACTGCAGGGCAGCTTGAACTTGTTTGGATGTTAGTCGAGGTTCTTAATCCACCATCCGCACAATCTTGCGTTGAAATCTCTCGTCGATTTTTCTTTTCCGTCCACATCTAGGGAGGTTAGCCACAGTGCCATGGGTTTTAAACTTCTTGATGACACTGCGCACAGTAGACACAGAAACATTCAGGTCTTTGGAGATGGGCTTGTAGCCTTGAGATTGCTCATGCTTCCTCACAATTTGGATTCTCAAGTCCTCAGACAGTTCTTTGGTCTTCTTTCTTTTCTCCATGCTCAATGTGGTACACACAAGGACACAGGACAGAGGTTGAGTCAACTTTACTCCATGTCAACTGGCTGCAAGTGTGATTTAGTTATTGCCAACACCTGTTAGGTGCCACAGGCAAGTTACAGTTGCTGTTAATTACCGTATATACTCGCGTATAAGCCGAGTTTTTCAGCCCAAAAATTGGGCTGAAAAGTACCCCCCTCGGCTTATACGCGAGTCAGTGACGGTATACAGCAGCCACAGCAGCCCCAGCAGCCTCAGTAATCCAGGGCCCCCCCAGCCTTGCTCCGGTCACCTGTAAAGCAAAATATACTTATCACTGTCCCGCTGCCGTCCGCACCCGCATCTGCCGACATCCCCGATCCTCCATCATGACGTCATTGCCGGCGCCGAACACAGGAAGTCGGAAGAAGACGCATGAAGATGGAGGATCGGGGATGTCGGCAGATGGGGCGCGGACGGCAGCGGGACAGTGATAAGTATATTTTGCTTTACAGGTGACCGGAGCAAGGCTGGGGGGGCCCTGGATTACTGGGGCTGCTGTATACTACCGCTGGGGCTGCTATATACTACCACTGGGGCTGCTGGGGCTGCTATATACTACCACTGGGGCTGCTGGGGCTGCTGTATACTACCACTGGGGATGCTGGGGCTGCTGTATACTACCACTGGGGCTGCTATATACTACCACTGGGGCTGCTATATACTACCACTGGGGCTGCTATATACTACCACTGGGGCTGCTGTATACTACCACTGGGGCTGCTGGGCTGCTGTATACTACCACTGGGGCTGCTGGGGCTGCTATATACTACCGCTGGGGCTGCTATATACTACCACTGGGGCTGCTGGGGCTGCTGTATACTACCACTGGGGCTGCTGGGGCTGCTAATATACTACCACTGGGGCTGCTATATACTACCACTGGGGCTGCTATATACTACCACTGGGGCTGCTGGGGCTGCTATACACTACCACTGGGGCTGCTGGGGCTGCTATACACTACCACTGGGGCTGCTGGGGCTGCTACATACTACCACTGGGGCTGCTGGGGCTGCTATATACTACCACTGGGGCTGCTGGGGCTGCTATATACTACCACTGGGGCTGCTGGGGATGCTATATACTACCACTGGGGCTGCTGTATACTACCACTGGGGCTGCTGTATACAACCACTGGAGAGGCCTGTATACCACTGGGGGGGGCCTGTATACCACACTGCTGGGGGCTGTATACCTGTGCTGGGGTCCACCCTCGGCTTATACACGAGTCAATAGGTTTTTCCAGATTTTTGGGGCAAAAGTAGGGGGGTCGGCTTATACACGGGTCGGCTTATACATGAGTATATACGGTACACAAATTAGAGAAGCATCACATGATTTTTCTAACAGTGCCAATACTTTTGTCCACCCCCTTTTTTATGTTTGGTGTGGAATTAGATCCAATTTGGCTTTAGGACAATTCTTTTTGTGTTTTTTCATTGAAAACAAATTAAATGAAGATAATAATACCAAAGAATTTGTGATTGCAATCATTTTCAGGAAGAAACTGAATATTTTCTGACAGAATTGCAGGGGTGTCAATACTTTTGGCCACAACTGAATGCATATGGTCAATGATAAATGCCTATACTGGACCTCAGGATATTGCACATAAAGTCATCATAGCAGCTTACATATCTAAAGTGCTCATGCAGGAGAGAAAGAGTTAACATTACTCCATTGTAACTAAAGTGCAGTTGCTGGTGCTAATCATGATTACCCCTCAGTGGAAAGATCCCCCGCGTAAGGTCCCCAATGTACGTTTCCTCTTTCACGTTTTTTGCTTCATCAGGGGGGATTGTAGAGTGTCTCCTACGCTGCCTGCCATCTCCTTTTCTATCATCCAGTGATTAAACAACCCCCGGTATGGGTGTTACTATTAGCGCTATGTCACTTCCGGTTTCCTCGTCACTACCGGAAGTGACGCAGCGTCAGTGCGACGACCGCAGTGCGCATGTCTGGGAACAGGGATGCGTCACCATAGCTCCTGGACATGCGCAGCCGCACTTAGAGACACCACGCCCCCCGGAGCAGAGGAATGGAAGCATAAACACAGCGCAGACACACATGTAAAATAACACAATCTTAAAATTTGGTTAGTACTGTGGCGCTACCTTAAGTGGGCAGAGGCACCAATGAAATAAATTATATTATGGACCTATTTAGAATATTTATAACCCTGCATAACATTGACCTGTTGAGCTTATATAAACATCACTCAAATTCTTCCATGTGATAGTCAATCCAAGTACAATAGTAGCAGTATATAATCACAAAATCATGGTTATATAATAGGTCCATACAAAACCGTGTATACAAGTGGAAGAGTGGAGGCAAACGTGGTCGACCTAAACCTAGACCAAATCCTAAACCACCAAAAAATCCAACACCTGCACCAGCACCAGATGATGGAGCTGTAGCATCCAACTACAAGGGGAACGGATGAATCAGATTCCGATAGGTTTGGTATCGGGGTAGTTACTAGGTTTAGATCAAAAATACCCATACCAAAAGGTTTACCTAAGAATCCTGCAAGTAAAGAAAACAGGGCCTTACAGGTGATTAATCTGTCTAATTATGTACTCACTGAAAAACAGATTTGTTATCTAGAGGGTTGTCTTTTTCTCCAACTAACTCTTTCAACTTTTTCATAGCAATGAAGGATCTGTATCTGTTCTCCCGCAAGTTGATTTTTAAGAAACTGTATACCAAGAAGTCCACGTCCCTTGGTGCTATTGAAGCGAACGAGGTTGAAGTTTTAGAAAACCTAGAGGTTCTGGCGAATGAGGTTTCTTCAGACGCTAGGGGTAAGTTTTCCACCTTTTACCAAGGCCAGATCATCGAGGTTTCCCTCCTGTCTGTCTGTCCTGCAGTAGAGATTTTTACAAAATTGGTTGTTAGAGGGGTTGTCGACTAAGAGAAAAATTGACAACCTCTCACGACAGGACCGCCAGGCGCTCTTTGAGTTAGAGCGTCTGGGAGACATAGTAATTAAACCGGCAGACAAGGGGGGAAACATCGTGATCTGGCCGGTGATGATGTATGAGCGTGAGGTGTTTCGACAGTTACATGATGTAGATACATATCGGAGATTGCACTATAATCCGACAGCCTCTTTCTCTGAACAACTTCAGTCCATCCTGGGTAGTGCATGTGTGCCGGGAACGATTACGAAACAGATTATGGAGACTTTGATATTAAAATTTCCAAAGGTACCTACATTTTACCTTTTGCCTAAGCTCCACAAGGATGCCCTCATCCCTCCGGGACGTCTGATTGTGTCCGGCATAGGGGGGTTATGTGAACCGATATGTCAATTTATTGACTTTTACTTGAAACCATTAGTTGAGACGCTCCCCTCCTATGTCCGTGATACAACGGACATTTTGACGAGGATTGATGGCATCTTTGTGGAGTCTGATGTATTGATCGTAACTGCTGATATAGAGTCCCTGTACACTTGCATTTGCCATAGTGATGGGCTGGAGGCAGTAAGATCCTTTTTCGGAACTGCCGGTGGGGATGGAGCGATGAATGATCTGATAGTCGAGCTCCTCCGCTTTGCCCTCACCCACAATTTTTTTGTGTTCAAAGATATTTTTTACTTGCAGGAATGGGGCACTGCCATGGGCACGGCCTGCGCGCCCTGGTACGCCAACCTCTTCCTGGGGTACTGGGAGCGATGTTTTTTTGGTGACGACGGCGTTGTGGGCCGCGACCATGTGCAGTGCTGGTTCCGGTATATAGATTATTTATTGTTTTCGTGGCAGGGCACGGCGGAGGAGCTTGATGTGTTCATGGGCACGTTGGGCATTAATCCCTTTAATATCAGACTAACTTATAAGTTTAGTACTGAGAAGATTGAGTTTTTGGACATAATGATCGGGGTGGGTAGTGACGGTCGAATTATCACAGATGTTTACCATAAACCTACCTCTGTCAAGGCCCTCTTACATGCTACATCTGCCCATGACAGATTAACGATTCGCGCCATCCCCACTGGCCAGTTTCTCCGCATGAGACGCATCTGTTCTACGGATGAAAAATTCGAAGAACAGGCTGCTGGTTTGGCGTCATGGTTCAGAGAAAGGGGCTATAGCAATCAGAGTATAAATAAGGGCTATCTCCGAGCGAAGCACACTCAACGTATTGACTTACTTGGCACTAAGAGCACTGGGAGAAAGGTGGATGACCCATCTTTGGTTAGATTTATTGCTACATATAATCACGAAAGGGAGAACATCAGATCCATACTTAAGCATCACTGGCCGATCCTTCAAACCGATCTCCACCTGCGTTAGTCGTTATCGGATTATCTGATGATGACAGCACGTAGATCACGTAACCTGCGTGACATTTTGGTTAGGAGTCATTATGTTCCCCATGTACCAGCTTTGTATGGGTCTACGAGACCATTGAGGGGTTCTTACCCGTGTGGACACTGTTCGGCCTGCGGCAATGTCCTTCGCTGTTCCTCCTTTACGTCAGCAAATAATCAGAAAACTTACGAGATTAAGGAATACACAAATTGCGGCACTAGCAGTGTGGTGTATTATGCCACCTGTGGGTGTCCGCTTATTTATGTAGGACTTAGGCTGGCTTCAGACTTGCAGATGCATCTGCAGCGTTTTGCAGATGCATCTGCAAGCATCTGCATGCAGACCGCGGCCCCTATGTTTATAATGGAGCGCACGGCGGTCTGCAGATGCTTGCAGACCGCCGTGCGCACCCATTCACTCCTATATGTGATCTGTGCGCACGCGGATGCCTGCGCACAAATCACACACTCCCGCCCGCACCATGGACGCGAGATGTCGCGTCCCTGGTGCGGACGAGAGTGTGTGATCTGTACGCAGGCATCCGCCTGCGCACAGATCACATATAGGAGTGAATGGGTGTGCACGGCGGTCTGCAAGCATCTGCAGACTGCCGTGCGCTCCATTATAAACATAAGGGCCACGGTCTGCATGCAGATGCTTGCAGATGCATCTGCAAAACGCTGCAGATGCATCTGCAAGTCTGAAGGCAGCCTTACATCTAGAGAATTGCGAAAACGAGTGGGGGAGCATGTGAAGGGCATTGCTGCAACCTGAAAAGTGGAGGACCTTTCGAGTTTAAAAACATTGCCCCGCCACTTTAAAACCCACCATGATTGTGACCCTTCCACCCTGAAATTCAGGGGGATTGAGATCGTTCATGATGGGATTCGCGGAGGCAATACTCGAAGGGTCCTTGCCCAACATGAGACCAAGTGGATCGTGGACCTTGGGACAATGTCTCCCGAGGGAATAAATTAATCCCTTAGTTTTGCCCCTTTTTTATAATTACCCCACCAGTCTTCTGTGAGTTGTACCTTGAGTATGAGGACTTATGACATTCTATTTATTTATTTATTTTTTACAGCAAAGAGTACTGTAGCACTCTCCTTCTCCTTTAATGGGATTGATTTAGCTGCAAATTGTGGCCTTTTCATCATGGTGGACCGGACAGATGCACTAGAAAGTAACACCTCTGGATATGATCATTGAGGACTTTGTATTATTCTTATGGACCTATTATACAGTATAACCATGATTTTATGATTATATACTACTACTATTGTACCTACATTGACTATGACATGGAAGAATTTGAGTGATGTTTATATAAGCTCAACAGGTCAATGTTATGCAGGGTTATAAATATTCTAACTAGGTCCATAATATAATTTATTTAATTGGTGCCTCTGCCCACTTAAGGTAGCGCCATAGTACTAACCAGAACTTAAGATTGTGTTATTTTACACGTGTGTCTGTGCTGTGTTTATGCTTCCATTCCACTGCTCCGGGGGCGTGGCGTCTCTAAGTGCGGCTGGGCATGTCCGGGAGCTATGGTGACGTGTCCCTGTTCGCAGACATGCGCACTGCAATCGTCGCACTGACGCTGCGTCACTTCCGGTAGCGACAAGGAAGCCGGAAGTGACATAGTGCCAATAGTAACACACATACCGGTGGTTGTTTTATTACTGGATGATAGAAAAGAAGATGGCGGGCAGCATAGGAGACACTCTACAATCCCCCTGATGAAGCAAAAAACGTGAAAGAGGAAACGTACGTTGGGGACCTTGAGCGGGGGATCTTTCCACTGAGGGGTAATCATGATTAGTACCAGCAACTGTACTTCAGTTACAATGGAGTAATGTTAATTATTTCTCTCCTGCATGAGCACTTTAGATATGTAAGCTGCTATGATGACTTCACGTGCAATATCCTGAGGTCCAGTATAGGCATTTATCATTGACCATATGCATATGTACTAAGTTGTTACACTGTAAAAATTGTAAAGGTCCCTTGATATTAGTGTCCTGGTGACATATATATACCTCTGTATACTGCATGTAATTATATGTATAGTACTGTCTGAGTGGAATATATAATGTAAATTTTGCAATATTGGTGTTCATGTGTTTTGCCCCATGTGTGCCACCTCTTTGTTACACTTGGCACTGCGAGTTTATTTATAATTTACCAAAGAAAAGACAGAGAGCATGTCCCCATGGCCGGGGCGCATCACATGCAGGATCAGTATAGGATCCTGTTCACATGAGCCGGGTTTGTACCGTAGGTGTGCTGTATAATCATGTCCGGCACCCAGTGTGTCAATGTATGAAGGATTCATGAGACCAATGAGCGGCTGAGAGTATTGTGTGCACTGTGTGAACCAACTCGGAACACAGGGAGTTAAAATAAGCTGTGTCTGGTAAAAGGAAAGGAAAGGAAGAAAGCGCACCGATCTAAATGTAAATGTATAATTAGATCGTAGGTGGATGTAGATGGCACTCACCTTTTTTAGGTCTTGTTCACTTGCGTATCGGTCACTAGGGACCATTAAGTATCCAGGTGTAGATTTCCTCAGTAGTCGGTATGCTGCAAATCCCTGGTTGCTAGTAAGTAGCTCAGACTGAGTTACCATAGGAATATAGATCCAATAGAGTTTTTACCAGGCTATTTGAGCTCCCAGAGGTCTATGGTCCAAAACTTCTTGTAATTCATAAAGAGTTTTTATTGTTTCTTAAGAAAAGCACATACAACGCGTTTCGACAGTAAAAAATGTCTTCCTCAGTTATATTGTTAAGTGTTCCAAAGTTGTGGATAGCTTTATAGGAAATAGTATTATGCTAAATAGGGTGCGGACCACTAAGGTTAGTTAATGCCACACCTGCTATATAGCTGCTATACAAGTATGGTGTATTCAGAAGCACATACTAATAATAAAAAACAAACACATTACATGTATATATAGAGCATAGTAAAATTTGATTATGACAGATAAAATGTGAAATATAATTTGATCATAAATAGCATAAAATGTTCAATATAGTTATATAACAAATTTAAAATTGTTGTATGTGGCTGAGATCCATTTAAAATACACATAAAAAAACAAAAAAAACAAACACAAAACAGTGCTCATTAAAATTGTGGGAAAACACACAGTATCCAGGGAAGGATTAATTTCATATTCCCTCAATAACCTCATTTAATCCATCCAGGTGTAGAGAACATATTTTAAAAATCCAATAAGATTCTTTGCGATTTAATTTTTCAGTGCGGTTTGGCCAGTTCTCTGGAATTTGCTCAACTGGTGTGACTTTAACCCCTAGACGACAGCCTAACGTCTACAGACGTCCGAAAAACAGGGTACTAAAGCCCAGCCTTACGTCTGTAGACGTCGGGCAGGAAATAGCCCTGTAGCGCCGCCCCTGGAGCTAATACCTCTAGGGTGTCAGCGTACCGATTGTAGCTGACACCCTAGAGAGTAGTAATTAGCTCCTTTTGTACCCGCACCTGTAATGTGATGACCGGTAAACACCGTTTACCGATCATCACATTACAAAAGTGAAAGTGCTTTGTACAAAATGCTTTCACTTTGATCCGACATGAAAACACATGTCGGATCAAAGTGATCCATTAACCCCTAAGGCCCCTAAGACCCCCTGTGCCTGAGATTACCCCCCCTTACCCCCCCACCCCTCCCCCGGGCCATCTCAAAATGGCGGCGCATGTAAAAACGCGCCCCCTCCCCTGCAGCTGCATGCGATCTGACATGTCACAAGTCAGATCGCATGACTGACACATCCCCCTGTGCCCGCCAACACTTTCTGCAGCCTCCAGCCCCCCATCTCCAGCTCTTCCAGCCTCGCTCCTGCAGCCCCCTCCTCGCTCCTACAGCTTCCCTCCTCCGGTCCTCCAGCTTCCCTCCGCTCCTCCAGCCCCGCTCCTCTGATACCCACAGCCCCCTCCTCGCCCCTCCAGCCCCGCACCTCTAACCCTCTCCTCCACTCCTCTTACCCGCTCCCCCGGCTCCCCGGCTCCCCTCCTCGCTCCTCCGGCCCCGCTCCTGCAACACCGCTCCTCCAGCTTCCCTCCTCCTCTCTCTCTCACCTGCTCCTCGTTCCTGGGGTCCCGCTCCTGGATCCTGGAGTCCCGATCCTGGGGTCCCGCTCCTGGATCCTGGGGTCCCGCTCCTGGATCCTGGAGTCCCGATCCCGGCACCAGCAGCAGTCTGTCTCCTCTTCTGTGCGCGCAGCTGTGTGAGCTGCGCGCACTCTCAGGGGAATGATAGGTCATGAACTTACAGAGTTCATGACCTATCATTCCCCTGGGGTCACACAGGGGTTAAGTGATCTTCATGGTGATCTGCTTTAGAGATCATGAAGATCAGTTACCCCTGTGTGGTCCCTGGATTGTGATGGGTCATGACCTTAGAGTTCATGACCTATCATTCCCCTGAGGTCAAACAAGGGTTAAGTCATGAACTCTAAGTTCATGACCCATCACAATCCAGGAGTCACACAGGGGTACCTTTACACGCCGTAACCGTTGAGAGAAATATTGACGGCGATATGTCGCCTTGCAATAATCGCCGTCAAAATCTCTCCCAATTGCGGCATGTAATTGGGAAATTTGGCGGCGATCTGTCGCCTCGCCACGGTCGCCTGATCTCTGTGCACTGCTCTGAAATCAGGCGACCGTGGCGAGGCGACATATCGCCGCCAAATTCCCCAATTACACGCCGCAATTGGGAGGGATTTTGAACGGCGATTATTGCAAGGCGACATATCGCCGTCAATATTTCTCGCCGCGATTGCGGCGTGTAAACGTACCCTTAGAGATTATTATGAAGATCCGTTAATCTCTGTGTGACCCCAGGATCATGATAGGTCATGAACTTACAGCGTTCATGACCTATCATTCCCCTGGGAGAGTGCCTTATTATAGCATATGGGGGATGCCCCCATATGCTATAACACCGAGAAACATCGCGGGACCGCCCACTGGACTACGTCGGACATCACCGCCCACTGGACTACGTCGGACGCCACAGACAAATAAAGATGGGGTCTAAATTGTGTTTGTTTTTTTTTCTAATAAAAAAATCTTTCTCTGTGTTGTGTCTTCTTTACAATTTACTAGAGATTCCTAATGGCGGGTCTAACATTGGCCCTATATTATGAATCTCGGGCTTAGTGCCAGCTGCCAAAAAGCTGGCATTAACCCCTTATTACCCAGTCTGCCACCGCTACACGGCAGCTGGAAGAGCTGGATACAGCGCCAGAAAATGGCGCTTCTATGAATGCGCCATTTTCTGGGGCGGCTGCGGGCTGCAATTCGCAGCGGGGGGGGCCCAGAAAGCTTGGGCCTCCCTACGCTGAGGATTCCAGCGCCCAGCTGCCTAGTTGTACCTGGCTGGCCCAAAAACATGGCGAAGCCCACGCCGTTTTTTTTTTAATTATTTCATGAAATAATTAAAAAAAAAAAGGGCTTCCCTATATTTTTGGTTTCCAGCCAGGTAAAACTAGGCAGAAGGGGTTGGTGGCAGCCCGTAGCTGCCTGCTGTACCTGGCTGGACCAAAAGTGTGGCGAAGCCCCACGTCATTTTTTTTAAAAAATTTAATAAAGAACTACTAGAAAAAAATGCAGGAGAGGAGATGACCAGGACCGGTGTCTCCGGATCTTGTGCACATGCTCTAAGGCTGCTTTCACATCAGCAGCTTTTGCCGATCGCGGCAGATGCGGTGAAAAAAAAGCATCTGCCGCGATTACCGCATAACCGCTGCACTTACGGCAAGCCCCATGCAATGTCTATGGGGCTTGCGGTAAGTGTGCGGCAGGTGCGGCAAGTACGGTTTCGGCACTTGCAGCAGGTGCAGCCGCGAAAAAAAAAACGCGGTCAGCCGTGTTTTTTTTGCTGCCGCATCTGCTGCAAGTGCTGATACTGCACTTGCCGCACCTGCCGCAAGCCCGCATAGACATTCTATGGGGCTTGCCGCAAGTGCAGCAGTTATGCAGTAATCGCGGCAGATGCGTTTTTTTCACCGCATCTGCCGTGAACGGCAAAAACCGCTGATGTGAAAGTACCCTAAAAGTGAGAAATTGTGTGAAAAAAAGAAAATGTTCAATATGACGTTATCAAATTCTGTGAAGTAGCTGTAGCTTCAAAATGCTCACTATACCACTAGACATAATCCGTGAGGCGTCTAGTTTCCAAAATGGGGTCACTTGTGGGGGAGCTCCAATGTTTAGGCACACAGGGGCTCTCCATACGCGACATGGTGTCCGCTAACTATTGGAGCTAATTTTCCATTCAAATTGTTAGCGGACACCTTGTCGCATATGGAGAGCCCCTGTGTGCCTAAACATTGGAGCTCCCCCACAAGTGACCCCATTTTGGAAACTCGACCCCCCAAGGAACATATCTAGATGCATAATGAGTACTTTCAACCCTCAGATGCTTCACAAATTGATCCATAAAAATGAAAAAAGACAATTTTTGTGGAAAAGAAAGTACTTTTTCATTTTTACGGATCAGTTTGTGAAGCACCTGGGGGTTCAAAGTGCTCACTATGCTTCTAGATAAGTTCCTTGTGGCGTATAGTTTCCAAAATGGGGTCACTTGTGGGGGAGCCCCAATGTTTAGACACACAGGGGCTCTCCATACGTGACATGGTGTCCGCTAACAATTGGAATTGTAAGTTGATACTATGTCGTGTATGGCGATCCCCTGTGTGCCTAAATATTGAAGCTCCCCCACAAGTGACCCCATTTTGGAAACTAGACACCCCAAGGAATTTATTTAGATGCATAGGGAGCACTTTGGACCCCCAGGTGCTTCACAAATTGATCCATAAAAATGAAAAAGTACTTTTTTTTCACAAAAATCTTCTTTTATTTTCATTTATGGACTAATTTGTGAAGCACCTGGGGTATGAAAGTGCACACTATGCATCTAGATATGTTCCTTGGGGGGTCTAGTTTCCAAAATGGGGTCACTTGTGGGGGAGCTCCAATTTTTAGGCACACAGGGGCCCCCCATATGCGACATGGTGTCCGCTAACAATTTGAATGGAAAATTAGCTCCAATAGTTAGCGGACACCATGTCGCGTATGGAGAGCCCCTGTGTGCCTAAACATTGGAGCTCCCCCACAAGTGACCCCATTTTGGAAACTAGACATCCCCTGGAATTTATTTAGATGCATAGTGAGCTCTTTGAACCCCCAGGTGCTTCACAAATTGATCCGTAAAAATGAAAAAGTACTTTCTTTTCCACAAAAAGTTTCTTTTTTCATTTTTATGGTTTCATTTGTGAAGCACCTCGGGGTTCAAAGTGCTCATCACCCATCTAGATAAGTTCCTTGGGTGGTCTAGTTTCCAAAATGGGGTCACTTGTGAGGGAGCTCCAATGTTTAGGCACACAGGGGCTTTCCATACGCAACATGGTCTCCGCTAACAATTGGAGCTAATTTTCCATTCAAATTGTTAGCGGACACCATGTCGCATATGGAGAGCCCTCGTGTGCCTAAACATTGGGGCTCCCACACAAGTGACCCCATTTTGGAAACTAGACACCCCAAGGAATTTATTTAGATGCATAGTGAGCACTTTGAACCCTCTGGTGCTTTACAAATTGATCCGTACAAATGAAAAAGTATTTTTTTTTTCACAAAAACTTTCTTTTGTCCTCAATTTTTTAAATTTCACATGAGCAACAGGATAAAATGCATCCTAAAATTTGTTGGGCAATTTCTCCTGAGTACACCGATACCTTATATGTGCTCATAAACCACTGTTTGGGCGCACGGCAGGACTCGAAAGGGAAGGAGCGCCATTTGACTTTTTGAATGGAAACTTAGCTCCAAAAATCAAATTGCGCTCCCTTCCTTCTGAGCCCTGCTGTGCGCCCAAACAGTGGTTTATGACCACTTATGAGGTATCGGTGTACTCAGGAGAAATTGCCCAACAAATTTTAGGATGCATTTTATCCTGTTGCCCATGTGAAAATTAAAAAATTGAGGCTAAAAGAACATTTTTGTTGGAAAAATTAAAATGTCCATTTTTTGTTTCCACTTTGCTTTAGTTCCTGTAAAGCACCTGAAGGGTTAATAATCTTCTTGAATGTAGTTTTGAGTAGCTTGAGGGGTGTAGTTTTTGGAATGGTGTCACTTTTGGGTGTTTTCTGTCGTGTACACCCCTCAAAGGGACTTCAAATGTGATGCGGTCACTAAAAAAATGGTTTTGTAAATTTTGCTGGAAAAATGAGAAATTGCTGATGAACTTTGAACCCTTATAACGTCCTAACCCCAAAAATTTTTTTTCCCAAAATTGCGCTGATGTAAAGTAGACATGTGGGAAATGTTATTTATTAACTATTTTGTGCCACATAATGCTCCGGTTTAACAGAATAAAAATTCAAAATTTGAAAATGGTGAAATTTTCAAAATTTTTGCCAATTTTTTAATATTTTCACAAATAAACGCAAAAATGATCGACCTAAATTTACTACCAACATGAAGCCCAATATGTCACGAAAAAACAATCTCAGAATCGCTCGGATCCAATGAAGCGTTCCAGAGATATTACCTCATAAAGGGAGAGTGGTCAGAATTACAAAAAATGGTCCGGTCATTAAGGTGGAAATTGGCTCCGTCACTAAGGGGTTAATAATAAATTGTTTATTATGCTTCAAACATAAGTGCCGGGACAAACTATGTTTCATGAAGCCATTTTTCGCATTGTGCCTGTGGCCATTCATACGTGTCCTCAGGGACTGGATAGTACGTCCCACGTACTGGAGGCCACAGGCACATGTGATGACATACACCACAAATTGACTGTCACAGGATAGTCTCTGTGTAATTGGGAATGATTCTCCCGTGCTGTTGCAGTGAATTCCTGTCGCATTGTGATCTATGATCCCACAGCAGCAGCACTTTTTTGAATTGCTTCGCATTACACCAGTTTTTTTGTTGTCATTTTTATTCGTTTTACCTGTATTATTTTTTTTGTTTGATTCATTTTCTGGTTTCCCTGTGATAATCGTTTTAAATGACTGGGGGCAATAATACCTCTTATTGTTTGTGCCCTGCGGAAAGTGATACTAGGTTTTTCTGGTAGTCAGTAGATACCAATATTTATTTAGTATCCTCCTAATATCATCATTGTTTCAATTATATGCTGTTATAAAATTGTATTGCCATCTGTTATTTTTCTTTATTTCCTCACCATTTTGATCCTTTTTATCCTTCCGATTTAATAGACATACATCCTGAGTTTTTTCAAAATTGTTTGATAGGCACTCACAATTAATTTTTTCAGATATTTTTCATCATAAAATTTTTTTAATAAAATTTGAGACTGTTTGATATAATCATCTGTATTTGTATTATTTTTTCTGATTCTATGAAATTGACTAAAAGGAATATTTGTTTTCCACTTTTTGTAGTGCACACTGTTATAATGTAGGAAGCCATTACTGTCAGTTTTTAAAAAAAAGTTTTACTGACAATTTCTTTGTTTTTATGTGACAATTCCAGATCTAAGAAGTCTATTTTTTCATTATTTATCTTGGCAGTGAATGTTATTCCCCACCGATTAGCATTCATTTCGCTGATGAACTGCTCTGCTTTCTCCTGACTTCCCCTCCAAATGAATGCTAATCGGTGGGGAATAACATTAATTAAAAAATTAACAGCATGCCATTCGGACTCTGTAACACACCTACAACGTTCCAAAGATTGACGGACTGTTGCCTGGGGCACCAAAACTTTGAGACTTTGCTACTCTACCTAGATGATGTCATAGTGTACTCCAAAACCTATGAAGAACATCTGAAACATCTGTCGTAGGTATTTGAGCATTGTCCAAGTTTGCGATGAAGCTGCAGCCATCAAAGTGCCATTTGCTGAAACCAGAAGTTCAGTATCTTGGGCATGTAGTCAGCGCAGAAGAAGTGGCACCAGACCCTGACGAGATCACAGTCATAAAGGACTGGCCAAAACCAACATCCGTCAAAGAGGTACGTCAGTTCTTGGGGCTGGTGGAATACTACAGGAGATTCATTAAGGGTTACACGAAGATGGCAGCGCCTTTGCAAGACCTCCTGGTGGGCTAGACCAAGAAGGGCAAGACCTCAGGTCCTCCATTTGAATGGGGTGAAAAAGAAGAGAACTCCTTCAGACAGATTAAGTGGGCCCTGACTGGGGAAGAGATCCTAGCCTATCCTGACTACAACCTACCGTTTGTGCTGTACACTGATGCCAGTGTGGTAACCCAATGGTCAGTGCACCACAGTAGGGGTACTGCACCCAAAACAAAGTGTGCGGTATTCCAGTCATTGGAGAGGATAATGTTGAACTGAGGCTCTCTTCCCAGCATCCCTACACCTAGACTAGGGGTTCAATCAGCAAACCCGTTACCAGAGTAACCGGTCCCGGTGGGAGGAGTGTTAGGGTAGAAGGAGCTGGAAACACGCAGACAGAAAAAGAGAAGAGAATCTCAAGTGAGGAACAAAGTAAGGAACAAGACCTAGAGGGACACCACAGGGAGGATGCCTGAAAAGGAGTGGCGATCCAGATAGAAAGGGGAGACTCAGTGCCAGACTGTCCGAGTAAACAAGTAAATAAACGGTTGTCCACAGCACCACGTGAAAACGGAACTCTCTGAGTTCCTCACATTTGGACTCACGTCCTAAGCCAGGGAGATCCACCTGGCATCGACAACACCAATAACAGAAAGAAGAACAGCGCCTCACCAGCTGGTATCTTAAATCTTCATGTGTTTATTCCGTCCACCAGACAGCACAACGTTTCGGTCAATGACCTTTATCAAGTGCATACATCCCACAGTGACATAGTATTATTTATATCATAAAACTCCACCCCCATTAACAGCACACCAATCAATAGGCAGTGAAAAGTAAACAAAGTTAAAAACCCCATATCCACTATACAGAGATCAACTACATCACCATACTTGAGGCATAAAATCCAGCCTGAACGCTTATGTAATATATGCATCGCCATAGTTAATGTCCATAAATGTCCAGAAAACATATCAGAAACCGATAGCGATGTTTAGCCAATCATAGTAAAGCATTCCTGGTCGGCATAGCAACTTCTCACGCTTGTTTTCCTCCACCAATCCGCACCGTACAATAGTGCACATATCAGGTTCTTTGTTGCGCATGCGCCGGCGTCGTCCTCCTATTGGGCAATACTCATGTCCTTCACAGATGGCAGTTAGGCGGGACGATGACGTATATCCGGTTATCAGCGTCCGTAGAGATCATAATAGGAATAGTATACTGCCAGGGCGCATGCGTTAAGATACACTCCATATGCGTGGTGATTTCTTGAAGAAGCTACATCATACCAACATTAATATCTATATAAGGCAATATGCTGTGGTCCCCAATCAACTATGATACTATAATATTAGCCACATATATAGAAAAACGGTATTCTGAATAAATAGCATATTTAAAGGGCACCACACAGTAAATCAAGTCACTAGTGTTAATGCATATAACAACAGCTTTCCCCATATGAAAAAACGCTGATTATATAGAGCCATGTACATTTTCAATATAACAGGATCGCCCTATATTATTTATCTCCCATACTTTAACCTCCTAAGGCACAATATAATAATAAGTGAGGGGTCCAAAGGGGCAACAAACATACAAAGCATGTTTATGCACCGAAACGTTGTGTTGTCTGGTGGACGGAATAAACACATGAAGATTTAGGATACCAGCTGGTGAGGCGTTGTTCTTCTTTCTGTTATTGATGTTGTCCGAGTAAACAGTCTGGGGTAATTCTGGTCCACAACTGGGTACCGGCTCTGAGTCGCGGTGCAGGCGAGTCCAGCCCTGAGCCGCCAGTACTGATGGGTCGCAGGTCTGCCAATCATCCCCCGACCTCGTCCACAACATGCAGCCCCACCAAGTATCCTCAAACCGGGTTGAGCCCAAAAGGGAAGAAGGGTCACCTAATCACACCCGACGGGCCTGGTAGGAAGTGGGTTGTACAGGGCAGTGCAAGGATAGAAAGGAGGCGCAGGAAAGACACAGAGGACAGTGAAAGTAGTAAAGAAGGAACACTTGAGAGCCTCAGAAAAACTTTGTTCCCTCCGGTGACAAGCCGGCCAGCTACCCACAAAGACAGTGTACCTGAACTGCTGAGAACTGTTGCTAGCAAAGTACCTGTACAGAGTCAGCAAGCCTCCGGTGTCTTAATCTGTTGACCAGCTCAGCAGCAGCACTGTCTCGGGGACCCCACTCTGCCAGCCGAGAGCATTATCAACTGGCTTCAATACCTCCATCCCCGGCGGTCTGACAGCGGCACTGGTAAGATCACCAGAAACTGCAGGTGGCGTCACGAGACTTTATTTTATTCTTTTTATTATTTTTCCCCTTTTAACAAGTGACCCCTGGGTTACGGGTCCGGGCAGGCCACCAGTGACATCCCCTTACAGTAAACGCCCGGATACCGAGACCCCAAAGACCCCTGGGCGGGTCCCCAGCAATGTGGGATTAGGAGCTGTCTTATCACAGAAGCAGAATGGCCAAGAAATAGAACTACAGCTCTTTCAAGCTGGAATTCCTGGCCTTGGTCTGGGCTATAACTGAATGGTTTAAACATTACCTGGCGGCTGCAAAGTTCACTGTCTTCACGGACAATTGTCGGGCCCCACGGGACTGGGGTACTCGGTACCGGACCGGATGGTGGTGGGGGATGTCACAGGTGGCTTGGTCCGGACCGTGTCCCTGGCTCGGCAAATAAAGGGGATTATTTACAAGGGGGTTGTCACGGGTGACGCCACCCACTTGGTGCGGCCAGTGATGGGGCCGCCGCTGCTGCAGAACCTCCGGGGGTGATGGAATGGCAGCGGAGATGGTATAGTTCCAGTGGGGAGAACTGTATCCCCCGGGGCAGTAAGGAGTTAAAGTCTCTAGTGTGCAGGTGTAGTTGTAACACACTTACTTTGCAGGCTGCAGGGATCTCTCCTCCTGGCTGGTGCTGACAGGCTGGATCTGTATGAGGGGAGCAATGGTCTGCAGGCAGTGACTGACACGAGAGGCAATTCAGGGTTTCCAAAGCTTTACTCTTAGTTGTTCTCTCTCAGCAGGTTACAAGTAATTTGCAGTTCTTATAGCACAGTTACAGCTCTCAACAATCGGGTGCTTTCTCCCTTCTGCAGCCAGGCCTCTCTCTCCTGTGACCCCTCACACAGTCTTTAGTGTCCTTTTCCGGGCTTTTACGGTCTCCGTCTGTACGGGTGATGTGTGCTATGCTGGACAGTATGGCGGTGACTCGGGCTTCTGTGAGTCCTAGTACGTCACTGAGCTGCCTGTCCTTTGGGTTAGGGATCTCAATCTGGAACTCAGACCCCTCGTCGTGTTATCTGGGGATACCGGGTGAACTACGGTCCCCTCTAGAGCCGACACTCTACTTTAGCCCAGCCTCCAGTAGTCCACAGCATTAGACTACCAGGCTCCTTCTCTCTGTTCCTTCTGGTATTATAGGAGGGCTTCTCCACCTGCAGTGAGTGGCTTCAGCTGCTGTCTAGGGCACGGGTACACCGTCCCTCTCGGTTCTGTCACACTCCTGGTGGTTTCAGCGTCGGACGGGTTTTCTTCCCCATCTGGCTCACACTGGCTCAGTACGAGTCTGCACTCCTCGGCCTTACACTTCCAGAGAGCGTGATGTCCTTCAGTCTTTACATCTCAGCACACTGTGGCCTACTTCTAGGTCTTTGCTGTTCAGCACCTTGAGCCTACTGCCTTCCTTCACTCCTCCCCCTCTCTATATACTGTCAGTCACCTGACCTCTGGTGTGCCCAACCCACTCCTCTCATCCACCACCCCTCTGATCTCATATAGTCTCTAATCTCAGGGCTGGATGTAACCTCTCTGACACGTGGGTTGTGTGGGCTGTGAGGGTGTTAGTGTTTAACAATGTCCTACCTGCCTGGCTGCAGTTCCCTTCTGTGGCCTCCTGGACGCAGGGGCGCCACATTCTCCCGGAGTTAAACAGCGCGTCCTCGCGCGACTCGACATGGATTACCCTGAAAACATTTATATTTTATATAACAGTAAACATTAAGGATTCTTGGTTTCTTCCCATCCGGGAGGCACGATTCTTATAACGTTGCGTTAACTATAAAACAAGTGCATGGGTATATACTCGTCATTACCCTCTTTCTGTAAAAGACACATTATAAACACATTACTCTGTATAAAAGTATAAAAGTTCTTCTTTTCTGAAAAGTGCAAAAGTCTCAAAAAGCAGCTTCAAAGTTCTGGATTCAAAAATGCAAAGTTCGTGCACTAACTCGCATGTGCAGCTGGTCTTAAAACCAAGTGGGAGCACACCGTGGTGCTCAACTATTTACAAAAGGGAGTTCGTATCAAGTCATTGTTCATGGTGCAAATGTTCAAATAAAACATATAAGACAGACAGGGGAATGCTAGCATTCACTCAGGTAAGGTTGGGGGATCAATAAGGAACAATGTACATTCACACTTATAGTTTCTTCTTTCTTCTAAGGACCCGTGTTCATTCCTTCTTCTTCTGTTTCCAGGGTAGCGTCTGCGGTGCTGATCTTCTCTTGGGGAATAACTCCAGGTGTTGCAGGGCGTCAATCAGCAGATAGCTCTCTGGTGTTTGAGTAATAGCGTCTTTTGTTAGTGCTGGGGTTTCAAGGATTATCACAGGATCCGTGTTCACAGACACGTCAGTGTAGGTTGTCTCCTCAAAGTCATCTCGTACCTCATAGTATTCAGCAGTTGAGGCTTCATCTTTCTCCTCTTCCCCAGATTGCAAGCAAAGTCTCTTAACTTGGAGGCCGTACGGGCCGCGCTCGCCTTGAGCAATGTGATAGGACACCCACTCGCCTATTTCGACTTGCCTGTCGGGGTGGTCTGGCGGGAGCTGCTCCTCCACTTCCCTCTTGTTGATAAATATGTCGTACCGCGCTCCGGGTTTGCGGGCGAAGGCATAACCCCTTTCTTCCACAATCTTAACTATCTGGCCCTCGTGCCGTGGGGACTTCTGAATTTCGCGGTCGCGGCGGGCTACATTCTTGGCCTCCTTAGCGCGGGCTACCATCTCTTGTTTCTGCGATAGCCTCTCGACCTCCTCCTTCTCCCACTTTCTAACGCACCTCCGGATGTATTCCTCACGGGTGATAACTTCTGCGGGGCCTACTGCGCCACCGGGCTCTCCTACGAAGCACATTAAGTCCTCACAGTCTTTCTTTCGCTCCCACCAGCAGCGCAGCTGCTCTCCTCTCACCTCGGTGGTCGTCGGTGGTGGTATCAGCGGTTGCGGCAGTCTCAGGAACCCTTCCAGCAAGGCTCCAAGCGGGTCAACTTCCTTCCAGGTCTTGTTTAACACAGCCGGCGGGGTAGTTACATCCACTAGTATGGCTGTACGGCCTTCGGCCTCGCTCTCCGCGGGCTCCCGTGGTTCGCTGACCCAGCCGGGTTGCTTAACCTGGGCCTCATAGCCCTGACGGTGGTCTATGTCGATTTGGATCCGGGTCCTGTTCTCTTCCTGGGCCCGTGTCATCCTTGGGGGCAGCAGCCGCAATACACCCCTCCGGGTATCTAGGACATAGGGACGCTCCTCGCCGCCTTCAGCCATCTCTGCTGGTTCGCAAATGGTCTTTCCCTGGCCGGGTTCCTCCACTAAAGCAATCTGTGGGCCCTCCGGGATCACACTTGGGTTTTCGTCTGCAGCTCTCGTCTCGGCGTCCTCTGCTTCCGTCCTCGTGTCTCTGAATGGCGACTGCTTCTCTTCCGGTTGCTCGCTCCGCCCCCTCCTGATGACGATTTCCTTCTCGGTTCGCGCCAGCTTCTTGGTAGGAGGGTCTAGGGGCGGCGGCTCTCCTTGAGAGTGACAGCTGGCTCTCCCGGAGTTAAGGAGAGCCAGGGCGGGACCTTCTCTTCGCGCCTTGGACCGGGCCGGCGTACGATGGGAGTCTTAGGAACGCCTCATCTGCACATGGCGCTAGTCCCTTATGGCCGCCATTAAGGTCAGATTTGGCGGGAAAAGTCCAGAACACACGATTTAGGCACACAAGGTCCAATTCTTTGGACCGGTAGATCCTGTTCGTGACGCCAGGTTGTCGGGCCCCACGGGACTGGGGTACTCGGTACCGGACCGGATGGTGGTGGGTGATGTCACAGGTGGCTTGGTCCGGACCGTGTCCCTGGCTCGGCAAATAAAGGGGATTATTTACAAGGGGGTTGTCACGGGTTACGCCACCCACTTGGTGCGGCCAGTGATGGGGCCGCCGCTGCTGCAGAACCTCCGGGGGTGATGGAATGGCAGCGGAGATGGTATAGTTCCAGTGGGGAGAACTGTATCCCCCGGGGCAGTAAGGAGTTAAAGTCTCTAGTGTGCAGGTGTAGTTGTAACACACTTACTTTGCAGGCTGCAGGGATCTCTCCTCCTGGCTGGTGCTGACAGGCTGGATCTGTATGAGGGGAGCAATGGTCTGCAGGCAGAGACTGACACGAGAGGCAATTCAGGGTTTCCAAAGCTTTACTCTTAGTTGTTCTCTCTCAGCAGGTTACAAGTCATTTGCAGTTCTTATAGCACAGTTACAGCTCTCAACAATCGGGTGCTTTCTCCCTTCTGCAGCCAGGCCTCTCTCTCCTGTGACCCCTCACACAGTCTTTAGTGTCCCTTTCCGGGCTTTTACGGTCTCCGTCTGTACGGGTGATGTGTGCTACGCTGGACAGTATGCAAGACAAAAAGGGGGGAGGGGGTGGGAGCGCATGTGAAGAAAGTTTTTGAAGTGGATTTAGGCCCAGGGCTGTGTAGCCACTCACCAGAGGTGGTTGTGCAACCCTGCACAACTGCGGTCTTACGCCTGTAAATCCACCTCCGCCTGGAGGTATAGTGGAGGCACCGAAAGTTGCTCCGGGAGCTCCAGCTCCTGTCACGATCAATGACCGGAATGATGTCACCACAGGTCCTACAACGGTGACCGTGTTGTATTGCTAGGTCATGGAACTCAGGATCTAGGATTAATAGTATCTCTTGTCCAGAGCTGCTCTTGCCAGGTGTGCACAAGTGCAAGAAGCTGAGAGTAAAAAAATCCCTGGTCTGTGGAGCGCTAGGACTGGAGGGTTATTTTAGAAAAGGTTTCTTTATTAACCTCTTACAGGCCACTACGCGTTTCTGCAGCAGAGCGCTGCCTTCATCAGGTGTTGCATCACCTGATGAAGGCAGCGCTCTGCTGCCGAAACGCGTAGTGGCCTGTAAGAGGTTAATAAAGAAACCTTTTCTAAAATAACCCTAGTGCCATTTATCTCCAGTCCTAGCGCTCCACAGACCAGGGATTTTTTTACGCTGGACAGTATGGCGGTGACTCGGGCTTCTGTGAGTCCTAGTACGTCACTGAGCTGCCTGTCCTTTGGGTTAGGAATCTCAATCTGGAACTCAGACCCCTCGTCGTGTTATCTGGGGATACCGGGTGAACTACGGTCCCCTCTAGAGCCGACACTCTACTTTAGCCCAGCCTCCAGTAGTCCACAGCATTAGACTACCAGGCTCCTTCTCTCTGTTCCTTCTGGTATTATAGGAGGGCTTCTCCACCTGCAGTGAGTGGCTTCAGCTGCTGTCTAGGGCACGGGTACACCGTCCCTCTCGGTTCTGTCACACTCCTGGTGGTTTCAGCGTCAGACGGGCTTTCCCCCCCATCTGGCTCACACTGGCTCAGTACGGGTCTGCACTCCTCGGCCTTACACTTCCAGAGAGCTTGATGTCCTTCAGTGTTTACATCTCAGCACACTGTGGCCTACTTCTAGGTCTTTGCTGTTCGGCACCTTGAGCCTACTGCCTTCCTTCACTCCTCCCCCTCTCTATATACTGTCAGTCACCTGACCTCTGGTGTGCCCAACCCACTCCTCTCATCCACCACCCCTCTGATCTCATATAGTCTCTAATCTCAGGGCTGGATGTAACCTCTCTGACACGTGGGTTGTGTGGGCTGTGAGGGTGTTAGTGTTTAACAATGTCCTACCTGCCTGGCTGCAGTTCCCTTCTGTGGCCTCCTGGACGCAGGGGCGCCACACAATAATCTTCTGACCCACCTGGATTTTGCGAAGTTAGGTGCACTAGAGTAACGCTGGATGGCCCGGTTGTCAAATTATGACTTAACCATCAAATACTGGGCAGGCCTTAACGCCAATGCAGATGCCCTGTCAAGGATGCCTCACTTGCCGGATGCGGGAGAAGACATGGATGAGCTAGAAGAAACTGAGCTACCAGCCATCCACCATCACTGTACATCCCAGTGTCAGAAAACCTGTATAAAATGTCAAAAAGCCACGCTAAACCCGTTGCCTCATCATGGATGGAAAGAGACGCAGAATAGTGACCCATCTTTTAGATTAGTCAAGGAGCTAATAATCCAAGAAGGCTCACGTCTCAGTCCAGATGCTCCACCGGAGACGCAATACCTGTGTAGAGAAAGAACCAAGTTGTTCATCTACCAGGGTAGGCTATGTCAACGTTTTATTAATCCAAAAACAAACGAGATGGTGTGGCAGATAGTGGTTCTGAAGAGAGATGTCCAGATGGTGTTGGAAGCATACCACAATGGAGCAGGACACTTCGGATGGAAGAAGCTCGAGGTACTGTTACGCGAGAGATTCCATTGGGTTGGCATGAGGAATACCATAGAGAGATGGTGTAGAAACTGTGGACCATGCAACTTGAGAAGGAAAGACCGCGACAGCCAAAGAGCACCACTACAGCCAATTGTCACCAAGCAGCCCTTAAAACTTGCAGCCTTGGACCATGTAAAACTAACACCTAGCAGACCAGGCTACACCTATGCCCTTACCATGGTTGACCACTATTCAAGATTCCTAGCGGTAGCCTCAGTAAAAGACTTAACAGCCAAAACAGCAGCGAGAACCTTTCAAACCTACTTCTGTAGACCACACGGGGTATTCGGAACAGGTGTTGACTGACCAGGTCCTGCGTTTGAAGCTGAAGTATTCCAGGACTTTTGTCATCTGTATGGGTGAAAGAAAATCCATACCACGCCTTACCATCCACAAACCAATGACATGTGCGAGAAAATAAATATCATAGTCATAGACCTGTTTAAAACTCTGCCTTTGGAAGAAAGAAACATGAGGACGGAGAAACTTCCTGACTTAGTGGACATGTAGAACAACATACCTGTAAGTTCAACCAATTGCACACCAGCATATCTCATGCGAGCAAGACATAGAAAATGACCAATTGATCGAGATGGAATTGTAATAACTGAAACCAGTTCGCCAGATACTGACTGGGATTCAGAGTTCGCAGAAAACAATACAAGAAGGTACAAGAATGCGTTGAAAGAAATCTAAATCAAGTCAGAGAAAGACAAGAGGAGAATGACAAAAAAATGCACAAGCTATTCCCTTAACACCTGGAGAAATGGTTCTAAAAAGAAAAAGAACTAATAAACTTGATAACCAATGGGAAGAAGAACCTTACACCGTGCTACTCTCTAACTATGATAACAAGAAGCCGTGTCTGATCAATAAGGATGATGGTAGAACAACAGCAATGCTTTCCTGAGACCAGCTAAAGAAATGTCCAGAACACCTAAAACCCAAAGAAATAATTCCTAGTACGCCTCAACCAAAAGAGAAGCAAGAGAAAGTGATCCATACTGTGCTTGGAGATTTTTCAGACAGTTGGCCTAAATTCGACGGAGCCATACAAGTACCTGTAATCACTTTCCCAGTGGAAGAACAAGAAAGACTGGAAGAACCTGCAAGAGTTCCAGATGAACCCCTTCAAGTTCAAGAAGTACCCGTTGTAGCAGAACCAGAGGATCCTGCAATTGGTGAACCTGCCAGTCTTGTAGGAAGACTAAGGAGTCGCAGATCACTGCCCAGTCTACCTATAACACACAGCTCTACCCCGGGTGCAGACAATAGTGAAACACTGACACCAGACACTAGAGCACATCACAGACAAGCTGAGACACCTGAGCTATGTAGGTCTAGCTGTAGTACCAAAGGTCAGCCCCCGTCTAGGTATAGAGAGTGGGTGTAAAGTGTAAAGTAAAGAAGTATAAATATGTGTCTTTATGTAAATAGATAGTAAATAGTAGTGTACAGAAGGGTGGAGGAACTGGACTAACCCCCATGAACATTAAGTTAGGAAGAGAAAGTTCCTGGGGGCGGAAAGTGAAAGCCAGGACTCCTAAGCAGAGATGCCCATAGAAAACATAGGAAACATAAGAAATGTAAATATGTATTTTTGTATGTTATTTATTATAAATGAACCTGTTAAACTTTTGAAGGAAGCCTATAGAGACTTTACCTGTAGGGACTTTTACACTTGTTTGGACAATTTAAAAATGGACTCATTAGCCACGGGACTGGTAGTGGCAAAAATGTCTTTAATAGCATGCGGCGGATGGACTAGCGTCGGATGGGCTGCACCTTTTCCTGTTTTTCTGTTTCTTTGTTTTTGTAAATTTTTGATTTTTGAGACTCTGTTCAAAATAATTGTTATTGTTTATAATGTTTGAAAAATGATTTTCAGTCCAGGAGTACCAAATTTAACAAGGGGGAATATGGCACCCCTGCAGGAAAGTTGCCACAGGAACACCTGGTGAATGGAGGGATTTCCACATCAGGTATACTTATATATGCACACCTTCCACCCCAGACCTGAAGGGAGAGTTCTACTTGCCGACTTCAGGCCTGGGGGAGTAGTTAGGCAGTTCAGCTCCAGGGAAGACTGTGAAGACGTCCTGGTGAGCAGAGCCGCGATAAGGCCCGCGCCAGAGGGAAGACTAGCCAGTTTAAGGAACCCTAGGGTGAGGGTCAGAAGCAAGGCAAGGAACAGAGTAGGGGCAGAGGAACCATACCGGTTCACCCCGGCAACAGACAGAAGCAACCTGGACGCCTGTGTCCGAGTCTGCATGCGTCCAGTTAGCCCAGCAGAGAGTACCGGAGGACCAGGGACACTTCAGGCTTCTGGCAGCACTTGTAGCACAGCAATTACACAGAGCCAGGGACTGCAGAGGAGTTAGCGGTGCCCAGCAGGAGGTTCATCTTTTAATTAAGTGGTAACCACTCTGGAGTTTTTGTTAATAAAATATAACTTTTATTGATTATATAAAAGCAGACATGTAAACGTTAAATACGAAGTATATGGGAAACCCACAGATGGCTGCAGCCAGGTAGTCACTCAATGAGCAGCATGCATATATAGGTACAAATTCACATCATAACAGAATGCACAATGTATAAGGGCACATAAATGAACATGAAGGATAATACCAGTCACTCACCCATAGTGCACACTCGTGATGAAGACCTAGGCAGCTACACAAGGAGCCCTGACCTGCAGGTTCATCTTGCCTGCTATACAAGTGAGGAACGCAGAAGAGGTCAGGGCCCGGATTCACATATATAGGGAAGATGGTGTGTCACGGTCCGCGCTGCTGTCTCAATGAAATCACAAGGGATGGATGTCTCCAAGAAGTCACAAGGAAGGCAAGGCTCCAAAGCAACGATCTCCTTTATTCATCAACGCGTTTCGGCACCTATCCTGGCACCTTCATCAGGGTAAAATATATGAGCATTTTTCCACGTACGAGTGGTTGGTGGAGGTCCTGCAGCAGCTTTAAACTGAAGGCTTATAAACCAGTTGTGGGTCACACAACTGGACCAGGTGAGTGTACACCTATCTATATACTCAGTGTGTCACTAGTGATAGAGCAAGATGCGCCTCTTGTCTCCCCCCTTTTTATATTTATACAGGGCCCGGATTCAGTCAGTCCAGAACTTAAACACACAGACAGTACAGAGGAGGCCTCACAACTCATCGGGTGTGGAAATCCTGAGGTGCCACCTGACCACCCGGACTGTACCCTGGATATTACCTTGAACCGGCAACATCAGTAAAGGTAAATAAACAACTCCAGTATGTGTGTGTCCTTCATTGCAGCCCCTTATCCTGCCCTGCACAAAGACTGCATCAACATCTCCACCTGCAGAGCCGCCTCTCTGTGCTGTGTAGAGAGGCCTATGGGGAGCATCACCATTTAGCAGCACCATCCATCATCCCCACAGGCCTGCAGCAGCACCGGTGTCATCACCAGACACCGTAGGTGGCGTCACGAGACTTTTTATTTTTATTTACTTTTTATTTTTGTTTGTTTTCCCCTTATTCAGCGACCACCAGGGCCATGGGCCCGGGCACAGGCCACCCTATCACTACCCTTTTGATTAATGCCCGGGACCGGTTACTCCAAGGCCCTGGTGTGGGTCAGCAATCGGTGCCATGGTCCAGTGGGTCACCTCCTGCACACTCGCTGCCTCTCAGTGTGCAAAACATGTATAATTTTAGTACAGTAAATTTGTTATTACCAATTACAGTAAAGGACTTCATTTATGAACGTGTCGGAGTAGGGACTTGTCTACTCCGGATCCCTAAGATCACATAGGAGCTGCCTTTAATAAATTTGATGGGCAATGATGGGAGAGTTCTTTGTTCCTCTGTACACCCAGACAATATTTCCAACTCAGTAAGAAAGGGTTTATCAGGAGCGGTACAGCATTTCCTTCACATACATCAAAAGGGTTTGGATCTCGGGGACCCGCACTTTTCACTGAATGATTGAAGAGGTGACAAATGTAGAAAGTGAATGTTTCAACTTCACAGGAGAAAATAATCTTCCTATTTTCACAATTTTCAATGTTGGCTCTGTTGTATCCCCTAATGATTGCGGGAACTTCCCTAATCTTCAATAACTTTTCATGCTAGGAATTTCACGTAGATGTTTGGTTTAAAAAAAAATCCCTTTTCACGAAACAGGAAAATACAAAGTGATTGTCATTGTTTGGTTTCCTGCCAGCCAAGATTATAATGGAGGCTTTACAGGTTGTGTAAGATATCAACAAGCTGCTAGATGGTTACTGGAAGGAGGATCGTTAGAATAGTACTATGGTTCAGCTAAGAACTTGTATTATTTTCTCAAGACGTTTTCTTGGTCCTTTGGTTCTGATATTAACAACCTCATGGATTTTTCACCTTTGAAGGGTTTGCTACACTATAATGTCTACCTCCTCTTCTACTTATATTATGGACAAGGAAATGGTCATCTTCTTGACGCAAAAGCTTCCCATAGTATTTGCCATTTTCTTTTACCTTCCATATAGATGAAACTTAGGTTAGGTTCACCATTATACATTTATCTGTGCCGAACACTACGTCAGGAGGTACATTGGAATCCCCGAAGAACTGCATTCCAAAGGAAACCATGTTTGCCAGAAATCTCACTCTGGTCAGGTAATGGAGTGATATTTCTGGTGTACAGAAAACAATAACTCATCATATCATGACAAGCAGTGGGGTCCTGCCCCCGCCGTGCCTCTATTTTGCCTCCGTATCACGGGGTTGGGGGGACATTGTTAAACATTAATTCCAGGGAAAGGGATGCTTGATTTGTACCTTAACTACTCGAACCCTGCGCTGTTCCGTATCCCAGAGGTACGCCTAAAGGAGGCGAGGTCTCAGCCGCCAGGGCAACCCAATCTCCGGAGGGGACCATGGAAGAAAATGCCCTCTCCCAATCCAAAGGAACAGGAAAAAAAACACATAAGGTAAACTCTTTAGAATTGTAAAAATACAAAAAGGGGGGAGACAAGAGGCGCAATAGTGCCCTATCACTAGTGACAGTCTCTGTGTGAGTTTATCAATAGGTGTGCACTCACCTGATCCAGTTGTGTGCCCCATAACTGGTTTATAAGCATTTGGGTTTTAGCTGCTGCAGGACCTCCACCAGCCACTCGCACATGGAAAAACGCTCACATATTGGGAAAATGGTGTACCACGGTCCGCGCTGCTGCCTCAATGGAATCACAAGGAATGTGAGGTTCCAAGAAGTCACAAGGAATGCAAGGTTCCAAAGGTAACAATCTCCTTTATTCCACCAACGCGTTTCGGCTCCTCTCCTGGCACCTTCATCAGGGTATACCCTGATGAAGGTGCCAGGAGAGGCGCCGAAACGTGTTGGTGGAATAAAGGAGATTGCTACTTTTGGAACCTTGCATTCTTTGTGATTCCATTGAGGCAGCAGCTCGGACCGTGGTACACCATCTTCCCAATATCTGAACTATTTAGAATCTGCTGCTTTGCTCCCATCAGCAGCAGGGAGAACGGCATGAGGTTGGCTGATCTTCAAACAGCAGTGGCTCAAACACCTCCACCCTCCAGGCAGGTCTAGGATGAGCTATCACCAATAAAAACAGCTGAAGGATCACATGGCTACTTAAGGAGAGGTGGGAGTGGACACACACTGCAGCAAGCCTTCCTAGCACTATCAGTGAAGGTGCACTATTAACCCTCACTGGTACTGAAGAAATTAACACTCTAAGTAAAAACTCAGAAAGTTGTCACAGACTCTTGACAGTACCTATCCCTCGTCTATGAGGGGACTCTGGACCCTCATGACTGGAATTATCCAGACAACACCTAAAACTGAACCGCTATCTAAAGTAGTTCACCTTTAAATACAACTGACCCTTAAGGTATTTAAAAAAACACAGCAAGACACTCGTGGTATAAAATTAGTGTTACTGGCCATGGCATTTTGTGAGCAATGACCTGGGAAAATCTTGTACTGGGAGTAGCTTTAACCGATATGTCATAAAGTTAACAATGGCCGTCACCCTAAATGGACCGATAACCCTCAACCTCAGAGTCCCAGACAAACCATTACACTTGATGTTTTTAATAGAGACCCAAACTTACTCATTCACACTCAGATCCGGACATGCACTTTTATTACTACTCAAGGATTTAGAAGGCGATGGCACACACCATGAAGGACATATGTGGCCCCCTGTGGTATAGGTAGTCACAGAACCACCTGGTGCACAGAGGGATTTCCACATCAGGTACCCTACACATGCCACACTTTCCACCCCAGACCTGAAGGGGAGCTCTACTTGCCACCTTCAGGCAAGGTCCCCTATCAATTCAGGCCTGGGGAAGGAGTTAGGCAGTGCAGTACAGAGCAGTACTGTGAAGACATCCTGGTGAACGGTGCCGCGCCAGGCCCATGCCAGTGAGGGAGCCTAGCCAGTGTAAGGGACCCAAGTCCGAGTCTGCAAGGGTCCAGTTATTCCAGTAGAGAATACCGGAGGGGGGGGCGTGGCTAAGCTGGAGCTGTGAGCGGTCACGGGTCTGAACGTTTCCCGCCGTGATACTGCTCTGGGCTGAAATCGCCGCGGCCACAGGGTACAATATACACCAGACTGTGCTCCGGAACATCCCTGAACCCCGGGGACACATTTGGAGCAGCGGATCGGGCCGCTATGACCCGCCGGAGACAGAAAGATGCGGGGGCCGCTGGGATCTGCACAGCCCAAGATGGCGCCGAGGCTGCAGAGGAGGTGGAGAGGCAGAATGAAGCATGTGTACGGAGGATGGTGGCAGCGGTGAAGCTCCAAAGGTTTGCAAGGGGAGCCTCACCGGCTAAGTCAGAGCTGGGGGAGCACAATAACAGGGCTGAAGTCTCAGACCAGGAGGAGGGGGTGGAGGACATGGAGCAGGGCCCCCAGGTGCAAATGGCTGGAGCACAATGTGGCACTGCGCAGGAGGAGGCTGGAGATGGCGCTGGAAGAGTGGAAGATATGCATGAACCCACTCTGAGAGACATTTTTGCAGCAGTGACTTCTTGTGATCTTAAACTGTCCAAACTGACACAGCAAGCTGCAGGCATGCAGTCTGAGATATCTATTATATAATTGCGAATGGGTTTTTTGCCCCTTCTGAGTCCACTCGCGCTGCGAGTCAGTGTCGTCATGTGGATACGCCCGAAGCATTGGCCGCGCAGCGGCCATTGCGAGCAGTTCTAAGGCGACTCGCTATGCCCGCGCAGCGGGCATGGCGAGTCGCCTTAGCAGTGCGAAGCATTGGCCGCGAAGCGGCCATTGCGAGTCAGAGACTCGCTCTTCTAGAATCCCGATGCATGTGCATCGGGCACCCAGCTAGTCTAATATAAAAGTGAATATGAAGAAAGCTGATGTCAGGACAGGAGAGGTGGAGGAGAGGGTCAGTTTGCTGGAGGATGTTATTGATAAGATAACTAAAAGCCAAAAGAAATGTGAAACCCGGCTGAGAGATGTAGAAATAAAAAATGACGATCTTGATAACCGCTCCAGGCGGAACAACATTAAAATTGTGGGGATCCCTGAGAAGGCCGAGGGTTCCAAGCCATCTGAATTTATAGAGACATGGCTGCTTCAGAAGTTTGGCGCAGACGCCTTTTCTAGGGTGTTCGCTGTTGAAAGAGCCCACAGGATCCCATTGAGGCCACTTCCCCCTGGCGCACCCCTTCGTCCCATCCTTGCAAGAATACTAAACTACAGGGATAGGGACGCCATCTTAAGGAAGGCGAGGATGGCTGAAAACATGACCTTTGATGGACAGAATGTGTCAATTTATGCTGACTATTCCCCAACAGTCCAGAAAATGAGGATGAGATTTGGGGACATCAAGAGGAAATTAAGAGATCTACACATTGAATATTCTATGGTGTATCCGGCCAAGCTACGTGTGGTGGCGCTAGAAAAAGTGCATTTCTTCCCTACTCCAGAGGAGGCGATGGACTGGCTGGAACGCAATAACAGGAGCCTGCGGGGCCAGCAGGTGTCAGGAAAGGGCTGAACTGATAGACCTTGAGAGGGTGGATATGTTCTAGTTTCTCTTGGAATTTGTGTTGAATACGGGACGATACCAAAGGCGTAACTGTCCCTTTCCAAGGTTGGATCCCTATTTTTTCTTTTTTCTAATTTCTAATTTCTATTTTTGCATTTTTCTATTTTTCTAAATTTGTATCTTTTTCCTCTGTTCAATATCTCCATTTTTGGAGGGAATGTTATGTCACCAATGCTGGGGGCTCCTAAGTGTTGGGGGCTGCGGAGTGATTTATAGAGCCTAAAGTACATTTACTGTCTAATTAAAGTGATTACTGAAGGCGGGAGAGGTTCGGGGTGGTGGGAGGTGAGAGCACACGATCTGTGTTGGTAAGTGGTTGGAGTGGTGTTGTGGCACAGCTTGACACTGTTACCCACTCCCAGACGGGAGAAAACTACTCGATAGGAAGGTTAGAGGAGCAAGAGGTGGGCTTGAGTTGGGGTTGGACTGAGGGGGATGGAGGGTGGGGGGAAGGGGTTTGGGAGGGAACCGTGGATGGCTGTCTATAATTATACACTGCAGGCTCTTTGTTAGGACTGTTATTAAATTGATAATACGGCGAATCAAATAAGATTATTATGCTGGAACATACGGGGGCTAGCTGATAGGAATAAGAGGGCTACGGTGTTGCGGCATGCTCTCTCCTTCAGGCCGGCCATCATATGCTTGCTGGAGACACATCTGACTAAGGAAAAGGAAAATGGCTTGGCCAGGAGGTGGCAAAGCCACGCGTACCACGCCGCATACTCAAACTATGCGAGGGGGGTCTCTGTCCTGGTCCATGCCTCAGTGCTGTATGAAGAAATGGAAGTGCGCTTGGATAAGGAGGGTCGGTATGTCATGGTGGTATGTCGTGTGTATGGATGTATGTTTTGCTTCGTGGCGGTTTATTTTCCACCGCCGTTTTCCGAGGTCATGCTAAATGAGATAGTGGACCACACCAGGCACAGGTGGGAATACCTCTACTACTTGTGGGAGACTTTAATACAGTGTTGGAGCAGGGCTTGGACCGGGAGGGGAGAGGTCAGAGGTCTGTTGGAGGGGATGGGTTAACGCCATTTGCAAGATACATTAGGGAACTAGGAATGACTGACCTGTGGAGGGTGAGGAATGAGGGGTGCCGTTGCTACTCATGTTTCTCCACCTCACACGGCTCAATGTCCAGGATTGATATGGCGCTGGGCAATCATCACCTGGATAATATGGTCACCAAAGTAGAATACTTGCCGAGGGTGATGTCAGATTACAAACCAATTATGATAACTCTTGGAACTGGGATGGGGAGGGGGGGACCCAGGGGAGAGTGGAAGGTTCACCCGTCATGGTTGCGGACATTGGATATGGGGAAAATCGGTACAGAGCTTGAAGGGTTTTTTCTGGATAACGAGGGTAGTGCCCCCAAGGGAGTGGTGTGGGATACAATGAAAGCGTTCCTGAGAGGTTTGTTTATTAGAGAGATCTCTAGGTGTAAATCTGAAACTAGGGCTGAAGAACAGAGGGCAATGGATACACTGAAAATGGCAGAGGCTGCTGCCATTGATGGACCGTCAAGGGAGGCGCAGACCCACCTTAGGGAGACCCAAAAGGTTGTGGATGATCTATATATCAGGGCAACGGAGAGGAGCCAGGAGTTCTACAAGGCATCCTTTTTTTGAAGATGGGGAGAAAATAGGCCACCTCTTGTCTGTGGTAGCGGCTGCTTAGAGGGCATCTTCTTACGTTTATTCTATTACGAATGGTGATGGTGGGATAGTTGATGATACGGAGGGTATACTAGATGTCTTTAAATGATTTTATGAAAAACTGTACTCCTCTAGTCTAACAATCTCGAGAGATGAGCTGGCTACTTGTGTTGAACGAGCTGGGTTACCACGGGTGGGAGAGGAGTGTGGTGAAAGGCTGGGGTGGCCATTGACAATAGAAGAACTGGAGGATGCATTGGCCTCAATGACGAATGATAAGGCCCCCGGGGCAGATGGCCTCCCGGCTGAGGTCTATAAACAACTTAAAGAGATTCTGTTGCCCAGACTGCTGATAGTCTTTCAGGAGGCTTTGCAGATGGGTGGTCTGCCTGAATCCATGAGAGAAGCGGTTGTGGTGGTCATAAAGAGGGCAAGGATAGGAGCAAACCAGATTCATATAGGCCCATTTCATTACTATCTGTAGATGTGAAGCTGCTGGCCAAGGTCCTGGCACGTAGGCTGGGAGAGGTAATAACTGATGTAATCCACCCTGACCAAACTGGATTTATGCCTCATAAGTCCACAGCTGTCAACCTGCGACGCCTCTTCTTGAACATCCAGCTTCCTGCGGATAATGGAGGTAGTAGAGTGGTGGTCTCCCTCGACGCCCATAAAGCCTTCGATAGTGTGGAATGGGACTACTTGTGGTTAGTATTGGAAAGGATGGGTTTCCACCAGCGGTTTGTCTCGTGGGTGAAGATACTGTATCGGGATCCTGTGGCCAGTGTGAGGGTGAATGGTTGTCGGTCGGGTAGGTTTCGCTTGTTTAGGGGCACTCGCCAGGGTTGCCCGCTGTCGCCATTGCTTTTCGCTGTAGCTATAGAACCCTTAGCTACATATATCAGGCAAACGGCTGGGGTGCAGGGGTTTAGATTTGGTTCAGTAGAAGAGAAAGTGGCCTTATATGCAGATGATGTACTGTTATTCCTACGAGACTCGGGGGACTCTCTTGCTCAGGCGATAGGAGTGGTTAAGGAATTTGGGGACATGTCTGGCCTTAGGATCAATTGGGAAAAATCTAGCATCATGAAGGTGGATGAGGATGGAGAGGTGGGATTGGTAGAAGGGGGTGCGCTGACTTGAAATTGGTTGATAAGTTTAAATACCTAGGGATCTAGATTTCCCTGCCTGTCCTGGACTACGTTCAGTGGAATGTTTTGCCCTTGATTGAGTCCCTGAGAGATAAGATACGGACTTGGTGTGGTCTGCGCCTCTCGGTGGTAGGTAGAATCAACTTGGCAAAGATGGTTCTCATGCCAAAACTCCTCTATGTGCTCCATAACTCGCCTGTTTGGATACAGAGGGGACTGTTTCAGAAATTGAGATCACTATTACGGAAGCTGGCATGGGGTACGGGTCAGCCAAGACTGAAACTGGAAACATTACAGAGGCCAAAAGATGAAGGGGGGCTGGCTATGCCAGATCCATGGATCTACTTTCTAGCTGCACAGAGCCAACACTTTAAGGGCTGGGCAGAATGGGGTGTTGGTTCTTCTACTCAATTAATTCTTGAGCATTTTATTTCTCAGAAACCATTGGTGGGAGGGCTGGAGGCTGGAGACTTCGGTAGGATTGGGGGTCGGTTTCCCACCCTGTGCCTGGTCCATAAGGTCTGGAGTAAGGTTAGGGCAGTGAGAGGGATTACAGGGATTTTGAAATATACCCCTTTATGGCTGAATATGAATCTGGGGGAATTTTATAAATTGGGAGAGCAGAAGGTCTGGAGGCGCAGGGGCGTAACTTGGGTGAATCAGATTCTATCGGGAGGAAGATTGAAGGCATTTCAGGACCTGAGGCACGAATTCCATTTGAGAGAGTCTGACGAATTTCTATATTACAGGGTCCGACATGCCTTCAGGCAGCAGGCAAAACAGACTGATCTTCGGTTGCAGGTGGATGTGGTATTAGACAACATATGTGTGGCAGGTGTCACGAAAGGGGTCATATCTACACTATACAGAGACCTTATGCATACAGTTTTGCTGAGATACCCCATAAAGGCATGGGACAGGTGGGAGGAGGACATGGGGGAGATAGAAAGTGAAGCCTGGGAATCAATTCTGGAATATGGACCCAAGTTGTCACTGAGCGAACCGGGGAGACTGTCGCAGTTATACCTGGTCCACAGATCGTATAGAACACCTGCTTTCTTATTCAAAATTGGAGTACGGGGATCATCAGAGTGCCCGAGATGTCATAGTGAGAATGCCGGGCTCATACATATGATGTAGGACTGCCCAGTCTGCAAGCGTTTTGGTTGACAGTGTTGACCCTGATAGAGGGCAGGTATGAATGCGTGATACCCAGAGAACCCCTTGTGTGTGTGTTGGGCTATGTAGAGCTTATTAAGATTCTGAATGTACGTAAAGTGGCTGTGGCTAGACTGCTGTTCATTGCTCGTAAGCTAATAGCAAGGCATTGGATCAGGGCCGAGCCGCCCTCGAGGATGGAATATGTCAAAGGTGTTGAATATATTATTAAACTGGAGGGGAAGATATACAGGAGACGGAACTCGGGGAAAATATTTGACCAACTGTGGGGACCCTGGCTGAATCGGTGATGGGTAGAGACAAGGAAGGGTGGACAGGGGAGTCTAAGGGTTAGGAAAGTGGTCTATTCCTTATATCTATGACTTAATGTAACTCAAACTGTGATATTGTTGATGGATATTGTCCATTTGAATAATCACTATAGTTAATTAACAGCTGTCTACAGAAAGGGAGGGAGGGGAGGGTATATTGCAGGGAGGGGGGGAGGGGGGGAGTGGTTGGGGTGCATTAACATGTAAAACTTTGATGCATATTTGTGGATTCTTGTAACGTTTGAATTTGCTTAATAAAAATATATCTGATTAAAAAAAAGAGAATACCGGAGGACCCGGGAGACTTGGAGCACAGCTACTAACAGAGCCAGGGACCAGCGGAGGAGCAGCGGTGCCCATCAGAAGGTTCTCACAGCATGCTATGCAAGAGGGACACAGGAGAGGTTAGGGCCAGGTTTCAGACAGGCCAAGACTTAAGTACACACACACATAACAAGGAGGCTTCACAATTCATCGGGTGTGGAAATCCTGAAGTGTCTCCCGACCACCTGGAGTATACCCTGGATTTCACCTTGCAACAACATCAGTAATGGTACCTTTACACGCCGCTACCGAAAGGTAGAAACCACCGGGTGTCGGAGACAATTGTACCTTTTTGTACCTTCAAAACACCGCGAGGTTGCGGTGTGTAATTCAGGTAGCACCGTCCTGTCTCTTTGGTTATCTGTCTTTCAGCCGTGCTCAAAAACAAGCAGGTATAAACCCTATGGTAGGGGCGTGTAACCGGGGCACAGGTACGGTATTTGAGTTACCTGGGGCGTGCTACAGCGTCATGTATACCACGCCCCATCAGCTATCATTGGTGGGGACTACTGTGCACCCATTGGCTGTCCCTGTACAGGGCGGCATATTTAACGATCTGACCAGTCACTACACATTTGCTATAGTGTCATGTATTAGCCAGCCTCCCTGCGCTGGCTGGCCAATCATGATGTTATTGCATTGTCCAATCACCGTACGAACGCCGCATAATACACAACTCTGTCACGCCTAGGTAGTTACGGCGCACAATATGTACGCCCAGAGTCCCTTGTGGTGGCGGCGTGTAAATCAGGGAAGGTGCTCCACAGAAGGTAACCTGCGGCACCCGTCGGTACTTCCAGGGATCGAAAATACCTTCTGTGGAGCACCTTGTAGCGGCGTGTAATTGCGGTATCAGGTACCGTTAGGAACCGTTTGAAACGCGCGCGTGCACGTGCGATAACCGGTGGTTTCTACCTTTTGGTAGCGGTGTGTTAAGGTACCATAAAAGGTACGGAAACAACATTCAGCATATGTGTGTGTAATTACGGCCCCTGATCCTACCCTTAACATAGACTGCCTGCCAGCATCTCCACCTGATGAGCCGCCTTCTCCTGCAGCACCAGGGACATGGCTGTGTGGAGAGCTGCCTCCTTGTACAAAATCCCACTTCTACATTACTGCCGCAGGGATGCCGCTCCACCTACGGGAAGCGTTATCATCTGGCTGCAGCATCACCATTCCCAGAGGTCTTAAAGCAGCGCTGGTATCATTACCGGCTACCATAGGTGGCGTCACGAATCCTTTCCTTTTTATTTTTAACTCCTTTTTCAAAGACCACCATGTCCATAGGACCGGGCACAGGCCGCCCGTGACATCCCCCATTAATCACCGCCCGGAAATGGGTACCCCAAGATCCTGGGGTGGGTCAGCTTTTGGCATGACAAACAGGATCCCATGCCCGGTATTACCGGGTACTGTGTGCCATGTATTGACTGTGATTGTGAACTGTTAACATCGGGCCACCATTACTGTGCCACAAAGCGGAAAGAAAGGGGGCGTAACAACTGAAAGGGTGTGAAGATAAGCCTCGCCCCGCACTCTGCTGAGAGCTACTTAAGCGCATCGACCTGATCCAGAAATACCCGAATGCTCCTCTCCTCACCTGTGGAGCTACCGACTACTTTTCTTTTTCAGAGACTGGCTAAAGTTAACCAAGGGAAAGAGAGAATGGGTGCACAACGTGAAAACTACGCAGCTGAGCCCACCGCCGGTACCTCAGCCGGCGGAGGGGCCGCAGCACCTGGCGCTGTTGCACCGATCATGCCGATCTCTCTGCCGTATGTCCCGGGAGCAAAGTGGTTACCGCAGTATGATGGCCGGCCAGATAACCTGGCGGGGTTCAAGAGAAAGATATGCAGTGTAGTTGACATTTATGCAATGACTGGCAAGCAGCAAGCATCTGTTGTGATGGGACAATTGACAGGTGCAGCAGAGCTTGAAATTGAAACCTGGTCAGAAACCAATCAGGAATCAGTAACAATGATCTTTGATAAACTGAAAGCTGCTTTTGAGAACCGCACCGAGGGTGAGCCAAGAATGAGGTTTTAGAATAGTAAACAGAGGCCGCAGGACAGTATCAGAGACTACACCTTATGCCTCCAGGAGGCAGTGCGGACCCTAAGACAGGTAGACCCGGTCAGTATGCCAGATTAAAATAAAATGATGATTGAACAGTTTATTCAGAGGTTACGGTCTTCTCATGATAGCAGACAAGTGCGTTGGTGGGCACTAGGACACCCTGATGCAGACTTTGCCATCTTGAAAGAATGGGCCATCAAAGCACTGCAGCCACTGACAATTCCAGATCTCACACCTCAGCAGTGGCAAGCTAGTGCCTCTCCTCAAAAAGTGACACCTCCCTCCTCACCTTCCGCTGAGACTAATATGCAGGCTGACCCTGCATATTAGACCCCTGGTGACTCTGATAGCCTGTGCGCCGAAGTACGCCAGCTACGTAAGGACATGGCCATGGTGCTAAAGGCCCTGGAGCTCAGGAGACAAAGCCATCAGAGAAAATCCAGCTCACCGATAACCCTGAGGACATCACGAGGATGAGAGAGAAGAAGACCATGTCGCTCCGTGGGAGGACCAACGATCGCTACAGCTCAACAGGACAACCCATCTGTCGCCGTGGCAACTAGATGGGCCACTTCGCCAAACAGTGCACTTTAAACCAGCAACCCCTGGGGCCGAGGGCCAACCCCCAGGAATAGACCAACCAGGCCCACCAGACTGGAGTGATAGGTATGTGGGAGGACGGCCATACTTGTCCACCATGCTAGATGGCATTGCCACACCTGCACTTCTAGACAATGCCTTGCAAGTGACTACCATACCACATGTCCTTTATAGGAGATTTTGGTCCGATCTTAAACTTACTCCTCCAGATCCTAACCTCACTATTTATGTTTCAAATGGGTTCTCAATTGACCTAGTCGGGGTTAGAGAGGTAATAATAAAAGTGGGCAGGGTGGAGTTAAAGGGCCAAGGACTTATTGTGGTTAAAACTAACCCTAATAACAGGGATCAGCATATCATACTTGGTACAAATGTAATTGGAAATTGTCTGGATGAAGTGTTGTTTTTAATCCGACAGATTGAAGACACTGACAATGATGGGCAGCGGAGAGTTCAACAGAAGGAGATCAGAGCCCTCCTGTGCTCACAACAGGTAACCCTGTCTGGTGGAGAAATTGGTAGTGTACGGGTGACAGACCCGATTCCCATTGTGGTACCCCCAAAGAGTGAAATGATGATCTGGTGTCGGGCAGCAATAGGCCTCAGAGGGCAGAACTACCAGGCAGTAGTAGAGCCCATGTATTCGGAAGGAAGACTCACAATCCTGACAGCCAGGGGGGTGGTTGATGTACGCAAGGGAAGGGTACCCGTACGCATGTTAAACTGTAAAGAGGAAGAGGTCAAACTGTCCAGATATTCCACCATTGCCAAGCTATTCACTGTAGATAACAACTCCATACATACAGTGGAACCCTTGACCCTGCCAGACTCAGCTGAGGACAACAATTCCAAGTGACAGCTGGAGGACTGGTGTTAGGAGCTCCATGTCGGAACTGACTCCACTCCTTCCCACCAGAAGCACGGTGTCTATCGGGTAGTCCAGGAGTACGAACGGGTCTTTGGTAAGCATCCACTTGATTTTGGAAGGATAAAAGGGGTACACCACCATATACCCACAGGTAACCATCCACCCATTAAAGAGCAATACAGGCCTGTACCACCAGCTCATTATCTGCATGCTAAGGAAATGTTACAGGACATGAAGGACGTAGGGGTCATCAGAGATAATTGCAGCCCCTGGGCAGCTCTATTAGTCCTTGTTAAAGAGAAAGACGACACTATGAGAATGTGTGTAGATTACAGACAAGTAAATCGCATAACACATAAAGATGCTTACTGTTATCCCGTATGGAAGAGTCACTTGCTGTATTAAAGACTGCTAATTAATTTTCAACCCTAGGACTTACTAGTGGATATTGGCAGGTCTCCGTTGCAGAAGAAGACCAGGAGAAGACCACGTTCATGACACCAATGGGCCTAGGTGAGTTTAACAGCATGCCATTTGGACTCTGCAATGCACCCGGAACATTCCAACGGTTGATGGAGTGTTGTTGCCTGGGGCACCGAAATTTGAAACTGTGCTAATCTACCTGGATATATAATTTAAAACAAAGGAGACACAGAGAGGCGCAGATTGTGCCTTATCACTAACGACACACAAGACAATAGCTGACAATGTAGCCTGCTCACCTGATTAGGTTGTGATAACCCACAACCAGCTTGAACGCTTGTGCAACAGCTGCTGGAGAACCTCCACCACCTCGCAACCGCGGGAAAACAGATAGTTCAAATCGGAATGGTGTGTCTCATGGTCCGCGCTGCTGTTTCAAAAAATGCACTGGGAAGACATTACTTTCTCCTTCTCCTCTTTTATTCCTCCACACATCACCATGTGATATGAGGAGGAATAAATGAGGAGATGGAGACAGCAATGTCTTCCCAGTGCATTTTTTGAAGCAGCAGGGTGGACCATGAGACACCATTCCTGTTTGAACTAACTCTACCTGGATGACGTCATAGTGTACTCCAAAACCTATGAAGAGCATCTAAAACATTCGTCAGAGGTATTTGAAGCATTGTCAAAGTTCGGGATGAAGCTGAAGCCCTCAAAGTGCCATTTGCTGGAACCAAAAGTTCAGTATCTCGGGCATGTGGTCAGTGCAGAAGGAGTGGTACCAAACCCTGTCAAGATCACCATCATAAAGGAATGGCCAGAACCAACTACCATCAGAGAAGTCCGTCAGTTCTTGGGGCTGGGGGAACACTACCGGAGGTTCAAGGGCTACACGAAGGTAGCCACCCCTTGCAAGATCTTTTGGTGGGCCAGACCAAGAAGGGCAAGACCAGAGGTCCTTTGTTTGAATGGGGTGAGAAACAGGAAGAATCCTTCAAACAGATGAAACAGGCCCTGACCGGAGACGAGATCCTGACCTATCCTGACTACAACTCACCGTTCTTGCTGAACACTGATGCCAGCAACGTGGGTTTAGGAGCTCTCTTGTCGCATAAACAGAGTGGCAAAGAGCGTGTGATTGCCTATGCCAGCAGGAAGCTCCGTCTTATGTAAAGAAACCGTGAGAACTACAACTCGTTCAAGCTGGAATTCTTGGCCTTGGTCTGGGCTATCACGGAACGGGTCAAACTTTACCTGGCGGCTGCGAACTTCACTGCCTTTACGGACAATAATCCTCTTACACACATAGATACCATGAAGTTAGGTGCAATGGAGCAACGCTGGATGGCCCGGTTGTCAAACTACAACTTCACCATCAAGTACCAGGCAGGCCCTAAGAATGCCAATGCTGACGCCCTGTCGATGATGCCTCACTTACCAGATGTGGGAGAAGACGTGAATGAGCTAGAAGAGATAGAGCTACCAGCCTTCCATCGCCACAGTGCATCCCATTGCAAGCAGACTTGTCAGAGACGTAGTGAGGCAACCCTAAACCCGTTACCTCACCATGGGTGGAAAGAGACACAAGACAGTGACCTGGCTGTCAGTTTATTATGACAATCCAAGAAGGTTCATGTCTTAATCCGGATGTTTCACCTGAGGTGCAACACCTGTGGAATAAGAGAAGCAGGTTGTTCATCTACCAGGGAAAGCTATATCGATGTTTCATAAATCCTAGAATCCACGAGATGGTGTGGCAAATAGTGGTACCAAAGAGAGATGTCCAGATGGTGTTGGAAGCATACCACGATGGAGAAGTACACTTCGGATGGAAGAAGCTCGAGATGCTATTGCGTGAAAGATTCTACTGGGTTGGCATGAGGACCACCATAGAGAAATGGTGTAGACACTGTGGGCCATGAAACCTAAGAAGAAAAGACCATGAAAGCCAAAGAGCACCACTACAGCCAATTATAACCAAACAACCACTCAATATAGTAGCCCTTGATCACGTGAAGCTAACGCCCAGCATATCAGGCTACACTTATGCCTTAACAACGGTGGACCACTATTCAAAATTTCTAGCAGTAGCCCCAGAAAAAGACTCAACAGCGGAAACTGCAGCTAAAACCTTTCAAGCCTACTTCTGTAGACCATACAGGTATCTGGAGCAGGTGTTGACTGATCAAGGTTCTGCATTTGAAGCTGAGATATTCCAAGAGTTTTGTCATTTATATTGGTGAAAGAAGATCCAAACCATGCCTTATCATCCACAAACCAATGGCATGTGTGAGAAAATGAACAACATAGTCATAGACTTGCTAAAAACTCTGCCCTTGGAAGAAAGAAACATGTGGCCGGAGAAGTTACCTGACTTAGAGGACATGTATAACAACATACCTATAAGTTCCACCAATTGCACACCAGCATATCTAATGCAATCAAGACCAGAAAACTACCAGTTGATCTCGAAATGGAAATTGTGATACCTGAAACTGATTCACCTGATGCTGATTGGGACTCCAACCACAAAGAACAGTACAGGAGAGTACAAGAATGTGTGGAGAAAAGTCTAAATCAGATCAGAAAAAAGCATGAGCAAAGTTATAACAAAAATGCACAAGCTGTTCCCTTAACAGAGAAAAAGAAGAATTCATAAACTAAACAACCAATGGGAAGCAGAACCCTACATAGTTCTAAATTATATCCTTGACAATAGAAAGACTTGCGTAATCAATAGAGATGAAGGAAGAACAACTGCAACTGTTTCCAGATACCACCTCAAGCAATGTCTTAAATAACTAAAACCACAAGAAGAAGACCCCTGTACATATCAAATAGAAGAACCAAAGGAAAAAGTGATTCATACAGTACTTGGAGATTTTCCTAAAGATTGGCCTCAATGTGAAGGAGCCATAATAGTACCTGTAATCACCTTTCTGCATCCAGTGGAAGAACAAGAAAGACTGGAAGAACATGTAAGAGTTCCAGAAAAAACTATTCAAATTCAAGAACAACCACCCATTGTAGCAGAGCCAGAGGATCCTGCAATCAGTGTACCTGCCAGTCCTGTAGTAAGACTAAGGCCTCACAGACTACTACCCAGTATACCTATAATACATAGGTCCACTCAGAGTACAGACACTAGAATACACAACGGACAAGCTGAGACAACTGAGCTACGTAGGTCTAGCCGTAGTAACCAAGGTCAGCCCCTGTCCAGGTACCTCCGTACCTGGACAGGGTATGGAGGTACCTGGACAGGGAGAGTGAGTGAAGTGTAAAGTAAAGAAATGTAAATATTTGTCTTGTAGTTAAATATTAGTGTACAGAAGGGTGGATGAACTGGACTAACCCCATGAACATTAACTTAGGAAAAGAAAGTTCCTGGTGGTAGAGAGAGTAACCATGACTCCTTAGCCGAGACACCCATAGGAATGATAGGGAATGTAAATGTGTTGAATGATTTATTGCAACTTGAACCTGTTAAAAGTATTGAACCTACAGAGACTCTACCTGTAAGAACTTTTACATATGCTTGAACAATTTAAAAATGGACCAAAGCCACGGGACTGGTTGTGGCAAAAACTCCTTTAACAGCCTGCGGCAGATGGACTAGTACCGTATGGACTGCTTTACCTGTTTTTCACCATTTTTCTTGGTTTTTATATTTTTGAATGTTGAGACTCTGTTATAATACGCATTATTGTTATAATGTTTTGAAAATGTTTCTCAGTCTGGGAGTACTGAATTTAACTAGGGGGGAATGTGAATTCAGGGGGGGCAGTTTAACTAGGGGAAAATGTGGCATAGGTAGCCACAGAACCACCTGGTGCACAGAGGGATTTCCACATCAGGTGCCCTACACATGCAACACTTTCCACCCCAGACCTGAAGGGGAAGCTCTACGTGCCGCCTCTACTCGCTCCATGCACACACATTTGAAGAGTCTTTTGGTGGCGAGTAGGCTACAAATACCACGACTATTAGCCAAGTCTAGCAACGTGACACAGTCAGGCAACTTTGGTACATTATGAAGACTTTAATGACCCCTTCCAGTTAATGGATGACTGCAGCCAATCATATGTCAGGAGTTTTAAGTTGACCAAGAAGATGGTGGACATCACCAGAACAGCCAATGGTAGAGCGCCGGGGCTCAACCTGATATTTATTCATTTTTATTTTTTTACAATTGATTGACTATAGAGGACTTTTTGAAGTTATCCCCAGAGGCTTAACTATAATAGGTGCAGAGGTTGCAATCATATCCAGGCCCTGGAGCCAAGGGGGCCGCAAAAGTCCCTATGGCCTATAGAAAAACACTAATGCTATTAAAGATGTGCAATTATTGGGGGTCCCCATTGGAGCTTTCACATTGGGGCCCATGAGACTTAAGATGCACCACTGGTTATCACCCAGCCACATATCTGACATCTGGCAGCCCCCCAGCGATGGAGAGTTTTTTTTGATTGTGTCTAGTTGCATCGCCAGAAATAAGCAAGATATCACTGATCCTTCGGAAAGATCCTTTAATTTAAGGCCCCGTTACATGTAGCGATATCGTTAATGATATCGACGAAAAGTCACAGGTTTTGTGACATTGCAGCGACCTCGCCAAAGATATCGCTGCGTGTGACATGTACCAGCAATCGGCCCCCCGCTGGGAGATCGCTGATCGGTAACGAATTGCCTGGACCATTTTTTGATCAGCGATCTCCCGCTGCCCAGGCTGCATCGGCATGTGTGACAGGGGCAACGACCAGCGATCCCCAGTCTGCGCCCAAGACCCTGAATGATCCCAACAACCGTCGGGTGTCGGCGCATCGCTGGGTGATTGCTTGTAAGTCTGCCTATCTGGCATCTCACCAGCGACCACGTAGCGATGTTCTAGCGATCCCGGACAGGTCGGATTGTTGGTGGGATCGCGCATCGTTATGTTTAACGTGGTCTTTAGACAATCACTTTAAGGAATTTTTTTTTATAGGAAACATGTCTTTAATGAAACATGATTTTTTTCTCACATCATTTATTTCTGTATTTCAGGGGTTAAGCCGCTTGCTTACTAAAACATATGAGTAATCTAGTTATGGGCATGGGTTAAAAACCTTAATTTATGGCAATGTGAAGGCGCCAACGCTAATGCAATTAGAAAATACTAAAGCACCATCTTGTGGCATAATGATATAATGCAGTCGTTTACAATTTTTGCTTTGCAGGAACATGTGACTCTTTACTTGAAAACAATATTTTAGAAGAAAAACATCAGCCATCATTTGCCCCTTTCCAATCTTGCCTTTTCTCTTTTTTAGCACATTATTTTTTTTCTTCCCTTCTTCCAAGAGGCATACCTTTTTTACTTTTCTGTCATTATAGACATATGACGGCTTGTTTTTTGCAAAATGAGTTGTAATTTGTACGGTCAAATAAATGATATAATTCAAATGTGCTGGAAAATGGAAAAAATTCCAAGTGTGGTGAAATTCTAAAAAAAGTGAAATTCCACAATGGTTTTTGTGGGTTGTTATTCACCATGTTCACTATATAGTAAAACTGACAAGTCAGTGTGATGCTACAGGTCGGTACGAGTTCGTAGATACCAAACATGTATACTTTTACTGTTATCTAAGAGGTAAAGAAAAAAAGAAATGCGCTTTTGCACCATTTTCCAAGCCTCGTAGCGTTTGGATTTTTCGGAATCTGGGGTTGTGTGAGGCTTATTTTTTGTGTCTTGAGCTGACGTTTCTAATGATACCATTTTTGGGTAGATGTGACGTTTGATTGACTCTTATTGCGTTTTATTGCAAGTTGCGGCGACCAAACAAACTCATAATTTTGGCATTTTTACGTTCTCTTCCGTTACACAGTTTACCAATCAGATTGATTGATTTTATAGTTTGACAGATCGGGCATTTCTGAATGCAAAGATACCAGATATGTGTTTTTTTTGCAGTTTTATTTTTAATGGGGCAAAAGGGGGATATTTTATCTTTTTAGTTTTTTTTAAAAACCTTTTTTTTTCACTTTTCATTATTTATCTTGGCCCCCTAGGGCACCTCAACTCTCCACCGTTTGATCGGTCTCCGCTGTTTAACACATGCCGGCAAGGGGGAATCCGTGACGTGAATGCGGGATGCTGATGGGTGGCCATGATATTTGGAGGTCTGCTGAAGAACATTGCTGGCATTCATAGGCGATCATGATTTTCACTATACAAAGCAGTGCTGATGCACTGCTATGCATGGTATAAGCAATTAGATGACTACAGCTTCAAGTCCCCTAAGGGGACTATTATATACAATAAAAATATTTTTTTTCAAAAATATGAAAAAAGCAGAGTAATTCAAATCACACCCTTTTGCCCCTTTAAAAATTAAACAAAATTATAAAAATTACACATACTTGTATTGCAGTGTTTGTAAACGTCTAATATATCAAAATATGATATAAATTAATTTAATCGATAAACAAGAATAAAAAATAAACGCCAGAATTACATTTTTTGAGCTGCCACAATATTGCAATAAAATTCAATAGGAGGTGATAAAAAGATTGCATCTAAAGATCACACTTGGTTCTATGTGTGAGCCTGAAGTGGCTTCTCCAATATAAGTAATTATAAGATTGTCAAATATAAGATTTATAAGATTTATAAGATTTATAAATATAAGATTGTCAAAACGAGACTCCATAGGCTTACATTGTAAGAAGTAGAACTCTGTGTGGATTGACCTGGTCTCTAATCTGAGCTGCGGTTAATCTAAGATTTCTGAGGCTGGTGACTTGGATGAACTTATCCTCCGCAGCAGAGGTGACTCTTGGTCTCCCTTTCCTGGTCCTCATGTGAGCCAGTTTCTTTGTAGCGCTTGATGGTTTTTGCAACTGCACTTGGGGACACTTTCAAAGTTTTCCCAATTTTCGGACTGACTGACCTTAATTTCGTAAAGTAATGATGGCCACTCGTTTTTCTTTACTTAGCTGCTTTTTTCTTGCCATAACACAAATTCTAACAGTCTATTCAGTAGGACTATCAGCTGTGTATCCACCAGACTTCTGCACAACACAACTGATGGTCCCAACCCCATTTATAAGGCAAGAAATCCCACTTATTAAACCTGACAGGGCACACCTGTGAAGTGAAGACCATTTCCGTGACTACCTCTTGAAGCTCATCAAGAGAATGTCAAGAGTGTGCAAAACAGTAATCACAGCAAAAGGTGGCTACTTGAAGAACCTAGAATATAAGACATATTTTCAGTTGTTTCACACTTTTTTGTTAAGTATATAATTCCACATGTGTTAATTCATAGTTTTGATGCCTTCAGTGTGAATCTACAATTTTCATAGTTATGAAAATACAGAAAAATCTCTGAATGAGAAGGTGTGTCCAAACTTTTGGTCTGTACTGTATATACTAGTGTCTCCTCTAAGTGTCTCATACAAGCATAAAGAAATTAATTAGACCAGAATTATTATGAAGTATGTGTAACTGTGACCATGTATCAATGTACCCAGCTTTTCTGCTCCTCTGATCTCCTATTTTTCATGCTTCAATATTCCAATCTTTTTAAGCATGTGGCTGTTCATTCCACTGCCCCCCCTCCTTACCTACGTCTGTATATGACTCCTTGTTTCCTTTGCCCATGATCCACCATTTGGTTCAGCCTTGATTGTAGGAGGCCTAATGGAGTCCAGCCCCCTCCTATCTGTTCCACAGCTAATTTCACTTGTAGGAGTACATCTTACAAGCTACAAGTCTGCTCTCAGATTTGTCTGCTCTATGTTTCAGTTAAGTGTCTCATGCAAGTGTGAAGAAATGAATTAGACCAGAATTGACTGGAAGTGATCAGAAGGTAATGGGATAGAAAGCCGCTGTAAACAATGTTTCTATTTCTTTTCACATTCATCCCATACGTCTTAATTTCTTACTAACTCACTTAATCCCTCCACCTAGTAAGGAACTAGTCATTTCTCCCTCCATCTCCCCACCCATCTCACCTCCTTCTGAGATCTGTACCTCCTCACATGATCATTTGTCTCCAGACACATGATGACCTTATGCCTCCTCTCATGCTCCCCCTTCTAACGCTCTCTCTACTTCTCCTCATTGGTGTTGACATAGCTCCAAATATTGGTACTCCCAGTCAAATCCCTACATACATTTCTAGCCCCCACCCATGAGCCTTCACAAATTTTTGCAATCCTAATAACCTTATACCCATTCAGCCATCCCCTGCTCCCCCAGTTCCCTTACCTGGAACCTTATGGAACCTCGCTCTGTCTGCAACAAACTTTCATACATCCAAAATCTCTTCATTAGTAACAAACTCTTGTTTTTTTGTATCACTGAAAACTGGCTCACCTCCTCTGACATAGACTCTCCATCTGTACTTTCTTATGATGGATTCCATCTCTCCTACACACCTCACCAAAGCAACAAACATGGTGGAGGAATTGGCTTGCTCCTGTGGAGAACTGATCATTTAGCCCAATTCCACTAGCACCCTTCAGTACTCTTCCTTTCTTTGAGGTGCACTCTGTCCACATCCACTCCCCCTCCAACCTCCAGATGAATGTTTTCTACTGCCCCCCAAAGCTAGCCATCACCACTTTTCTTGACCACTTCACCACCTGGCTACTTCATTTTCTTTCTGCTGACATCCCCACTATCATCATGGGTGACTTCAACATCCCCATTGACACTTTTCAACTCAGCTGCCTCTAAACCTTTGTCACTAACTACCTCCTTTGGGCTCGCTCAATGGTCCCCTGCGGCCAACCACAGAGATGCAGCAAAAAATAAGAGGGTGGGGGACAAGAGGCGCAATAGTGCCCTATCACTAGTGACACTAGAAAGAGTGATGCTGAGGAGCCACTCACCTGATTCAGTTGTGGGCCCCACAACTGGTTTGAAGGCGTTTTGAGAAGAATCTCTCAGCTGCTGCAGGACCTCCACCAACTACTGACCAGTAGTGAAATTCAAGGAGATGATGGGAGTACAGGTGTGACACGGTCCGCGCTGTTCCAATGTAAAAACTCACCAAAAGAGTCACAAAGTCATCAGCAGGTTTTATCTTTTTAATCCTCCTTCATCCACCACTGTTCTGTTACTAACCTGTCAAACTCACCCCTCCCCCTACCTGACCACAACCTACTGACATTCTCCTCCCTCTCCTTTCCTAGTGCACAAACCCCACTCCACACACTCACCCATCCTCGCAGAAATCTCAAACACCTTGATTTACACTCATTCTTTGAGTTCCTTCTCCCTCTCACAAACATTGCTTCACTACACAATATAGATGCAACTGCCACTTTATATAACCCTACAATAACAACTGCACTCCATTTGGCTGCCCCCTCGCACATAACAAAAGTCGCACAATCAACAGGCAAACCTGGCTGACCAGCCTGACCACAGAACTGAGACAGGCTTCCAGGTTCACTGTGTGGAGATGGAAGTGATCCCATTCCATTGTTGCATACAAGCAGTCCCAACTTCCCAAGCAGTTGCCAACTTCAAGTCCACACTCACTGCCCCAAAACAAATTTACTTCTCATCTCTCACATCCTTCCTGTCTCTCAACCTTAAACAGCTATTCAGCACTTTCAATTCTCTCCTCTGTCCCTCAGCACCTCCTTTCTCTCTTCTCATTTCTGCTGAAGACTTTGCCTATTTCTTTAAGCAGAAGATTGGGAACATCAAAGATAGCATTGGCCTTCAGTCCCCAAAGCCCCTCGTCATAACTGCTCAGCCCTCTTCTTCCAAAACCAGCTTTTCACCATGCAGAAGATCAATTCTCCTCTCTTCTGTCAAAATCACATCTCACCACCTTCTCGCTTGACCCGCTCCTGTCCCATCTCATCCCCAACCTCACCACAGTCTTCATCCCAACCATAACACATCTCAACTTTTTACTAACAACCAGTGTCTTTCCCTCATCCTTTATACATGCCTTGATCACACCCATCCTCAAAAAGCCCTCTGTCGACCCATCCTCTGTGTCTAACTATTGGCCCATATCGCTTCTCCCTTATGCCTCAAAACAGCTGGAACAGCATGTCCATCTTGAACTGTCCTACCACCTCCTGCTCCCTTGTTGACCGCTTACATTCTGTCTTCCGACCGAATCACTCAACTGAAACTGCCCTTACTAAAGTCACCAACCTACTAACCACCAAGAGCATGTGGCACTACTCTATCCTCCTCCTCCTCCTCAGCCTGTTTTTCGTCTTTGACACCGTGGACCATTCCCTCATCTCTTGGTATCACAGACTTGGCCCTATCCTGGATCTTTTCATATCTAACACACTGGACATTTAGCATCTCCCTCTCCCACACCCATCTCCTCATATCGCCCCCTGCCTGTCGGTGTTCCCCAAGGTTCAGTTCTAGGACCCCTACTCTTTTCCATCCACACCTCTGGCCTAGGATAGCTCATAGAGTCTCCCAGCTTTCAGTGTCATCTCTATCCTGATGACACACAGATCTACCTCTCTGGACCTGACATCACCTCCTTACTAACCAGAATCCCACAATATCTGTCCACTATTTCATCTTTCTTTTCTGCTTGCTTTCTAAAACTGAACATGGAAAAAACAGAATTCATCATTTTTCCACAATCTCACTCTACCACCCCACCAGACCTATCCATCAAACTAAATGGCTTTTCGCTTTCCCCGTCCCACATGCTCGGTGCATGGGGGTAATCCTTGACTCTGTTCTTTCCTTCAAGCCACATATCCAAGCCCTTGCCACATCCTGCTGATTCCAACTCAAAAATATTTCACGGATTTGAACATTCCTTGATCAAGGACCTGCAAAAACAGTTGTGCATACCCTCATCATCTCCTGCCTCCACTCCTGCAACGTCTTACTCTCTGGCCTCCCCTCCACAATTCTTGCAACCCTACAATCTATCCTAAACTCTGCTGCCCGACTAATCCACCTGTCTCCCTGTTATTCCCCAGCATCTCCTCTCTGCCAAGCCCTTCAGTGGCTCCCCAGTGCCCAGAGACTCCAGTTCAAAACCGTAACCATGACATACAAAGCCGTCCACAACCTGTCCCTTCCATATATCTGTGACATGGTCTTCATGTACTCACCTACAAGTAACCTGTGATCTTCTCAAGACCTCTTTCTCTACTCCACTCTTATCTCTTCTAGTGATGAGCCACCACCTAAGTGTTCGAATTTGGTTCAATTCGCTGAATTGGGGTGTATTTGACAAATTGTTCTTCGAATCTTCGTCGAACACTGTTGAATCCTATTGGAATCAATGGCAGGCTACAGCAAACACATAGAAAACACCTTCAAAAGTGTCCAAAAGCTGCAAACTACTCAGAATAGACAACAAACACCAGGAAAAGTGACAACAATCTACCCACAGTACAAATAGTCTCATGACGTAGCATGGGTGCCAGCCTGCAAACTCCTCCATAGCACTTCAAAATAAAAGGTGGTTAACATTCACCTAAAATTTCAGAGGTGAGTGGAACTGACTTTGAATTGACAAATGGATGAGTTACAGGGGAAAAGTGGCATTAGTTTTCTACATTAAGTAAAAAGAAGTGGAGGAGTAAAAGGAGGATGAGACACAGGTATAGGCATGCCACACTCTGCTCAAATCATGTACCACACAGCAAGGGGACCTCAACAAGAGTCATCACTCTTCCCAAAGGATCAGACTGGGTTATTCCATGTCAAGTGAACCAATGATTATTACCTCTATATTTTTAATTCTTTTGAGATTTTGTTATTTGATAATAGCATGTCAGACAATGCAAAATGTGAAGAGAAAAATTTTTAAAAAAATTTTTTTTTTTTTTAAATGATTTTCAAAGTTCGGAAAAAGTGTGAATTTCGCTGTTGCCTGCCTTTACGTTTCTCCTCATAACTAAGGCTAGGAATAAGATAGAGAGACAAAATAAACACCATTCTACTCAGAACTATACAGGCTTTCACCAGATATGTCACAAGAGGATCTTTGTTAATATTTTACCCATGTGATCGCAAGCGCAAAACTTTAAAACGTATTTCCGAAAAATCGGCGCGCTTTAAATATTTCAAAAACTGCCCATGTGTCTGCTTTGCTCTTAGCCACATCTGTACCAAATTTCAAGTTGGGATCGCAATGGGATCATATTTTAACATATTTTACTATTAATAGCGTCAATGGGTCATTCCATATCAAGTGATCTAAATATGAATATTTTTTTTTACCTGACGTCTTTAGATTTTTTTTTTTTTTTTCCTTTATGAAGTACTACTTTAGTTAATTACAAATTAAAAGTTTGGAATTTTTTTCTTCATCAGTTAATTTTTTACAGATTTTTAAAGTTTAAAAAAAGGGTGAATTTTGGCCTGGTACGACTTTAAATTTTTTTATCTCGGGCTAGAAATAAGATAGAGAAACAAAATAAACACCATTCTACTCAGAACTGTCCAGGCTTTCACCAGATATGTCACAAGAGTATATTTGTTAATTTTAATTTTTTACCTATGCGAATGCAAACGCAACATTTTGAAACGCATTTCCGAAAAAAACATTTTAATAAAAATTTTCCAAAACTGCCCATGTGTCTTTTATGCTCTTAGCCACATCTGTACCAAATTTCAAGTTGGGATCGTGATGGGATCATATTTTAAAATATTTAACTATGGTTAATCTCATTTTTATTAAATTTTGAAAAACATATGAAAGACATACATTCAATCTTTTAACAAAATCTTGAGACATATAAAATATACAAAAAGAGAATTCACAAAGTTATTAGTAACTTTAAGATAAGCTGCAAATTTACTTTTGCGCTTATCTCTGGTGCAATATATACTACAATCTAAATATAATTCCAAACACTCAAGTATACAACCTTTCTCAGGGTTTTGAGATGTTCTGATGTCAAGGGGACAAGCAGCCCCAGCAGAATGATTTTTATTACTTGGCCCCTTCTAACAGGTTGACCACGTAAGTGGGTCATTACCCGTTGAGGCCTAGTTGGAATAGTCTATCGACTGGTGTACCGGAAAGGAAGGCCGAAATATTAATGATCTACTCACAGCTCAGAGTTTTCGATACCTGTCTAATGTTCACTAGAATTCTGAAGGTATAGGCGTAGAAAGGAAATACCTAGACTGAATGTATCAGATGGGAAGAAAAGAGAGATAGAAAAGAGAGAGAGAGAAGAGAAACAAAAACCATTAGAAAAAGTTATACTGGGAAAGAAAAGCCACGTAAGAAAAAAAGAAAAAAAGGAGGGGGGGGACGGGTGAGGTATGGGAAGGAGAAAGGGTACTCATCCCACTGGCTCCCCATCAGCCAGAGGTCGAGCCATATTATCTGTGCTGGAAAAGATACTCCTAAATTCTGCAGAGTCGTGAAAAAGAATCCATTCAACCCAAATCCCTAAGAATTTGTTCCGAGATCCCGACGCATCAGCTGCGAGCTCCTCCATTCGATATGTGTCCATCAATTCTTTGAACCAATCAAGTAGAGATGGAGCCCGGCTTGATTTCCAGAACCTCGGGATCACAGCACGAGCAGCCGAGATGCAAAAGCGGAGAATATCCCTCTTCTGTAGCCCAATAGGACCTGGAAAAATGGATAACATTGCCGATTCTGGGCAGCATTCGGCTTCTTTACCTGTTATCCGGGCGTATGCATTGAAAACCTCAGACCAGAACCGCCGGATTTCCCCACAACTCCACCAAATGTGTATCATTGTACCCTTCTCTTCCCCACAGCGCCAGCAGGTATCAGGGGTTCCAGGGAACATGTTCCGGAGTGTCGTCGGGCACAAGTACCATCTAGTGAGCAGCTTATAGCTTCTTTCTTGTGCAGAACAAGCGCTAGCTAGTGAGTGAGTAAATATAAAGCATTTCTGCCAATTAGCTTCTGAAATGCTACACCCCAATTCCCTCTCCCAAGCACGTTGGAAGTAAAGGGTGCCCTGCTCTCTCATGGACCCTAAGGCCTGGTATAGAACTGATATTTTGCGCCTCGGTGGAGCCTCCAGTTGGAATAACCTCTCCAATACGTTGGGCGTCAATCTTACCCTGCAAGAGTGGTCAGCTGAATATAATTATGCTCTGTATTGGAGAAATTCGAATCACTTAAGAGGTCTCGTAGGTTCTTTGAGTTGTAGCTCTGCCATCGGGGGCAAACCACCACTGGACAGAGTCTGTCCTACTCGGGTGTCATCCACAATCCGCCAACATAAAAATCTCTGCCTGTCAAATCTGGGTGGGAAAGATGGGTTGGAAAAAAGGGGAGTCAAAGGGCTAAGTCTGTCGTTTAAGCGGAGGGTTTTCGTCACTAGGTGCCATACCTTCAAGGTGTTTCTGGTCATGTCTGTCAAAGGTACTAGGTCTGTGGAGTCTTTAGGGGAAATCCAAAGCAGGTGTTTCAGCGGAATCCCCAAACCCTCTTGCTCCACCCCTACCCATTTCTTGGAGGACGCATGATAATGCCAATCTAGAGCTCTAACAAGAGAGGAAGCCTCAAAGTACGCTCGTATGTTGGGTAGTCCAACCCCTCCTCTGGTCTCGGGCAAGGATAGGATATTCATTTGCAATCTGGACCTCTTGCCCCCCCAGACAAATCTAAGGATCATAGATTGCATTTTGGAGAGGAAACCTCTATCCAATAGAACAGGAACTGTCTGAAAAGTATATAAGAGTCGGGGCAAGACATCCATCTTGACTACGTTTATTCTCCCGAACCAGGATAGCTTTAATTGTCTATAGGAGGTAAATGCCGATTCCGCGTTAGTCAAAAGGGGTTGATAATTTAAATTGAATATTTGTTTAAGATCTTTTGGTATAAGGACTCCCAAGTACTTAATGGCTTCTACTTTCCATTTAAATGGGAACTGTTTAGATAGATGAGAAACCAATTCTCCAGGCAAAGAAATATTGAGTGCCTCGGTTTTGGAGCAATTCACTTTAAAGTTGCTCAATTGTCCGAACCGTTCAAACTCCATTAAGACCGAAGGGATGGAGACCAGGGGCTGGGAGATGTAAAGTAGCAGGTCATCTGCAAATAAGGCTAATTTGTGATGACTCTGTCCCAGCTTGACCCCATGGACGCATTCATTGGACCTAAGTGCAAAATATTTAACTATTATAGTGTCAATTCAAAAGTCACCAAGAACACAATCAGTCATTTTTTCACAATTGCCCGTCAATAGTTTGAATTTGATATAAAGAAACATAGTCTTGTAACATCTCAAATGAAAGCTGTTACCGTTCTGAGTAAAATGATGCCTCTCCCACTTCATTATCTTATTTCTAGCCTGAGATAAAAAAATTTAAAGTCGTACCAGGCCAAAATTCACCCTTTTTTTAAACCTTAAAAATCTGTAAAAAATTAACTGATGAAGAAAAAAATTCCAAACTTTTAATTTGTAATTAACTAAAGTAGTACTTCATAAAGGAAAAAAAAATAAAAAATCTAAAGACGTCAGGTAAAAAAAAATATTCATATTTAGATCACTTGATATGGAATGACCCATTGACGCTCTTACTAGTAAAATATGTTAAAATATGATCCCATTGCGATCCCAACTTGAAATTTGGTACAGATGTGGCTAAGAGCACAGCAGACACATGGGCAGTTTTTGAAATATTTAAAGCGCGCCGATTTTTCGGAAATGCGTTTTAAAGTTTTGCGCTTGCGATCACATGGGTAAAATATTAACAAATATCCTCTTGTGACATATCTGATGAAAGCCTGGACAGTTCTGAGTAGATTGGTGTTTATTTTGTTTCTCTATATTATTTCTAGCCCGAGATATGATAGAAAATGTAAAGCCATACCAGGCCAAAATTCGCACTTTTTTAAAACTTTAAAAATCTGTAAAAAATTAACAGATAAAGAAAAAAATTCAAAACTTTTTTTTTGTAATTAGATAAAGTTGTTCTTCAGATAAAAAAATTTTTTTAAAAATCTGAGGACGTCAGGGAAAAAAAATATTCATTTTTGGATCACTTGACATGGAATGACCCGACTACAGCAAAATGGCATCAAAAATTGCTGAATGGCCCAGCCTGCATGCATGACACAGGGTCTGGAACAGGACCTGGCCTAGCATTTCAAGGTTAAACATTGCTCAGCAATTATTAGTTTTGTGGAATATTACAGGAAAAACTAGTCAGGTAGGTCAGTGACCCGTTTAGGCCTAGTAGGCGAGAGATACTCAAAGCTCATGCAATCGCTCCCATCAATGTTATGCCACACACAGGTGGAACCACTATCAGTTTCGTGGAGTATTACCAAAAAAACTAGTCAGGTAGGTCAGTGACCTGTTTAGGCCTACTGGCCCAGATGAACTCAATGCTCATGCAAGCGCTCTCATCAATGTTATGCCCTGCCACACACAGGTGGGCCAAGTATATGTTTCGTGTAGTATTACAGGAAATAATAGAGAGGTAGGTCAGTGACTTGTTTAGGCCTACTGGGCCGGATAAACTCAAAGGCCATGCAAGCATTCCCATCAATGTTCTACCTCACCACATACAGGTGGGACAACTTTAAGTGTTGCGGAGTATTACCTAAAATAATAGAGAGGTAGGTAAGTGACCTGTTTAGGCCTACTGGCCCAGATGAACTCAATGCTCATGCAAGCGCTCTCATCAATGTTATGCCCTGCCACACACAGGTGGGACCACTATTAGTTTCGTGGAGTATTACAGGAAATAATAGAGAGGTAGGTCAGTGACCTGTTTAGGCCAACTGGGCCGGATAAACTCAAAGTTCATGCAAGCACTCCCATCAATGTTCTACCCCACCACATACAGGTGGGACAACTTTAAGTGTTGCGGAGTATTACAGGAAATAATAGAGAGGTAGGTAAGTGACCTGTTTAGGCCTACTGGGTGGGATATACTCAAAGCTCATGCAAGAGCTCCCATCAATGATATGCCCCGCATCACACATGTGGGACCACTATCAGTTTCATGGAGTATTACCGTAAAAACTAGTCAGGTAGGTCAGTGACCTGTTTAGGCCTACTGGGTCGGATAAATGCAAAGCTCATGCAAGCACTCCCATCAATGTTCTGCTGCGCCACACATAGGTGGTACCACCATCAGTTTTGTGGAGTATTACAGTAAAAACTAGTCAGATAGGTCAGTGACTTGTTTAAGCCTACTGTGTCGGATCAACTCAAAGCTCATGCAAGCATTCCTATTAATGTTCTGCCCCGCCACACATAGGTGGGACAACTTTAAGTGTCGTAGAGTATTGCAGGAAATAATAGAGAGGTAGGTAAGTGACCTGTTTATGTCTACTGGGTGGGATAAACTCAAAGTTCATGCAAGCACTCCCATTAATATTATGCTCCGCCACACACTGGTGGGACCATCATCAAATTTATGGAGTATTACCATAAAAACTAGTCAGGTAAGTCATTGACCTGTTTAGGCCTACTGGGCCAGATAAACTCAAAGCTCATGCAAGACCTCCCATCAATGTTATGCCCTGCCACACACAGGTGGGACCATGTTGTGAATTCATTGATGAAGAATTCTGTTTTTGAGCTCCATCCTGTGGTTGTTGTTGGTGATGCAGCTGGCTTTGTTTTGGAGAGTTCCTCAGCTGATCCTGATGATTGGCAGTCTGCTTCGGATTGGAACATATAGGTGGTTGGAGCTGATCAATCTCTGCCAGTTGTAATTATTCCTGGAGGTTTTCACATCTCTCCCTGGTTCCTTCCTGCTCTGATGAATCCTTGCAAGCTAAGTGAATTGTGTTCTGTTATTTTGTGGCACACGTGTTGTGTGCTTGAGGATCTGCTTATTGCTTGTCTTGCTCTAAGTTGTGGGTTGATATTTAGTCTGCATATTTGTTTACCTGCTCTCAGTTAGGAAGTTTTCTTCCTAGGTAAGAACTGCTATTCACTGTTGTCTGCAACTTCCAGTTCTGCTGGTGTTAGAATCTATTTATTCTAGTTTGATTCACAGAAGTTCCTGCAGATATAGAGGGCGCCGAGTCTTAGCAGACTCAGGGTTATCTTTTGGTACAATCTGCTAGTTGTGGTATATAGTCAGGGACTGCGGTCAGTACAGTTGCCAACTACTTCTGTAAAGTCTTTTTATGCTACTCCAAGGTCATCGGATCATAACAGTACAACTGGCCTAAATGAGTTATGTGCATCTCAGAAGAAGGGAAGAGAGGTGTTGAGGCATTTTTTTTTTCTCTGTGGTTTGTTTTTTTCTTCCCTCATTTTTTTGGTGACTGTGGAGTCTTGTGCCAGTATGAATATCCCAGAACTAGCTTCTCGTTTAGACCAGCTTGCTGCTAGGGTACAGGGAATATTATGATTATATTGTTCAGACTCCAGTTTTGGAACCGAAAATTCCTACTCCGGATTTGCTTTTTGGTGACAGGTCCAAATTTTTGAGTTTCAAAAACAATTATAAATTGTTTTTTGCTCTGAGACCGCGATCCTCTGGTGATTCCGTTCAGCAGGTTAAAATTGTTATCTCCCTGCTGCATGGTGATCCACAGGATTGGGCATTTTCTCTCGCTTCTGGGGATCCGGTTTTACTTAATGTGGACTCCTTTTTTCAGGCTTGGGGTTTACTTTATGATGAACCCAACTCTATGGATCAAGCTGAAAAGACCTTGTTGGCCCTGTCTCAGGGTCAAGAGGCAACGGAATTATAGTGTCAAAATTCAGAAAATGGTCTGTGTTAACTAAATGGAATGATGATGCTGTCTCTCACAGTTTTTTGACTGATTCTCTTGAGGTCTCGAAGCCGATCGGCATTCTGAAGGAGGGGGTTGTTCTTTCTGCTATTTCCCCCGATTTACGACTTGTTCTTCGGAAATTTCAAGTGGCTAGACCTCAAAGATGTCCTGTGGTGAAATAGTTTGTTCCTGCCCAGTGGACTACTAGAGTTATTTCTGAGGTTAACTCTTCTGTGTTAGCTGGTCATCCTGGCATCTTTGGTACCAGCGATTTGGTCAGTAGATCTTTTTGGTGGCCTTCCTTGTCCCGGGATGTGCATTCTTTTGTGCAGTCCTGTGGAACTTGTGCGCGGGCCAAGCCTTGTTGTTCCTGTTCTAGTGGGTTACTTTTGCCCTTACCTGTACCTGAGCGACCGTGGAGGCATATTTCTATGGATTTTGTTTCTGACCTTCCTGTTTCCCAGAGGATGACTATTATCTGGGCTATTTGTGACAGGTTTTCTAAGATGGTTCATTTGGTTCCTTTGTCTAAATTGTCTTCTTCAGAATTAGTTCCGTTGTTTTTTAAGCATGTTGTTCATTTACATGGTATTTCGGGGAATATTGTGTCTGACAGGGGTGCCCAGTTTGTTTCTTGGTTTTTTGAGGACCTACTGTGCTAAGCTGGGTATTGCATTGTCTTTTTCTTCTGCGTTTCATCCCCAGTCTAATGGTCAGACTAAGAGAGCTAATCAGACTTTGGAGGCTTATTTGAGATGCTTTGTGTTTGCGGATCAGGATGATTGGGTTGCCTTCTTGCCTTTGGCCGAGTTTGCACTTAATAATCGGGCGAGTTCTGCTACTTTGGTTTCGCCCTTCTTTTGTAATTTTGGTTTTCATCCTCATTTTTCTTCTAGGCAGGGTGCTCCTTCTGCCTGTCCAGGTGTGGATTCTGTGGTTGAGGGGCTGTGGCAGATTTGGGATTGCTTGGTGGACAACTTAATTCAGTCTCTGGAGACGGCTCAACATTTTGCTAACCGGCGTCGGTGTGTTGGTTCTTGGCTTTGTGTTGGAGATTTGGTTTGGTTGTTGTCCCAACATGTTCCTCTGAAGGTTTCTTCTCCTAAAATCAAGCCTCGGTTCAGTGGTCCTTACAGGATTTCTGAGATTATTAATCCTGTCTCCTTTCTGTTGGCGCTTCTGGCCTCCTTTGCGATTCATAATGTCTTCTATAAATCCTTGTTGACAGGCCTGGATCCGACTCACAAAGATTTTGGACATTGGTGCAGATCATTTCCTCGTCTTGACTCAATGAAGCTTTGGAGCAGACCTCTGATTTCCTGGCTATAGTATGAGTGTACAGCTCTGCAGACTCACCGATCTGTGTTAACCTATAGTCAGTACGGCGGCTGGAGACTTGTGAGCTGTGAGGAAGCAAGTGCAATAGGGGTGACATCTCTGAGCACTGGAGTGTTTGTGATATTGAAGTTGAGGTGGAGGAGAGCCCACTGGATGGAGCGCTTGATATCCATTGAAGCACTTGCTCTTTTTGGGCCTCATCTACAAGTGTTAGCGATGCTCTGCCGCGTAAGAAAGGGATGATAGCAGATCGTCCACAAAAAGAAGTAGACATTTTAGTTTGGCTTGAAGAATGTATTTGTTCAACAGATGTTTCTGTTACTTTAGCACCTATCCCACGGATGCAAAGATTTTTACCCTTTCCAACACATTTATTCCCCTTTCCACCATCAGCAGATTTTTTACCACTCATTTTGGAGGGTAACTAATTGGCAACTCTGTAGTTTTTGGCACAAAAAACAATGGATGGAAAACTAGCAGAGCTGAGTGACAAAACAGTGGTACTACCCTAAATAGGTTTTGGTAAGTAGGTTTGGGCAGATGCAATGTAAAAGAGTTTTCTTTACTGTGTGGAGATAGATTTCAATAGAACACTGGACCACAGCTACCTAGTCAAATTGTGGTACTACCCTAAATAGGTTTTGGTAAGTAGGTTTAAGCAGATGCAATACAAAAATGGTTTCTGCTCTGTGTGGTGGTAAATTTCAACAGAACACTGGACCACAGCTACCTAGTCAAACTGTGGTACTACCCTAAATAGGTTTTGGTAAGTAGGTTTGAGCAGATGCAATACAAAAGAGTTTTCTGCGCAGTGTGGTGGTACCTACCTAGTGAAACAGTGGTATTAGCCAAAAAGGATTTCCCAAGCTAGATGCAGTAAAAAATGGCTAGTAAAGACATGAGGTGTAGCTTTCTTCACAACAGTGCTACACCAGTGCCTGACACACACTGCTACTAGCCAAAAAGTATTTACTGGTCTAGATGCAGTAAAAAATGGCTAGTAAAGACACGAGGTGTAGCTTTCTTCACAACAGTGCTACACCAGTGCCTGACACACACTGCTACTAGCCAAAAAGGATTTACTTGGCTCGATTTGGCCAGATGCTGTAAAAAACGCTTGCACAGCACCGGAACAGATCTGCCTGGCACACAGTGCTATTAAGCTGTAAAAAGGGCTGTTCTTGGAAGTAGTCCCTAAACCTACTATCTTTCTATCTAGCATGGAATGGAATAGCTATTTATCTATCTTTCTATGAAGAACACACAGCAGCAGCGGCGGCTTCTGACACTGAGCTCCAACACTGATAAATTAGCGTGGAGGGAAAATGGCAAGGACATGTGACATGCCCAGCCAATGACATAAGCCCTTGTGTGCAAAAAGTGCATTTTTCTCTATGTGTGCTGAGAGGCTGACAGACCGGACCACCCACAGTAAGTAAGGCGGGAAAGAAAAAAAATGGAGATCTGCAGCATTTGACCACAGACCTCTCCCAGCCCCCCCTTCCCGCCCATTATTCCTAGACACTGAAGCTCATAATCACGTTGAACAAAAGCATTACTGTGAAAAGTGAGTAATGCTTTTGGTCAACGAACCGTTATCGACCATAACCCAATTACCGAATTTTTAGCAAACTATACCTGAGGAAGGCTATCACTGGAACAATATAGCTGAAGGCGTTGTATGCCCTTTTGTATTTATATTTTTAAATTAATTCTGAAAAATGAAGAAAATGGCCCACTTTCTCTGGAAGTGCTTCTACTACACCTCCTGGATGTTGCAATTCGAAATCGCATTGACAGACTCATTCGCTGGAAGGTCCAATTGATCTGGCAGAAGCTGCAGATAGACGGAACAATTCCCTCAATATCCATGCAATTGGAGATACGCAATCTAAAAGACATCACAAAGGTGAGAGCTAGCTCTATATTCACCTACTATTACCATCTGCACTCAATTGCGCCTTTCTGTTCTCCGCATTCTAGACCACAGCCAAAGGTCACTCTACAAGTGTGACGATGAATACAATGGTGAACTATATATGTTATCAAAATGTGTGTGCTTGAGAATATATGTAGCGCCTGCGGCCGTCGCCACGATATGGCGCAGCAGCTGGGACTGGTAAGTCGGTCACCCACACACACACACCCACACATCCCCGATCCCAAGTCTAAGTTACTTCATGTTTTAGCAATGGGATAGCGGAAGGAGCCAGGTGAAAGGTGGAACGTTAGGACCCAGCCCGGGTATGGGTGGTGAGAACAAAAAAAGTAACACACAACACCAATTGCAAGCTAGTAGTAGTAGAGTGGAGGAGAGAGTAGAGAGCAAGAGTAACACCCATCAACCAGAGACACCAGACTGAAAGTACCGGACCTGGCGGCTGTGCACCGTATGGCTAGTCCGGGTCCCAGGCTGAGAACCGAATGAAAACTGTTAGGGGTCCTAAGGTGAACCTGGGTAAGCGGGAACACTGAGAGACCGGGCCAGACCAGAGTGTCGGCTTTGTTGAAGTGGCAGGGAAGCTGTATTCCCCTACCACGAACCCCAGGCGGGGTGCGGGTCTTTATGTCCCGAAGCCCAACCTCTGGCACAGCGAAGGAAGGCTGTCGAACTAGGGCTAGGAAACCCGGAAGGGTGCCCACAGAGAGCCTGTGACCACTGGACTGTAGCTAGTGTGCGGAACAGAGAGGAAGAGGTCCGAAGAGGAACATGAAAGGGGGTGTCGCAGACAAGCTGTGCCAGCTGCTGATACTGCATCGGAGCGGCTGTTGTACTGCACTGTGCTGTAACATCTAACGAGTGAAGAAGTAAACCCGGTAAAAGCTCAGAAATGTGTGAGACTTTGTGTGCTTGAGAGGTGGAAACGATTCCGTGAGCTAGCAGCAGGAGACTGCCCAAAGGTATCGAGACTTTGCATTACATTTACACATATTAAGCAGTAGCCTTGGGGCCAGCCCTACCTGTGGAGGGCGTAAGAACTTAGCTGCAACCTCCATCATCCCCAGAGGTCCCGACTGCAGCGGTGGCTACATCTGGCCGCAAACCACGGGTGGCATAAGACTTTCTTTTATTTTTGTTTTTATTTTTCTTTCATCCATTTTTTTACAATCCCCCTTTTTACTGCTCGCCCGACGTGGGGATCACGGACTGGGTCATGCCACTTTGACATCCCGCAGCCCCAGACGATGATGAGACGGCCTGGTTCCGAGTACCCCACAGTCCCTGCTAGGAGTGAGACATATATATTCATGTTTATTTAAAATAAAATAAAAATAATTGTAAAATTATGTGATAGTCTGAAGTGATATATTTGCTGAAAGCACAATGATCCTTGTAGAGGGAAGCTGGTGGACTACAAGAATCATGAATAAAAAAATAAAAAACTGTAGAAAATTACAGACAGATAATCACACATTTCTTTTATGATTTTTTTTTTATTTTAAAGGAAGGAGCAGGGAAATGCTCCAAAACGTGGAGGAATAAACCATCACTACCAGACAACTGTGGTCATTTCTTCGCATGTGCAGTGCGGATCTACTGAACACCAGGTTACTCGCGCCATTATTGACTTTTGTACTTCCTGTTTACCACCTGCACATAGATGGATGTGTGTTTGGGATCCTGCAGCAGCCACTTTTTATGACACTTTATATCACCGGTCTGTGGGTCACACAACCGTCCCATGGTGAAGCAATTACAATCACTTGCCCTGCAAAAAAACATCCAAAGTATAAGACCTATTGGTGCTCTATTTTCTTTCCTCCTCTTTTTAGTTTGACAGTTTTTCTCTTGTCTTTCAACAGTGTCTGCTGCAGAATTCATTCTAAAATGTAGTAGTCCCTAGCAGTTTCTACTCTATCAGTTTTGGAAACTAGAATATTAGGTTCCCTTGGTGAGGTGAAATCTCAATCTGAAAAGTCAGGTAGAAAACTCAATAATTCAGGATATTGGCATAGCCAGCGAGACGATATGTTGAATATTGAGGCATTGGACAACTGGCTATGCTGTACAGCAAAAACAAGTGAGGTGGGACAAATTGGAAGCAGGTAGCAACATAATGTGAACAGACTGCACAACCAGTTTGTGATAATTACAACTAATAATTGGTTAACCGAAACAGATAAAAGTTATAAGATTTAAGATAAAAACAGAGACAAAGGGGCGTATGGGTAAAACCTTGTGTTCCAGTGGGGCATATGGGGGGATTTAGATGTGTGCTAACCTTACCGGGTTGTGCATCCCTGCACAACCCTGGAAGAGCTTGAGACTCCAGTTGCTGCCATAGCTCCGCAGCTGCCGGGAACACTGTAGCCGGGCGGCCACGTCACTGGAAGTGATGTCACCGCAGGCCCTCAAGTCCATAGATGGATTCTCCGATCTCAATAGCTGCTCCTGCCATAGGACCCTCAATGAGGGAGAAAGGCAGAAGGTTAGGAAAAAATGCCGTCTATGGAGCGCTGTAGAAACAGAAGAGGACAAGCATCCTGATCGACAAAACTTTATTAAGGAAATTCACAACGCATTTCAGCAGAGGAATACTGCATTCTTCAGTTAAGCAGGTCACCTGAAGAAGGTAGTATTCGTCGGCCGAAACATGTTGTGAATTTCCCTGATAAAGGTTTGTCTATCAGGATCCTTGTCCTCCTCCATTCATACAGCGCTCCATAGACTGCATTTTTTCCTAACCTCCCACAAGTTATAAAATTGACAGCAGAATGTAACATAGTGAGAACAGTCTCTAATAACAGTTCATGAATCATGATGCTTGCCCCAAACAAAGGGTTAACCAGCAGCAGATTCAAGTAATATGAACATACTTTAATAAAAGTTAGGGATGCTTTTAGTAAATGATTGGTTAACAAGCAGCAGATACATGTAATTTGAACATGCTTTAAAGGGATCCTGTCACCTCCAAAACGCCTCCTAAGCTAGCAAAACATGTCCCTGCAGCATCTTATCACTAATCTCACACTTCTTTTGTCTCCTAAAAGCATCCTGTGAAAGTGCATAAAAACGTTTTAATACTCACTCATTAGTAATTATAATTAGCAGGGGCTATATTCTTTAGTCACCAGGGGGTGTTGTTTTGCAGCCTGAATGATCCACCCTCTCTCTGTCTGTGCTGCTGTAATGTGGAGCTGAAGGCAGGACTAATGATTTGCATTCTGTGAGTGATAGAGAGGGGGGAGGATAAAGCCTATACAAGCAGAGCACACAGACAGAGAGAGGGTGGATCCTGGAGCCTGCAAAACAGCCCGCCCTGGTGACTAAAGAATATAGCCCCTGCTAATTATAATCACTAATTAATGAGTATTAAAATGTTTTTATGCACTTTCACAGGATGCTTTTAGGAGACAAAAGGAGTGTGAGATTAGTGATGGGATGCTGCAGGGACATGTTTTACTACCTTAGGAGGCGTTCTGGAGGTGACAGGTTCCCTTTAATAACAGTTATGGTACCTTTACACGCCGCAACGGAGGGTAGCAACAGGTAGGCACCGCATGTGCACGCGTGCATTTGCAACAGTTGCTAACGGTACCTGATGCCGCAAGTACACGCCGCCACAAGGTGCTCCACAGAAGGTATTTGCGTTCCCCAGAAGTGCCAACGGGTGCCGCCGGTTACCTTCTGTGGAGCTTCTCCCCTGATTTACACGCCGCTACAACAAGAGAATATGGGCGTACATATTGTGTGCCGTAACTACATAGGCGTAACAGAGTTGTGTATTATGCGACGCTCGTACGGTGATTGGACAATGCAATAACATCATGATTGACCAGCCAGCGCAGGGAGGCTGGCTAATACATGACGCTATTGCAAATGTGTATTGTGACGGGTCAGCTCGTTAAATATGCCGCCCTGTGCAGGGACAGCCAATGTGTACACAGTAGCCCCCACCAATGATAGCTGATGGGGCGTGGTATACATGACGCTGTGGCACGCCCCAGGGAACTCAAATACCGTGCCTGTGCCCCGATTACACGCCGCCACCATAGGGATTATGCCTGCTTGTTTTTGAGCACGGCTGAAAGACAGGTATCCAAAGACACAGGTAGAAACTTCCTGAATTACAAGACGCCACTGCGCGGTGTTTTCAAGGTATCAGGTACAATTGTGTCCGATACCTGCGGTTTCTACCTTTCGGTGGCGGCGTGTAAAGGTACCATAAGTGATTCTTATAAATTATGGTTTATCAGCAGCAGATTCAAGTAATATGAACATACACTAATAGTTAGTGATTCTTACAGTAAATGATGGGTCAACCTGCATTAAATGTAAATGATGACCTTCACAGAGATAAAAGGAAATAATGGCAACAGAGTAAACAGGATAGTGGCAATCTCCAAACCCAACCAAACACATCACAGAGTTAATACTCAGACACAGTTTTGTATTTAATTAGTCGTTAAAAGGCCTTGAGAGATGATGTCACTGAGGAACCCTGGGCTACTTACAAGAACTGATGTAGAGTACAGCACAGGGCAACAGCCATAAGGGGTGGGATCTCGGTCTTGAAGACAAGACAGCTGCCTAACATAGATAAAGGGTTACCACCTCTTACCCCTCAGAAGCAGGCCATCATGGTTCAACTTTGTCACTTGAGAAGAGTACTTGTGTGTCATCTGTCTTGGTGGCCAATTCCCCGCAGCTGTGAAATGGCAATGGAAAAGATTGTCTAAGTGGTTGTTTTCCAGTAGTCCCGGGTTATCCCTTCCATCATTGGGTCAGCTCCTCAGAAAGTAGGACTGATGTGACTTTCTCCAAAGCTGCGGGAGGAGGTAAAGACCATGGAAGCCATGTTGGCATATTATGTCCAAGTTGTTTACAGAAAGTTTTTGCCTCATTAGTTTGATTGCTTAAATAGTTTAATTTTGATAGTGTCTTTAACGTCCTTGTTCCTCATGCTGTAGATGACAGGATTCAACATTGGTGTCACCACTGTATATAAAATGGACACGATCTTGCCTATCTCTGGAGAGTAGGTGGAGCGAGGTTTCAGGTACATGGACATAATGGTCCCATAGTACACAGACACAACAGTGAGGTGGGAGGTACATGTGGAGAACGCTTTTTGTCTCCCTTCGGAAGAATGGATCTTGAAGATGGTGAAGATGATGTGTACATATGAAACTACTGTCAATAAGAAAGCAACATGATAATAATCTGACCTGCAACCTGCATCATTATTTCATTCATACGAGTATCCTTGCATGAGAGATGAAAGAAAGGAGGCATCTCACAGAAAAGTGGTTGACATGGAAATTGCAAAAGGGTAGTTGGAAAGTGAGCAGCGTATGAATGAAGGAATTGACTAAGCCTACAGTCCAAGATATGGAGGCTAAACAAGCACAAATTATCTTGCTAATAATTGTTTGGTAGTGAATGGTCTACAAATGGCTACAAATCGATCATAGGCCATAACGGCTAGAAGGACACACTCGGTGCCTCCTAACCCCATATGGAAATACATTTGAAGTGCACATCCCAAGAAGGAAATACTTCTGTCCTCGGAAAGGGTATTTTTTAGAATTATTGGCACGATGTTGGAGGAGAAACAAATGTCGATAACGGAAAGATTACTCAGGAAGAAGTACATTGGTGTTTGCAGCTTTGAATTGAAGTTTCACCACAAGGATCAGAAGAGTATTCCCAGACAGAGATGTTATGTACATTATCAAGAACATAATAAAGCAGATGACCTGAAGATACAGGACATTGGACAGGCCAAGGAGAATGAATCGTCCCGGAGATGTTTCATTTGAGTTAACCATTTTATACTGTAGCTGGTAAATGGTAGACAAGACACAAAATAGATAACATTACCCATGGTTGAGTTTTGCGCTTTTATTACCTTAGTAGCTTTAGTCCCTAGCCCTGTCCAGGATTGTAGCTGACTGTTCTTAGCTATAATAAGATAGAAAGGATTAACAAAGACTTTCTTCTCTCTGCTGAGATACACAGGCTGCAAGTGTAATACAGGGGCTATGTGTGGGCTTAGTTGTAATACAGGAGTTATGTGTGGTTATATACTAGGGGCTGTTGTGGGCTCCTGCTGTATACTGGGGCCGTAAAAGGCCTTCTGCTGTATATTGGGAGCTGTGTATGGCCTCCTGCTTTATACAGGGGGCTTTTGTGTGGACTCTTGCTATACTCTGGGGGCTGCATGTGGCCTCCTGCCATAATACTGGGGTCAGTGTGTGGCCGCTTGATGTATACTGGGGGCTGTGTGTGGTTTCCTGCTTTATTCTGGGGGCTGTGTGTGGCCTCTTGCTGTATATTGGGATGGTGTGGCTTCCTGTTGTATGGTGGGGGCTTTGTGCAGCTTCCTGCTGTATACTAGGGGCTGTGTGCGGCTTCTTGCTGTATACAGGGGGCTGTGTGTGGCAAACACAAATTTAGCATTGCTCAGTAGCAAATGACCTTCAATTACTTTCACAGTTTGTGTCCACCTTTTGGGGGATCATCAATGCTTTCTGGACCTTCCTGCTAAGCTCAACTTCTGTTATAGTGTAGCTACCAGGAGATAGGTAAACTGTAGGTAGATTTGTCAGTTCTCCTATATGAAATCATCATAAAAAAGAAGATGAGCTGAAAATTATATATTTTGTTACCTGATTTAGTATTATTTTAATAGAAAGCTTGTGGACTTGAATGCAGCCTGGATTTTGAGGAAGCCTGTGAGTCTTGCTTCCCTCACACTCACACACAGCGTGCTTAATTATTAGTCAAGTGAGTATTTTGACCATATCATCCTTTTTATGAAGATTCTCCAACTCCGAGCAGTATAAACGTGAATACCTATTGTATGAAAGACAAGGTACTTTTGTAATGAGATAGGTGGGGCCTCAGGATATAACTACTTTGAAGTGCCGAAAAGTACAAGGTGTTCAATACTCAGAAATGCGGTCAAGGTATTGAAGGTCAAAACCCGATCTGAACAAGACACTGAAAGTCAAGTCAAGACTGGACTAAGAAATATCTGAAGGCAGATTTTATAGACCAATGAGATAAGAGTGCCTCCTAATGAACCAGATGGACGGGTTATGACTTGATCAGTAATGGATACAGATCTTCACTTCCACTTAGACGCCACCAAGCTGGAGGTGGGTCCTGCTAGCGGTTAATATTATTTAAGATGAGTTAGTTAAATCTTTTTGGGCTGCAGATGGACTCAAAATCAAGTGCTAAATCTATTGCCAGTTTTTGGAAAACGTAGTGCAGTAAAGATCTGCGTCTCATGAAAATCCTGATTTTTATGCGGCACAATGCTCCATCGCTGGCATCAAAGTCTTCACTCTCAACTGGCAGTAAAGGTCTTAAAGGTGCAAGGATAACTACCCGACCCATCCTCAATGGACCTAAACCCTATTTAGAACTTGTGGCACTTCTTACATGGGAGACAAACAGAGAGGGAAAACAGTCACCTCTCCGATCAGTATCTGGAGCTGTGGTTGGAACTGCCCAAAACCATGATCATCAACAGATGATGGACTCTATGGATGGAGGTTATGGCTGTTATTGAAAAGAAGGATGGCTACATTAAGATTTGGTTACTTGAACATTTATTGGAAATGTTAGCCAATGTATTTTTGTACATTGAGTTACTTGATTATCTAGACTGTGAGCCTCGCGGACAGGATTTCTCCCCTCTTGTATCTGTACGACCGAATTGTCCACATTTATTGTTACTTGTATTGTTACTATGTTACTTGTCCTAGTCGCCCCTTTTAGCATGTAAAGCACCATGGAATATAATGGCGCTATGTAAATAAATAATAATAATAATAATAATTCTCACTAACAAATTTAAATAAAAAACTGAGATGGGAAAATGTTAATTTTTATTTAGTTGCCCAATAATTCTGCATAAAGAGAAAAACAAAACATTTACTTTTTCTTTATTAAATATTCAGGTTTTTGGATTGACCAACAGCTCTGGTGTTCTTCAATAATAATAAATATTAATCATAAATGAAATAAAATTAATAATCAGAAATACAAATTGCCTAATAATTGTGCACACAGTATAGCAAAAGCATGGAAATCCTGCTCCCTGTTCTTTACAGAGAAAGCATTGAATCCTGCTCCCTGGCCTTACCCAGGATAGTAATTCTACATGTACTGATTGGAGTGTTGCGTTGAATGATCTTTTTCTCGGAGAGAAATTAGATCCATAGAAAAAATTAATGTATTCACACATCAGTAAAGATCACGGATCAAAAAGTGGGTCTGTGAGACTAAGCGTATACCCTACTCTGATCAGACTTCGCCATCCAAGTCTATGGGGTTTCGTGAGGCATGGATGTAGTTGGAAGCCCTCCAATTCGTTTTGAATTCATGTCTAACAATATGACTTTCCAAGCATTTTTAGACTTGTAAGCAAGTATTCCTGTTCAATAAAAAAGAAAAGTGAAAGAGAAAGATTCAAAAGCAATTAGGGTGACTCATAAAAAAATTGGTCCATTTCTTGTGGGTGATTACTCACACAGATTTGTGACCCAAGGGTGGAAAACACACTATCCTACTCACTGTGAGTCTTTCAGAGGAGACTCGGTTCAGTGACCCTGGACGGCCTCTCCCTCTCTGACGGGAGTGTGATGCTGCATAAAAACACAAGCATCCAGAGAGGGAGAGGCCGTCCAGGGTCACTGAACCAAGTCTCCTCCGAGAGACTCACATGTGAAGTAGGATAGTGTGTTTCCACCCTAAAAGTCCCCGTACGTATTAGACTAACTCAATGAAATAACAGCGGCACGTGTGCTGGTTAAAACCCACCTTCTTTATTCAGCATTTAGAATAGTAGCATCTGCTACTTTGAGAGCATTGGAGGAGAGGGAGCTACATGTGCACAGTCCGGTACTATGGCCGTTTCGCGCTCCCTGCGCTTCAATGGGTCCACTGGATCTCAGATTAGCAGATGCTACTATTTTAAATGGTTCAATAAAGAAGGTGGTTTTTAACTAAGGACACGTGCCGCTGTCTTCATTGAATGCATTTCTAAATATTCTCGGACATCTGCGACTACAGCTGCAGCACCGATCAGGACCTATTAATGTGTGCAGAAAAGAGTAAATAGCAAATGGGATTGTTCCAAACACGGTAGTGCCAAATTGTATGATCTATTGCCTCTATACTTTCTTAACCATTAGACTCTAGCCACCGATGTGATTGGGTTTGGCCAACATTCTAGTGTGTATTGGGGTTCCAGTAAAGTGATCAACATTGTCTCTCGGACATGCCCAATTTTGGAATGATATTAGCTGTGTTCTCTCAGTGATGAGCCACCAGGAGACATGTTTGGCCACAGCTTTGTCATAGTAAACACAGCTCTACTTGGCTGAATGAGCAATCCTGTGATTGGAGAGCGGCTGAGATGTCTTTTGGTCGAATGATCAGCTGAAGCATTGTTTGGCCATCTGCCATCTTTACGTATATGGCTGATGGCCATTAATAAGATGTGAGAAAACCGATGTAGATAGAATTTGTTTTGCGCTTCAGGAAATTTTCCTGTACTGGTGAAGTCCAACAAATTGTGACTTGATCTACGCAGATCACCCCACAAAATGTGTCCCCTTATTACACATTGCTCACATGACCTAAAAGGCACCTAATCGTGATTTCCCATAATGCTTTGCATCTATCACATCACATGTTCAACAGTAGTCAATCCGGGTGGACTATAATAGCCCCTAAAAAAACTGAGGCAGTGAATCTAGCAGGCACTTTAGGGGGACTCAGGACAGGGAGAGGACTTCAGAGCTTAGCAATAAAGATAGGGAGCAAAAAAAATAATTTATTAAAACTACTACAGACAGTGTGTTGTAAACTGCAGTAGTGAAGATGAGTGTAGTAATGTGCAACTGCTGATAGTTTCCATCATATGACATACTGTGCAGCTGCTGCCGGTTTCTGCCACTGCAAATACACAGCCCCACATCACCTGCCTCTCCATGGTGTTCTTTAGATATGTTGGATTGCTGTTGCCGATTCTGACCCTACAGAGCCACACATTTCTTTGCCTGTCACATCATATTCCACACTGTACTGTTGCTGCCACTTCCGATCATACAAAGATGCCCGCTTCGCGTGCCATGGAATACTGCTGCGGAACCTCACCTATCAAATACAGAATAGAATGAGGTCCAGCTCTGTGAACATAGATTCATGATTAAGATCGCATTCAGCGATTGAAACGTTGTAGACCTGGATTAAGCCAATCATGTATTGACTTTATCCTGTTGTGCATTAAAAAATCAATTAAAAAAAATCTATGTTCAAGACTTGGAATTAATTCTAGTTATTGTATTTTTTTGGGCTACGGCAGTGCAGTTTTCTGTGTTCCATGGATTCAAGAGAAGAAGCTTATGGTGAGCTGAGCTGGACTTTATTCATAAATAAACCTGAAACTGCTCCAAAAAATATACGTTTTGCACATCTTTTTAAACCAGTTTAAATGTGTGAAAAGGGCTCCAAACCAGTGTAAATCATATTAACCCTTAAAATTTAATACTTTATTATTAATTTGCATACACGAATACAAACCAAGATAAAAACTAGGTGCACAGAAAGCTGGAAGGAAGATATCTGGCCCTGATACAGCCCTCCCTCCTTGCACGTGCCTGACAGCGGAGGTCGGCACCCTGTGAACAAAATGGCGCCCCACTCGTCGGCGGCTGACCCTGTATGCACCTAGACTTGCCCTGGAAGCATGAGGTTTGTGCTCCCCACCCTAGATGAGCTCCCTTGGACAAGTACTTAGTATAGGTGCAGGTGTGTATCTGTGTCCTAGTGTTAAAAAGACACCTGTCTACCGACTCATAGCTTTCGTTAACACTTTTTCAGTGCATATCTCTGGTAATGCCTGCCGTCTACTCCTCACCAACCTCTAAGTGCAGCTATATCCGATGTATATGTCAAGCTAGCCAGTAGTAAATTTTAAGGGTTAATATGATTTACACATCTTTTTAAGAAGCAATTACTTCTCTCACTTTCCAAACAACAAACCTGTTGCTGTTCCCAAAAAATATATACTGTAATTTTTGAATAGCTTTCATTTGGTAACAAAAAAGGGAGATAATTTTTGGAGGGCCATCTTTTGATAGCAAAAAAAAGGAGATCATTTTTGGACCACCTTCATTTGGTAAAAGAAGAGAAGATAATTTTTTAACTATTTTTACATTTCAAAAAGCATTAAAAAAAAGTCAGTCCTTGATTTGTATTATTAAAAAAACATCGGTCTACGCCTAGCCTTATATCTTAAGGTCACTGTGTGTTGAAAGGTACCTTTACACGCCGCCACAACAGGATGCATACAACCCGCTACAGGCTACAAATGTAGCTTGTGGCGCCAATATCGCCCGTAGTAGCGGCGTGTGAAGACGGGACGACACAGCCGGCTACAGATACATCTGTATCCGTGCACTGCCCATAAACAGATGGCTACATCGCCGATTGTAGCAAGCTGTATCGGCGTGTAAGGAACGCACAGAAGGGAACTGTGGACACCCGGCGATGTAGCTGCAATGTAGCTAAGGCGTCACCCAGGCTCCATGTTACCGCGCCCCATCTGCGATCATTGGAGGAAGCTCCTGCGTTGCGATTGGTTGTCGCCGCACAGGGCGGCATATTTAAGGAGCTGACCAGTCACACTACACAATTCCTCGGGCGTCATGTATTAATCAGCCTCCTGCGATGCCTGCCCAATCATGGTATTATTGCTTTGTCCTATCAGCGTACGGACGTCTCGTAATCCACAATTGTAGCACGCCTATGTGCTGTCCCTGCTGCACCAGGTACGCCCATAGTAGCTGTTTGTAGCGGTGTGTAAATGAGCTACAGATGGCTACTTGAGACACCCGGCGATGTAGCTAGCTGTAGATGTAGCGTCGCGTAGCGCACCTTGTGGCGGCGTGTAAAGAGGGTGCGTTTCCCGTTTGTAACCGTTTGGCCGTGCTCGTGCACGTGAAGTAGCAGTTGGTATCCATCCTGTTGTGGCGGCGTGTAAAGGTACCTGAAGAGATTGATTGGGGGAAAATTATTAAAAAGTAAAAATTTGGTAACTTTTTACATTTTACCTTCGATATTCTCTTAGTAGACCTATCTGAAGATCTTTGTTCCCAACCCCCCAAGATATTATATATATATATATATTTTTTTTTTTTTAAATGAACCCACCTTATGGAGAACACATCTTTAGCTTTTGTTGTGACAAACTGGCATACGCTTCCTTCTTTAGGTTCAAATACAGTAATCGTAAGAATTTCCGAATATTTACAATCAGCTTTCTAAGCTTTCCTGTTGTCTAATTGTGGTGAACCTTCCAGAATGATCGTCTCCATCAAAAAGAAAATCACACAATGCCGGTAGCTTTACTCATATATATGTTTTGTTATCAGGATGTACCAGTCCCTCGTGTAAATGCTTGAACAGCAGACGTAAATTACATTGATTTCCCTACAGACGTCATACTCTCAAAATACCGTAGTTCTAAGTTTCTTTTCTACTTTCAAAGGGCCATGGTAAACTTTTCTAAAACTTATAATAATCATTTTACACCAGTTTTCCTGCTTGAGATATAGTATCAATATTGGGCAACCCTAAAAAGAAAAACCAACATAACTAACAACAATTAAGGCCAATTTCTCTTTCCATAACAAAATCGCAATTAACTCAATTACTTTTAATACATTTTTTTGATAATTAAAAAAACATTAATGGTTTAATGACTTGTCCATAACTTTTATTCTAATACATCCTTGTTCCCCATTCTGTAGATGCAATAGATGTTTCCAGGATTTCCTTAGAACTGACCAAGAACCAGAAAAACACTCGTGCCCGTGGCTTCATAATCTCCCGCCTCGACTACTGCAATTTCCTACTCTCTGGCCTCCCCTCTACCATTCTTGCACCCCTCCAATTTATCCTTAACTCCGCTGCCCGACTAATCCACCTGTCTCCCCATTATTCCCCGGCCTCTCCTCTATGTCAAACACTTCACTGGCTTCCTATTTCTCAGAGGCCCCAGTTCAAAACCCTAAACATGACATACAAAGCCATCTACAATCTGTCTTCTCCATACATCTGTGCTATGGTCTCACAACACAGGCGTACCCAACAAGGGGCAGGGGGAAAGGCAGCTGCCCTCCTAAAAGCATCTCGGAGCATAAGGGCACAGCTGCAGGACCAGAGCCACAGGGGATTAGCGCTAGCGAGTGGTGGGCGCCGTCATGTTCTTTGTGGCGGGCTGTATTCACTAACAGTGTGCAGCCGGTCGGTAGAGGTTAAGACTTCTTCAAAATGGCCACGGATCTCCATTTGGCCGCGGCCATTTTGATGAAGTCTCAAAAGTCCCAACCTCTACCGACTGGCTGCACACCGTTGGTGAATGCAGTCGGGCACAAAGGACATAATGGCGCCCACCACTCGCTGCTGCCACTAACCCCTGTATGCCCTCATGGGCAGGGTTCTCTCTTCTCCCATACCTGTGCGTGCCTTGTATTATAATTATTGTACTTGTCTGTGTATGCCCCTTTTCAAATTTAAAGCACCATGTAATAAATGGCACTAGAATAATAAATAATAATAATATTGCGAAAGTGAAACTTTCCATATAAATCCTGAAATCATTATCCGTTGGTGGTTCTTAAGGACTGGAGTTGAGGAACACTGCAATAGATGATGGGATTAAATGTTGGGCATACCACTCTGTACAAAATGGACACAGTTTTTACCTTCCCTGTGAAGAATGGATCTTAAAAATGGCGGAGATGATGTGGACCTATGAAAGATTCTAATTTGCTCACTTAGCCAAGTTTTCTCCAAAAATTCTATTCTCGATGAAGAAATTTTAATACTGGAAAGCTTGTAATTGGACATAAAATATACATATGGAAAAGGAAAGAGAAAATTTTGCCATAAGAGCTTTCACTATACGGGAGAGAGAAAGGATCCTGCTGATCCTAGGGGCTTACACTCTACAGGAGAGAAAGGACCCCACTAACTGTATGAATTTACACTCTACAGGAGAGCAATACAACCCCACTGACCATAAGTGGAGAAAACGAAAAGATAACCCCGACACAATATCAAAAAACTATGGTTTCCCTTACCCACTAACCATAAGAGCATACACTCTACAGGTGAGAGAGAACCCCACTGACCATATGAACCTAAATTCTACAGGAGATAGAGGACCCCACTGACCATAAGAGGGTACACTTTACAGGACAGAGAGAGGACCCCACTGACCATAAGGGCCTACACTCTACAGAAGAGACAGGAACCAACTGACTATAAGAGCTTACACTCTACAGGAGAGAGAGGACCTCACTGCTTACACTCTACAAAAGAGAGGACCCCGCTGACCATAACAGGTTACGCTGTGAAGGAGAGAGAGGAACCCACTGACCATAAGAGCTCACACTCTACAGGAGAGAGAGGATCCTGCTGTCTTTAAGATCTTACACTCTACAGTAGAAAGGACCACACTGACCGGAAGAGCTTGTACTGGAGAGAGATGACCCCACTGACCGAAAGAGCTTACACTCTACACCAGACAGGGAAGATCCACTGACTATAAGTGCTTACACTTCACACCAGAGAGAAAGGACCCTGCTTGACCATAAGATCTTACAATTACTGAACAGAGAGGATCCCACTGACCATAAGAGGTTACACTGCACAGGAGAGAGAGGACACTGCTGACCAATAGAGCTTACATTCTACAGGAGAGAGAGAGAGGACCCCACTGATCATAAGAGCTTACACTCTACAAGAGAGAGAGGATTCCACTGATGATAAGAGCTTACACTCTGCATGAGAGAGAGAGAGAGGACCCCACTGATCATAAAAGATTACACTGTACAGGAGAGAGAGGGCACTGCTTACATGCTTACAATAAAAGCTTACACTATAGAGGAGAAAGAGAGAAGACTCTGCTGACCATAAGAGCTTACACTCTACAGGAGAGGGAGAGAGAATCTCACTGACCATAAGAACTTTCACTCTACAGGAGAGGGAGAGAGGACCTCACTGACCATAAGAGCTTGTGTGGCGCCCCTTCGACCAGGGTGGCCACATGAGGAACTGCAGCCAGGCAGGTAGGAGACAATTTGTGTAGCAAACACTTCCACAGCACACACACCCACTAGAGCACGACACCCAACCCGGAGCCCTGGACTCTAGGCGGGCAAGGGGTGGTGGGGTTTAGAGGAGAGTGGGTGGGAAGATAGGTCAGGTGACAAACCAGGAAAAGAAAGGACAACAGTAGGCAGAGAGAGTTAGTAGGACAGAGTGAGCTGAGCAGCCAAGACAGGAGTAGGCCAAAGAGGGCTGAGCTGTAAAGACAAGACCAAGCATAAAAGTGACATTTCCCAGAGGGATAGGACTCCCTGGAGGCGCAGAATCCACAGAGACGCAGATCCATGGAGAGAAAGCCCATCCATAGCCTACAGCACGAGGGAAAGTAAGGACAGAGACCGGACCGGTACCACCGGGTTCGAGTACTACGGCAGCATTGACCGACTACAGGCGGGAAAGGATTCCGTTGTGGTAACACGGGTTGGAAAGAGCCGGTGATCCCTTGCAAGACAGGGACACTTAAGCTAGGCTGGAACCAGGGTGTCGGCTCTGAGGGGGACTACAGCTACACCCAGCCTCCCCAGACAAACTGATGGGGGACACTGACTTCAAGTCAGGGTTCCTACTACACGGGTTGGAGGCTCAGCAACACTATAGGACCCGGCTTGCTGCCCATACACATAGGGGGAAGCCACATAAAGGGGCCGCATTGCCGTCATACAATCCACAAGGAATAGAAGAGGAGGAACAAGCCTGAAAGATTAAAGAAAGAGTGAAGGGTCTCAGGAAGATAGCCTGGCTGCAGATGGTTCAGAGTGTCTGGAGTTACCTGTGTAAAGTGACTGTGTAAACTGTACTGTTTGCACTGAAGAACGTGTCAGTAAAACCGGTGAACCCTGCTTCAGTCTTCCGTGTATGATTCCTGGTATACAGAACTGTTTTATTTATATGTTACCCTGTCAGGAGTAGCTCCGACCCGGTGCGGGCTCATCCACCTTGCTGCAGCATCCATCCATCCTCCTGACAGAAGTACACTGTAGCGGTGGTCCCCTCACTGACCACAACCCGTGGGTGGCATCACGACAAACTCCCCTGTAAATACCCCTTTTACTTGTGAGGCTCGGGACACGGTCCGGACCAAGACTGCCGTGACATCCCCAGCAGATACCCCTGTCCAGTACCGAGTACCCCGTCCCAGTGGGCCACACACTTGCACTCTACAGGAGAAAGTGTACCCCACTGAACATAATACCTTACACTCTACAGGAGAGAGAACGAGGCCCCATGGACCATAAGAGCTTGCACTCTACAGGAGTGATAGAGAGAGGATCCTCCTGACCATAAGAGCTTACACTCTACTGGAGAGGGAGGACCCTACCAACTATAAGATCTTACACTGTACGGGACAGCGAGGACCCCAATGATCATAAGAGCTTACACTCTACAGTAGACAGAGGACCCTGCTGACCACAGCTTACACTATAAAGGAGAAAAAGAGCTGCACTGACCAACAGAGCTTACTTTATACAGGAGAGAGAGTGGGAAGCACACTGATGATAAGAGCTTACACTCTACATGAGAGAGAGAGAGAGGACCCACTGATCATAAGAGATTACACTGTACAGGAGAGAGAGGGCACTGCTTACATGCTTACAATAAAAGCTTACACTCTAGAGGAGAAAGAGAGAAGACTCTGCTGACCATAAGAGCTTACACTCTACAGGAGAGGGAGAGAGGATCTCACTGACCATAAGAACTTTCACTCTACAGGAGAGGGAGAGAGGATCTTGCTGACCATAAGAGCTTGTGTGGCGCCCCTGCAACCAGGGTGGCCACATGAGGAACTGCAGCCAGGCAGGTAGGAGAGCTTACTCTCTACAGAAGAGAGGGCCCTGCTGATCTTAACAGCTTACATTCTATATGAGAGAGAGGACACCACTGACCATAAGAGCTTACACTCTACACGGGAGAGGACCCCAATGATCATAAGAGCTCACACTCTACAGGAAAGACAGAGGACCCTGCTAACCATAAAAGCTTACACTCTACAGAAAAGAGAGAGTACCTCGCTGACTATAAGAGTTTATGTTCTACAGGAGAAAGAGAGAGAGAGGACTTTGATGACCATTATGGTACCTTTACACGCCGCCACAACAGGATGGATACAACCCGCTACAGGCTACAAATGTAGCTTGTGGCGCCAGTATCGCCCGTAGTAGCGGCGTGTGAAGACGGGACGACACAGCCGGCTACAGATACATCTGTATCCGTGCACTGCCCATAAACAGATGGCTACATCGCCGATTGTAGCGAGCTGTATCGGCGTGTAAAGACGTTACGGAAGGGAACTCTGGACACCCTGCGATGTAGCTGCAATGTAGCTAAGGCGTCACCCAGGCTCCGTGTTACCGCGCCCCATCTGTGATCATTGGTGGAAACTCCTGCATGACGATTGGTAGTCGCTGCATAGGGCGGCATAATTAAGGAGCTGACCAGTCACACAACACAATTGCTCGAGCGTCATGCATTAATCAGCCTCCTGCGATGCCTGGCCAATCATGGGTTTCTTGCTTTGTCCTATCAGCGTACGGACGTCTTGTAATCCACAATTGTTGCACGCCTATGTGCTGTCCCTGCTGCACCAGGTCCGCCCATATTAGCTTGTTGTAGCGTTGTGTAAATGAGGTACGCTGAGCTACAGATGGCTACTTGAGACACCCGGCGATGTAGCTAGCTGTAAATGTAGCGTAGCGTAGCGCACCTTGTGGCGGCGTGTAAAGAGGCTGCGGTTCCCGTTGGTAACCGTTCGGCCGTGCTCGTGCACGTGAAGTAGCCGTTGGTATCCATCCTGTTGTGGCGGCGTGTAAAGGTACCATAAGAGCTTGCACTTTACAGGTGAACGTGAACCCAACTGATATTAAGAGCTTATACTCTACAGGAGAGAAAACTCCTATGACCATAAAAACTTAAAGAAGAGAATTCTGGAGATGGAAAACAACTCTGTTGTGCAAATTGTGCTCTGCTGGGGAACACTGATCTGTGATTTCCCCAGTACCGACTACTACTGCACATGGTATGATAAAGATGTCATCGCCTATGGAGTATTTTGGGGAAACCTGTGTAGCAATGTAAAATGATGTTTGAACACTCCCCGATGATTCACCACTGTAGGAAATGGTGCCAGGCAAGTGTTATTTTTTGCTGATCTCAAATTGAGTCTCAAAATGTTCGAATTCAAGTTAAACTGCGAATTTCAGCAAATTCTACTCAAACTTGAACTTCTGCGAATTGATCTGCTCATCTCTCGTCAAGACGTATAAAGGTATGGCTGTGATTATAGATGAGATATACAGTACTGTTCAAAAGTGTAACAGACAGCAAAACTGTGAAAAAAACACCTGGAAACAAGAAGTAAAGAACACATGCAAAATAAAGCAATATGTGTAAAGGCCCCGTTACACGGTACGAGATCGTAAACGATATCGCTCAAACGTCACGGGCTTGACGATATCGTTAAGATGTCATTGCGTGTTACACCAATTACGATAAATTGTTGGATCCTTGATCGCAGATTTGAGAACGTGTTCTCAAATCAAACGATCCTCGATCAGCCAACCTGCTGCATCGTTGTGTGTGACACCGCGATAACGATGTCGTTAACGACTTCTCCTATTCACAACAGTGAACAAGTATCGTTCGCTGGGCTGTGCGAACGATAGCTGCTTACCAAATGTCAAAAAGATGTCCTAACGACCGAGATCGTTGGTGATATCTTAACTACATTGAAGCGTATAACGGGGCCTTTAAACTTTACATCTCAGTTACCTGTAATGACTTAAATTAAACAGTTATAATTCTAACTCTCTGCAGCAATAACATTCCTTGGCTGAAAGTAGTGGAATACATTCTATTTCTGTTAGGTAAAGTCTTGCTCCTTTTGGCCAAGGCTCCATTTTGAATTTGGAGATGGATCAGCCCTAAAATCCCTTTTTCTTCCACCAATACAAATTTGACAGCTTCTTTAAGACTGTGAGGACAATGGTGTAGATTGGTTTACTTCAAAGCAATCCAGTGTCAGACACAGCTTGCCATTAGCCAGCATCAAACTGTTGAACTGTCACTTTTACGTGGACAGATTGTACTCGTGCCATTATACTTGTTGAGCTAAATTCATTCACTGTCAAATCAAGGTAGACACACAGATCCCCGGGGTGTCGGCAGAGCATGCTGGACGTTACCTGAAACAGTGAGGAATTGGACAACAGGCAATGCTGTACAGCAGACTGTGGTGGTGTGATATGGTGGATTGGGTATATATTTGCTTTTATTTATATTTTCCTGATATTAGAAGTGTTGTCTTTTTGCTATTCTGTGTATCCCCCTGTCCTGTTTAATCATTATTACATCACTGAGGGTCTTGTGATTGAATCAGCTTAGTTATCACCTGGATGGGTCTTTGCTTCCTGATGAACTTTTCTTGACATATCCTGACTTGGGCATTCACAACCTCCCCGCTCTACAAATGTTTCTAATCACCCCCTGCAGTGCTTCAGTTGCCAAAGCACCTACCTGTCTGCCGGCCCCTGGATATAGGAAGGTGGTTGGGAGAGGACAAGGGCACAAGGAGATGATGTCACTTATAAGACCAGATGAAGAGTGCAACAGGTCAACAGCCAATGGGGGATGGGAACACAGCCTGGCCATGACGAGGAGACAGGTGAACAACATACAAAAATGGTTGAGTAACTTCAAAACACTTGAAAGACCTAATAAAAAGTTCAAAAAAGGACATCAGCCATAGGGGATGGGAATGGATTCAGGCGTTGAAGAGGAGACAGGCACAACATAATATTGGCACAAAAGTCACAGCTCACCTGTGGATGTAACTGTGGCACCCCCAGAGTCGATGTGCCACAGTGTCATCACTGCTTCCGGGTAGTGGTGTCACCAGAGAGCAAAAAAGGGTGTTCTCATCAGGCAACAGGCACACACAACACTAACACCTCCAAGCCAGAAGGGGGAGACCAAGCCCGGGTTCAGGGTGAGCTTCCTTGGAGGCTGAGCAGCATAGTGCCTTCCCCAAAGAACAAGTGCATAGAACGGACACCAGTGTCCGAGACTGTGCAGGGTTACACATACAAGAAGTCAACACTGGAAAGTGGGGGACTCCAGATTCTCCAGCTACACTGTACCAGAAACACAGCAACGCATAGACTCCAACAACATTGACACCCAGCTGCAGGGTAGAGAGAGTGAAAGACTTGAGTTGCCTGTTATACTGGTGCTCCGCAGGAAGAGACAGGGCCGGCAGCCTAGCTTAAGCAAATGCAGGAGCCAAATCACAAGTGCAGCAAGGGAGCAAAAAAGACCCGGTCGGGTGAGAATAACCCCAAGTTGCTCTCGAGCCTCCGTGGACAGCATTTAACATCTGCTCCAGTAAAGGACTGAGAAAACTACAAAACCGTGAGTCCGCCTGCTACTTGCACCCGTTACCCTGCACTCTGTACATTGCCTTCCTACACCTGCCTTGGGGACCCTCAGCCCTACCCGAGGAGGGCTTACCATCCACGCTGCCCCAAGTCACCGTCCCCAACAGGAATACAGCAGCGGTGGTTCTACTAACCATATACCCCGGGTGGCGTCACGACAAATCCCTTGTAAATACCCCTTTTTGGACTGATCCCAGGCCATGGGACCGGGTCACGACTAACATGATACCCAAGAGAGACAGCACCGTCCCGATTCCCGAGTACCTCATAGCCTGGGGGTGCATCATAACAGCATGGACTCATTTAATTCAGGGCGGTGCACAGAAAAGGGTATCCCATCTAAGGAAATAGGTATAATTCCAATCACAATTCATAGTTCAAGAAAATTAATTTAATAATTAGGACATGGTAAAAGGAGTATTAGCTGATGCTTTTTGAACAGACGTTCGTAATCATGGTATGACTACTGGTTGCAAATGGCACTGATAAACTCAAATACAAATGCATCCCATTGTAATTCAAAACAAATACCTAAGGTCAGTTTTAATATTCATGACAGTAGGTGCTCTAGCTTCCATTTTAAAAATCCATTTTTCCTCATTATTATGTACAACTTTTAATCTGTCTCCACCTCTACCTGGCAGGGGATCCACCTCTGACACGCAGGTTGCGAATGTCCCCTGCGTGTTCATTTTAAAAATGCCGAGAAGCATCGTGTCTTAGAGAAAAAAAAGCAAAGGTCAGTGAGATGGCACCACTCAAAATAAGTACAATAGTAAGGTACTCATTCCTGTGCTTACATAACAAACTATATGACCATAAACCGCCAAAAACAGTGAAGGTACCTTTACACGCCACTACAGAAGGTTAGAAACAACCGGGTGCTTCACGTGCACGAGCACGCACCAACGGTTGCAAATGGTACCCGATACCGCCTTTACACGCCGCTACAAGGTGCTCTACAGAAGGTTTAATCTATCTCTGGATGCACTGCCGGGTGCCTCAAGTTACCTTCTGTAGAGCACCGTCCCTCATTTACACACCGCTACAGAAGGTAATATGGGAGGACCTGGTGCAGCAGGGACAACACATAGGCGTGCCAGAGTTGTGCATTACGAGACGCTCGTACGATGATTGGACAAAGCAATAGCATCATGATTGGTCAGGGAGCGCAGGAAGGCTGGCTAATACATGATGCTATTGCAATTGTGTAGTGTGACTGGTCAGCTCCTTAAATATGCCGCCCCATGCAGCGACAACCAATCGTAACGCAGGAGCTTCCACCAATGATCGCTGAAGGGGGGCGGTTTTCCCGGAGGCTGTGTCACGCCCCGGGGAGTTAACTAGGTGGCGAAAAAACCTTACCCTACCTATTTAGACGCCGTTACCATCGGGTTGAAATCAACCTGTTTTAGAGCACTGCTCTGAAACAGGTGCCGAAAGTGACGGCTGGCAACAAGCTACTTTAAACGCCGCTACCTCGGGTTGATTTGACGGTGCAAGATACATTTGTCTCCGTAACCCGGTTGTTTTCAACCTTCTGTAGCGGCGTGTAAAGGTACCTTGAAGGAACAGCACAAGATATTAATCTGAAAAAAGAAGTTCACAATATGGTTAAGTAGTGAAAAAAAGTAATTTTCAAAGTTTATTAGTGCAGGTATATAGTCACAAAAGTTTAAAACCAATTTAAACACATTAAAAACACTTATGATTACAAAGCAATGGCTACAAATAGCATATAAATAGACACATTACCCAGCATTTAGACATAGCAAAGGAGAATATGAGCTCAGCATTTTTATACTTAAGACATTGGCAGACTCCAGAGTCCAGATCAGGGTCTCAAACTCCAGGCCTCAAGGGCCGCACACAGTGCAGGTTTTCAGATTTCCATAGCATTTGACAGTTGGTAATCAAACTACCAACGTCAAATTCCAAGGAAATCCGAAACCTGAACTGTGTGCGCCTTGAGGCCTGGAGTTTGAGACCCCTGGTCTAGATGGTCAATCACTAGGCACACGGAGAGAGAGTGGAACAGGCACCATGCATTACGCCGGGTAGGCTTCCTCAGGGGTACAGATCCCATCCCAAACTGGGATACGTATACATGCATACAATAAGGACGTTGATTGTTGCTAAATACATCATATGCTCCTAATTACAACTTGATTAATGAACCTGTCAATTTAACATCATGATTTACATACCTATCATGACTAGTATCCAGATGCGTGATAATGTTATGGACCGCCATAGTCACAAACTCACTGGCAAACAAAATGCGGTCCAACCTGGTGTGCACAGAAACCGGAAATGCGGTTGTCTGATAAACTTGCCCCACTTGTAGTGTCACAGGAAGCCGGCGCATGCGCAATGTGTTCGTTCCACTCTGAAATGCAACCAGGAAGTAAGAGACTGTTGGAGTACACTCTCGCAGTGAATACTGTCCTGGCAGCATGAATCATGATGAAAGGTAAGTGAGTTAGATGCTGGACACATTTCAAGGTTTACAGAGTGAATTGAAGTACCGTATACAACAAATATAAAATTGGTTCACTATAATATTCTGACATTCAGCATACAGTCAAATATTAAGTTCAAACTTAACAACTTCTAAACGCTATAGGACCAAAAGCAGAACTCAGATTCATTTCATATTTAAATAGAAAACATCAACAATACATATCATACTATACATAGGCGGTTGTATTGACCTCGCAGCATAGGAAGAGGCACAGAGCAGATAGGTGTATATGGGCATAAGGGCACCTCATAAGAACACACTGGAAAAAGATGTTATGGCCATAACACTGGAGACATATACAGTAGAAAGAAAGAGGATGAGAGAGATATAACACTTTTAAGACATCCATCAGGTCAAGGGAAATAAGACTGGATGTTCAATGCACATCATTAACTGTAAGTTCATCATGGAGTACATGTATTTCCGCATATAGACCGATCATTGTTCTCAGTGTTTGTAAAAACCCGTGAAGAGGAGGTTCTCATTGATACCACGAGGCTCAACACTATTTAGATTGAAAATCCACTGAGACTCAGCATACAAAAGTGGGAGTGATGGATTCCCTCCACGGATGTTATCATGGATATGTTGTAGTCCAACTATTTTTGTGCTGTAGGTCCTACTATTATGTTTTTCCATGTAGTATGCCACTACTGTAAAGATGGTCTTGCCTATTTTTCAGATGTTCCAGTGACAGCAAAATATTTGAAAAATGCTGTTGACAAAATTTTTGTTCAGTTGTTGGGTCGTTTGACCAACATAGTGCTTGCGATAAGGGCATGTTAAAGCTACACAACATTCTTCAAGCGACAGTTGATATACCTCTTCAAATCATAGCTTTTTCCTTCAACCTAGTTGATAAAAACAGATTTACATGCATGAATTGGCACACCATACAGTTTTCCACAGGGATAGGAGACCCTCAGGGTTATACTTGATCCTAGTCTGGTGGTTGGTCGCGTAAAGTGACTCTTTGTTAGAACGTCACAGAGATTTCTGGTCCTTATTGCAGTCAAAGAGTTCTATCTGGAACAAGAGTTTGTCATTTAGCATCACAAGTCAAAAAGCTGCAATTTGTCTTAAGTATACACCATATAAAGGGGGTAATTAAATGAGGTCCAGAGCCAGTGTCTCTGACCTTGTTCATAGTATTAAGTAGCTTCTTTTGAGAAGCAACATGTATTAGTCTTCTGTGTGTCATCAATATGTTCAGGTTTACTCCATTTAAGTTTGTGGCTAGTACACCCAACATATTGAACACTAAATATTTTGTCTTTATTAATCAATACTACATACAGTGCCAAGGGAGCAACATTTTCCCCATCCTTTGCTAAAGTATATATGATTTGGGTGGATTCGAGATAATAAACCCTTTGTGCAAGAGCTCATGTCTAGAGATGGATGAACTCAACGATGTTCAGATTCGGGGATCCAACCAGACATTTTTTTTAAAGTCCGGGTTCCGGCCCAGACTTGACCCGAACTTGGGCCCAAATCCCGAACACAGACTTTAAAGTTATACAATGTTGCCTAGGGTGGCTTTGAAAATAGGGAAAACAGTGATTTAACAGAAGGGTTATACTTACTGAGTATTGTGCACTTTTACTTCCAGGTTCGCTCATTAACTTACAGATTATTCACTGCACTGGCTCCAACAGCCAATCACAGACACCAACTCTCTGTGGCAGCATCTGTGATTGGTTGTGGCATCCCTAACCCATTGTGCTGGTGTCTGTGATTGGTTGCCATTGGCCTGCCATCAAAGGGTTGTAAAAATAAATAATGAAAAAAAAATTGACATAGGGCTTTGCCGTATCTCTGATTTTTGTGCAAATAAAAAGGATAGCTAAGGGCTGCCACCCTGAGCTGTATGACTTTGTTTTGGCTGGCAATCAAAAATACAAGGGAGCCCATTATTTTTCTTTTTTTTTTTTAATTATTTAAATAAAAAAAGTGTGGAATTTGCCCTATTTTTGATTGCCAGCCAAGGGAAAACGCAAGCATCTGGGGCTGGTATTCTCAGCATGATGAGCCCATAGTTATTGCCCCCCAACCCAGGCAGCCCACCGCCACCACAGAAATTAGCATATTCATTAGAGGTGCCAAGTTCTGGCACTTCACTCGGCTAATCCTGTTGCCCTAGAGTGGTGGCATCAGTGTGATAGAAGGGTTAATGACAGCTGAGTATTAACAGCTTGTCAGTAAGCCTATTATCAATTCTGTGAATAAATAGTTTAATAAAACACACAGAGAAAAATCTTTATTTTAAATAAAACACACAGACAATCCTCATTTTCCCATTTATTAACCCCAACCATGCCCTTGAGGGTAATCCACAACAATGAACCATGAAGCACAATCCTGGCTTTGCTACATTCAGAGACCTCAGCGATGGAACAAGTGTCCTCTCGCTGCATTCTCTGGGATCATGCTGACTTTCACGAGGAGCAGTGAAATCACTCACTGAGTCACTGAGGGCTGTCCGCAGCAGTGAATTCAGGTGACCCCGCTGCCAGATTGTGTTACATGGTGCAAAAGCAGTCCTGCAATCTGGCAGCAGGTTCAACTAAGTTCACAGCACTATTTTCCCACGCTGTGAACTCAGTTGAAACTGCTGGTAGATTGCAGTGTGGTGAGCCACGTGGGAGACAATAGATTTTGCACAGGGGCCACCTGGGATATGCAGTTCCACTAGCAGCAGATAGTAATTCACGGTAGCTGAAGTGGGTTGCTGGACCTTCTCTTTCCTTGTGTCCACAACAATTGTCAAAATGGAAGGTTGCACTTATAGAGATAGTATATGACCCCTCAGAGGCACTCCTGTAGAGGTGATATCTGGGTGCAAGTGTTCTATATGACCTCAGGAGGGGGGCTCCTGTAGTTGTGATGTCTGGGTACAGGTGTTATAGCACCCGTAATATTTGTACAATTATAGGCAGCCAGACTCACGGGTGAACTTGAAAACATAATACTTTACATCAGGGAATAATTCGATACAGCTTGTAGAAGCAAAGTGGCTGTGGTTCATCGGATAAGATACACTTGATAGTTTGCATATGAAAGATGGTGTTTTCTTTTCATAAAAAAGCAAATTTAGGCTTCTCAGGTGGCTGGACTACTGGTCTCTTTACTTGCTGTGGGAGGTCATATTATGCACAGTCAAGGTATTGCTATTCTGGTGGAGGGACCTTCACAGGTCGAAACCCCATGGTGATAGAGGGACCGTCACAGCTCGACTCCCCTTGATGATGGGGTATGGAGCTATTCATGAGTTTGGTGCTACCGTTTCCTATTACGGGGAGTCGGGCAGACAAAGTTAGTGGCGTGGAAGTCAGGTTGCACTGGTTCTGGCTGGAAGCCAATATAAAATCAGCATGGAGCAGACACCTGTTCAGCCTTATCACTCCTGTCTATAAAATGCTTAACTACTTTGAGGAGACAATTAAATCGAGTGAATGGTGTCCCCTCAGCATAGACTGGGGCAGAGATTCTGGGAGCAGTAGTGCTTCCTCCCTCTCTCCTGACTAAACTGACTAAAAAACCTGTTTGAACCAGTTACAGGAAGTGTGAGAAGCCTGAGGTAGAGGCTCTGCCCAGCTGGTTCTATGGCAGCCAGCTATGAGGAGAATTATCTAACTTTCATACACAAACATTGAGTATGAGATGGCAGCAAACTACAGTTTAGAATGTACAGTTATCAGTCCTCACTGTACGGACATCATATCACAGCATAAATGACATATTTCCTAACTTAAAATGCACTAAGTATTTCTGACACACTGGAACAAATGTAATGGTCACCTGAGTTCACTGCTGTAGGAAGCCCTCAGTGACTCAATAAGTGAAGGACTGCTCCCTCACGGCAGTGTGATCCCAGAGACAACAATGATAGGATGCTTGTTACATCACTGCAGTCTCTGGAAGAAGTAGAGCCATAATCATGAGCTTTGTGGGACATCATTGTGGATTGCTATCGGAGGGTATGTTTAGTGATAACAAAATGGGAAAAGGAGGATTGTTTGTGTGTTTTATTACAAAAATGGATTTTTCTCTATGTGTTTTGTTTTTTAACTATTTACTAACAGAATTTATAAAATGCAGGTCTCATAGAGGCCTGATATTAATAATCTGGGCTTAATGGCATGCTGTCAATACTCAGCTGTCATTAACCCCTTCTATCACCCTGATGCCACCGCACCATGGCATCAGGAAAAGCCAGGCAAAGCGCCAGGAATTGGCAATTCCAATGAATGGGCCAATTTATTGGGTGGGTGCAGGCTGCTATTCTTTAACCTGAGGGGCCAATAACTATGGGCCTCACCACGCTGAGAACAGCAGCCCCCAGCTGCCTGGGTTTTACCTTGGCTGACAATAAAAAATAGGGCAAAGCCCACATATTTTTAAAAATTATTTATTTAAATAAGTAAAAAAAAAAAAATAATAATGAGCTCGCCTATATTTTTGATTTCCAGGCAACTTAGCATGACAACTTGCAGCTGTCTGCTTTATCTACGCCTAGAATAAAAAATATGGCAAACCTCTACATCAATTTTTTTAAATGATTCATTATTACAATGCTATGATGGCAGGTTCATTGCCAATGACAGCCAATCACAGATGCTATCACAGAGAGAACTTACATTCAAAAGGCCCCAATACTACTTTCACCATATACTAATTTTTAAATTTGTATTATATTTTTATTATACCTTTCTTGGTAAGTTGCTGTAACTTCAAATTTTGATTGGATGCATAAAAACAAGGTTACCACTGCTCACCCATTAGAACCTAGCCATCAAAATTCACTGAAGTCACTTGAGAATATCACTCTTCTGGCACCTTTCCTGGTTGTTCATTCCACCAGCAGCTCTGAGGTAGCAAAATAAAAGAGTATCCAGGTGGTTGGTGACCAATAGTCCCTGGTTATTCTTTCCATCATTGGGTCAGCTGTTCACAAAGTAGGGCTGATATGCCAATGTCCAACACCTAAAGGAGGAGTTGAAGACCATGCATCCTGAACAAAAGAATGATTAGCCAGTCATGCATGGCCTATTAACTCCATGTGGCGCAAGTTGCTAAAACCCCTCTACTCTTTTCATTTTGCAATCAGAATCTAGTTTCATTGGTTTCATTGCTTAAAAACTTTCATTTTGATAGTGTCTTTAACTGTCCTTGTTCCTCATGCTGTAGATGATGGGATTCAACATTGGTGTCACCACGTATATATAATGGACATGATCTTGCCTACCTCAGGAGAGTAGGTGGAGCGAGCTTTCTGGTATCTGAACATAATGGTCCCATAGTACATAGACACAACAGTGAGGTGGGCGGCACATGTGGAGAACGCTTTTTGTCTTCCTTGAGAAGAATGGATGTTTAAGATGGTGAAGATGATGTGACATATGAAGTTAATGTCAAGAAGAAGGCACACATGAGAATGAACAGTCCTGCAACCTGCATGACTATTTCATTAGTACTGAGTATCCTTGCATGAGAGTTGAAATAAAGGAGGCATCTCACAGAAGAAGTGGTTGACATGGAATTTGCACAAGGGTAGCTGGAAAGTGAGCGGTACATGAAAAATGAAATAGCAAAACTTATAGCCCAAGATATGGAAGCTAAACAAGCACACATCCTCTTGCTAATAATCGTATGGTAGTGCAATGGTCTACAAATGGCTACAAATCGATCATAGGCCATAACGACAAGAAGGACACACTCGGTGCCTCCAAATGCCAAATGGAAATACATTTGAAGTGCACATCCCAAGAAGGAAATACTTCTGTCCTCTGATAGGGTATTTATTAGGATTTTAGGCATGATGGTGGATGATAAACAAATGTCAATAATGGAAAGATTACTCAGGAAGAAGTACATTGGTGTTTGTAACTTTGAGTTGAAACCTCACCACAATGATCAGAAAAACATTCCCAGTCAAGGTTGTTATGTACATTATCAAGAACATAATAAAGCAGATGACCTGGATATACTGGACATTGGACAGGCCAAGGAGAATGAATCGTTCCGGAGATGTTTCATTTGAGTTTCCCATTTTTTGTACTGTAGCTGGTAAATGGCAGACAAGACGAAAAGCAGATAAAAATATCCATGGTTAACCATTCTTTTTGTATAATTATTTTATAGGAGCAGAAGTTTAGTATTGTTCTAAATGTATGTCAAGACATGAGATGATCACTTTGCGCAACCCCGGTTCATTGTCCAGGTCAATGCTCTATGGTGGTGGACAAGAGCTGCACACATTTATTTAACCTCCAGCATTCTAGGCCTCGACTTATGATTAGCAGAGCTGGCGAGACATCACTTGTTAGCCACACTTGCTCAGATGATCTCAGAACAGGCCAGCGAATCAAGTGCCGATCCAAGCAATCCAGAAGCTCAAAATATTCACACAGCTCCTGTCCACATCAACAAATCACTGTCCGTGACTGTAAACTGGAGTTGGATAAAGTGATTCACTCAGCTCTGCTTCCAAAGCTCAACTGCTCTTTCACAAATCATCCTATCTGCACATTGTGTACTTTTAGAGTAGAAAAATCTAAAATGACAAGACAAAGTTGTATACTCATGATATACTAGCTCAACCTCTGTTTTAGGGTTAGGGTGGGAAGTAAGACTCATAGGTTTGTCTATGAGGGAGAAGAGGAAGCAGGATTTGCCCAGTTTTACAATCCATGGGTAGGGTAAGTGTAACTTATAGGATTTCTTTATGAGTGGATAAGGTATGGAGGGCTCACAAGCTTTCTCTATAAGTGGGGGAGGGAAAGCACGGCTAATAGGTTGGAGAAGGTGTAAAAAACTGGACTCACAGTCTTTCTCCATGAGTAGGTGGAGGATGCAAGGCCCTCAGGCTTTCTTAGCCCCTTACCGACATACGACGTTGAGTTACATCATATGCCAACTCCGTGACTATGTGGGCTTACAAGCGAGTACACATCTTTCCCGGCAGATGATAGCTGTGATATTCACAGGACAGGAAAAGCTTTTGTTTTAAAGTAATTTGTTGAGTGTTTTTAAATGTTTTTTTTAACCGCCAGTGGTTTTTTTTTAGCACTTTTTCCAAGTTTTTGAGACGTCTTTTTAGTTTCTGAGGAGAACATCGAACTATTCTATGATCAAGTTCAAGAAGAAATTGACAAGACAACAAAACGAGATTTTAATGCCAAAGTGGGTCAGGGCAAACATGGGACTGTTGTTGGAAACTTTATGGAATGAGGCTGCAAGGAATATTTGTTGACTTTCGTACCACAAGTCAAGCTGTCCATCAGGAACTTCTTCCAACATCACAAACTGAGACTCTACACATGGACCTCACCAAGATGGGGCCTATAAATGAATCAATAATTTACATTACTGTAAAAACAAGTCCAGGAGCTGAATGTGGAACTGATCATGAACATTTGACAGCCAAGATCAGAGTCTAGCTGCGCAAATAGTCAAGACAACAGTTCATTTCCAATTTTGATTTGATCAACATACCAGAAGTTTTTTGGAACCGTCTGAAAAAACATTTAAATCACTGGACATAGATAAAAGGAAGCCTGAGGAATTATGGACAAATATAAAGACTATCTTTACTGAAGAAGCCAGAAAGACAATAAACAAGAGGCAGAAGAGACCCAGCAGCCATAGTTAACAGAAGAGACCTAAGGATCAATGAAGAAAGAAGAATGGCAGAACCAAAAGGCAACAAGCAGGATGCAGACATCAGAATAAAGAAATAAAGAGTCCCATTTGAGCAAACAAAGATCTTTATTACCAGAAGATATGTACAGAGATAGGAAACAACATCTGAAGGGCAAGACCAAGAAGACATACCAAAGATCAAAAAAATACAACAAAAATTCAACCAAGAGTGGAAATGCTGAATAGACGCCAATGGGAACAAACTAACTGAGCCAGAACAGATCATGGAAAGATGGACAGAATACATGGAGCATCTCTAAAAAAATGGATCTTTGATACAAAAGGAACTGAGACTGGTCATGATAGCAAACCAAACATCTTGAAAGAAGAAGTCTTTGCTGCAATAAAGCTTCTCTCAAAAACAAAGCACCTGGATGTGACAGTATTCCAATAAAGCTGATAGTCTTCTAAAGTAGCAGTAGAAAACATCACATTTCTATGTCAACAGATATGGATTACTGGTAAATGGCCCACTATAGGACAAGACCAGTGTTAATTACTATCCTGAAGAAGGGGAATGCTACTAATTATGGAAACTGTTGAACTATTGCGCTCATACCGCGTGCCAGCAAAATACTTCTGAAGATCCTACAGAGAGGGTTACAGCCTTACTTTGACAAAGATATAATCCCAAAAAAGCAACCCAGGAGTCAGGCCAATATAGTTCATTATTATTATAATAATATATATTATTGCGTAATCAAAAACTGGTTAAAAGGGATATTACAGAGGAACACAGCGCAGGTAAACTAAATTGGCATAAGGCAATCCATACAATAATCATGGTCAGAGTTCGACAAGGTACATCATCAGGAAATACAATCCTATGGACCAATGCCCAACCGCAATGTGAAACTCACATATAATGACAAGTGTCAACAACCAAGAGGGTCAAAGTATATTACCTGCCTGTGACTGCCCCCTAACGCGCATTTCGCGTTTGCTTCCCTCCTCAGACGAATTTGGAATTATATTGATGTTGGAGGGCCATACGTTGGTAGTTAAGGGTCCTTTCTGATTTGGTTACTTTGACAAAGAGTTGCCAGAGGAACAAGGAGGATTCAAAAAAGACAGAGGAACAAGTTATTTAACTGCTAACATGAGACTGATAATGGTAAAGGCCAAAGAATGTGACAAGGAGATCTATTTTTGCTTCATTGACTACAGCAAAGTCTTCGACTGTTAATCACCAGAACTTTGGAGTACTATGAAGGATATGGGTGTGCCAAACCATCTGATCAGCCTCATAAGGAACTTTTACATCGACCAAGAAGCAACAGGCTGAATGGCACATGGTGACACGCCATGGTTCACAGTAGGGTAAGGCATCAGACAAGGCAGAATCTAGTCACCATTTCACTTCAATTTATATGCAGAAACTATTTTTAGGAAGGCTGGACAAAAAGAAGAGGGAATCAAAATTGTTGGAAGAATCATCAACAATCTAAGATACCTAGATGATACAATATAATAGCAACAAGCGTAGATGCATTGAAGGACTTAATACGGAGCATCAAGATGGAAAGCTCAAACATGGGCTGTTACTCACACAAAGAAAACAAAGATTTTGACTACTACCAGATACGACAGGGACGCATTTGAGATGGATGGCGATGAACTGGAAGTGGTAAAGTTCTTCAATCTACTCATATCAATTATATCTCAAGATGCAGAGACAACACTGGAAGTCAATAGGGGAATAGTTGTGGGAAAATCAACAATGAAGTGACTAGATAAGGCCTTGAAATCAAGGACATTTCACTGGCAATGAAGACGTGGTTGGTAAGTAGTCTGGTCTTTTCTGTAGTAATATACGGATGTGAAACATGGTTGATAAAGAAACAAGACAGAAGAAGAATCAACACCTTCAAAATGTGGTGTTGGAGAAGGATGTTATCAAGACCATGGATGGCAAAAAGAAGAAATAGATCCATTTTGGAACAAATGAAGCCAGATATGTCACTTGAAGCAAGGATCACCAAGCTACGATTTTCCTATTTTGGACACATCATAAGAACAGAAAAATCATTATGGTAGGAAGAATAGAAGGTTCAAGGCAAAGAGGAAGACCAGCAACCTGATGGCTTGATACTATCAAGATAATGGCGGAGAAGACTCTGGTGGACCCATCTAAGCTCACGCAAGATCGATCTTCCTACACAGCATTTATCCACCAAGTCACCATGGCTCGAGATTGGGCTGGAGGCCAAAAAATAATAATAATAATACTTTTTACTGCCTTTTATGAACAATTATTTTAAACTCTTTTTCAACAATTTGTAAACTGTTAGCAGTTTTTGAAGCAAAAATAAAATACAAAATGCCCAAAAGACGTCTGGGAATCCTTTGGGCATCATTGTCCTCCTTTCCATTAACGGTAAAGTACTTGAAAAGTACAGGATGTCTTTAGTTGAATTATGGTCAGCTCACACTTCTTAATCATTTGCTGTTTTTATCTGAAAAGACTATAGAAAAACTACACACAAAAAACCTATCCAAGTGATTGCAAAGCCTAGATGTGGACTTTTGTTCCTTCGAGATTGGTTTCCTACACCATAAAAGTTTACCTTAGCAAGAACATTCCTAGATGCTCTTTGACCACAAGATGATGGCAGTGATCTACTCATTGTTTACCAGCATGTGACAAACATTTATGCCTGTAATATCCCCTCATTTATACTGTACTGTGAACTTTTAATCCCTCTTGAGTGTAAGTGAACTCAAAGAAATTGTAAAGTTCTGAAAATTCCCTGTTGGATTATTGCCCAGTAGACACTTGAGAAGTTCCAATTTGCTTAAAAGTTTATTTATGTTTTCTATAAAGTTTCAGGAAGTTCCAGTATGTATTTTACACTTTAGATTTTTAACATATTTTACTAATTTAGTTTTTTTTATATTTTCATATTAGGTGTATATGATAAATGTTTGCCACATTGGCTCATTTTCATTTCATTTTGTATTATGACTTTTTTGTCCACTTATTTCAAGAGCCTCTACTTTACTTTATATTCTTTCATTTCCATTTCCATACCCATACAAGAGTTCATTTTTTTACGGGACAAGTTGTAGTTTTTAATGACTTCCTTTATTTTGTGGAAAAAGAAAGAAAATTTGAAATTCCATGATCTTTTTGTTTGGCTCAATACGGGGTAAAATCATCTGACCTAATTCTCAAAGTACTATTACATAACATTATAACATTCATTTGATAACTATTTCTGTAAAACAACAATTTTGTATGTAGCAGGTGAGTTAAATAATTTTAAACTGTATAAATAATAGTTAAGCAAATTTTGTGAAGTTTTTTTTATATGCAGTGCCTTGCAAAAGTATTCGGCCCCGTTGAATTTTTCAACCTTTTGTCACATTTCAGGCTTCAAACATAAAGATATAAATTCTAATATTTTTGTAACGAATCAACAACAAGTGGGACACAGTCGAGAAGCGGAACCAAATTTATTGAATAGTTTGAACTTTTTTAACAAATAAAAAACTGAAAAGTGGGGCGTGTAATATTATTCGGCCCCTTGGGTTAATACTTTGTAGCGCCACCTTTTGCTGCAAATACAGCTGCAGTCTCTTGGGGTTTGTCTCTATCAGTTTTGCACATGGAAAGACTGAAATTCTTGCCCATTCTTCCCTGCAGAACAGCTGTAGCTCAGTGAGGTTGGATGGAGGCGTTTGTGATCAGCAGTTTTCAGCTCTTTCCACACATTCTCAATTGGATTCAGGTCTGGACTAGTGATGAGCCACCACTTCAATGTTCGAATTCGGTTTGATTAGTTGAAATAGTGATTTGTTCATCGAATGTTCGTCGAACACCGCAAACCCCTTTGAAATCAATGGCAGGCTACAGCAAAAACCTTCTAAGGTCTCCAAAAGCTGCCAAACTACTCAGAATGGACAACAAACACCAGGAAAAGTGACAACAATCAAACACAGTACAAATAGTCACAGGCTAAGTGGCATTAGTTTTCTACATTAAGTAAAAAGAGGTGGAAGAGTAAAAGGAGGATGAGACACAGGTGTGGGCATGTCTCACCCTTCTCAAATCATGTAAAACATAGCAAGGGGACTCCAAACAGAATCCTCACTCTTTTCAAAGGGTCAGACCACAGCAAAATGGCATGAATTGTCCAAGACCAAAAACTGCTGAATGGCCCAGCCTGCATGCATGGCACAAAGTCTGGAATAGGACCTGACCTAGTATATCAAGGTTAAACACTGCTCAGCAACTATATGTTTTGTGGAGTATTACAGGAAAAACTAGAGAGGTAGGTCAGTGACTTGAATAGGCCTAGTTAGCCGGATCCCCTCAAAGCTCATGCAAGCGCTCACGTCAATGTTATGCCCCACCACACACAGGTGAGACCACCATCCGTTTCGTGGAATATTACAGGAAATAATAGGGTGGTCAGAGACCTGTTTGGGCCTAGTAGGCTGGATAGAACATTGCAAGAAAATGATTTAGCGGTCTTGTAGAAGCGCTACTAAAGCTCAGGCACCAGGATGATAAGGTTTATAAACAGCAGTCTTTATTTTCCCTCACAGCTCCACAACATGTTTCAACTGCTCAAGGCAGTCTTCCTCAGGTAGTGTCATAAACCTTATCATCCTGGTGCCTGAGCTTTAGTAGCGCTTCTACAAGACCGCTAAATCATTTTCTTGCAAGCTTCTATTCCCCTTGAGGGATCAGCAGCTGGAGCAGCACAGCGAGGGCACAGTGGTGAAGGATCTGGCGTTCCCTAGATAAAAAGCAGTGACGCACATCCGGGACCGGCGCCACGTGACTGGAAAGGTCCTGTACGGACAGCTGGGGACCAGCGAGGTCGAAGGAGCGGAGCGTGCATATTGCCGGGGGTCCCCCATATATCAGAGGCTATTACACCGGGTTGTGCAGGTCGTGCACAACCCAAACAGGTGAGTGGCCACCTGTAATAATGCCATATTAACTGAGCTATAGTGATTCTACACATGCGCCCCTTCTCTCCCTTTTTTTCTTACATAGTAGGCTGGATAAACTCAAAGCTCGTGCAAGCGCTCCCATCAAAGTTATACCCTGCCACACACAAGTGGGACCACTATCAGTTTTGTGGATTACTACAGGAAATAAGAGAAAGGTAGGTAAGTGACCTGTTTGGGTCTAGTGGGCCAGATAAATTCAAAGCTCATGCAAGCGTTCCCATCAATGATATGACCTGCTACACACAGGTGGGACCACCATTAGTTTTGTGGAGTACTACATGAATTAATGGAGAGGTAGGTAAGAGACCTGTTTGGGCCTAGATGGCCACATGAAGTCAAAGCTCATGCAAGCGCTCACGTCAATGATATGCCCCGCTACACACAAGTGGGACCACTATCAGTTTCGTGCAGTATTACTGTAAAAACTAGTCAGGAAGGTCAGTGAGCTGTTTAGAACTACTGGGCCAGATAAACTCAAAGCTCATGCAAGCGCTCCCATCAGTGTTATGCCCTGCCACACACAGGTGAACCACTATCAGTTTCGTGGATTATTACCATAAAAACTAGTCAGGTAGATAGGTTGGTAAGTAGGTTTGGGCAGATGCAATACAAAAGTGTTTTCTGCGCTATGTGGTGGTAGATTTCAACAGAACACTGGACCACAGCTACCTATCCAAACACTGCTACTAGCCAAAAAGGATTTACTTGGCTAGATTTGGTCAGATGCTGTAAAAAACACTTGCACAGCACTGGAACAGACCTGCCTGGCACACGGTGCTTTTAAGTCCTAAAAAGAGCTGTTCTTGGAAGTAGTCCCTAAACCTACTATCTTGCTCTCTATCTAACTTGGAATGAAATTGCTATCTAACTATCTTTGTAGCACACACAGCAGCAGCGACGGGATCTGAAACTCAGCTCCAACACTGATAAAATGGCGAGGAGGGAAAATGGGCGGTTCTTATATGGCAAGGACATGTGACATACCCAGACAATGACACAAGCCCTTGTGTGCAAAAAGTGCACTTTGCTCTATGCATTCTGATAGGCTGACAGACTGGACCACCCACAATAAGTGCGGGAAGAAAAAAAAATGGAGCTCTACATTATTTGATCACAGACCTCTCTTCAGCCCCCTCCCGCCCACTATTCCTAGACCCTGAAGCTCATAATAACGTTGAACAAAAGCATTACTGTGAAGACTCAGTAACGCTTTTCAGAGCTGCCACTTGGAATTTCAGGGCCCCTCACTGGCAAACGTTTGGGGCCCCGTGAGACTCCACCCCAGCTCTACCTCCACCCTAGCTCCACGTCCACCACAGCTCCGCCCCCCACAATTAGAGAAACTCCACTTCTGCCCCATGTACTCACCAATCACACATTAATAGTTCCCTCCAAACACGAGATCACTTACAAACATAGCTAGGTTTGCATTGTTCTGGAGCACAATTAACTCTGTGATAATACGTTTTGTAAGTCATATATATATCACATAGGAGACTGCTGTATATACATCACACAGGAGACACTGAGGGCATATAAAGTACTATAGAGGACTAGTGGGCACATAGACTGGGGGTGAGCTGAACTCTACAGGAGCCACAAGGATGTATGATCCCCCCTCTCTTCGGGCCCCCACCTATTGAGGGAGGGTGCTGAGCTCTACAGGCAGGAGCCAAAGGGATGTTCTCTCAATCAAGGTGATTTAATGTTTGTGTGGCCTCTATTGTGCTCCATATAGGATATTGTGGCCTCTATAGTCCTCCATATAGCATCCTGTAGCCTTTAGTACCCTCCATATAGCATACTGCAGCCTCAATTATCTTTCATATAGCATACTGCGGCCTCTATTAGTCTCCCTATATCATCCTCCAAATAGCAACCTGTGGCCTCTATTATCCTTTGTATAGCATACTGCAGCCTGGTGATGCTGGAGCAATGGGGGCTTGCTTAGGAGAGTATTTTTTTTAGCAACTTCCCCACATTTACCCACAATTTTCCAACTGATATAATCCTGAGCCAGCTCAGTGCACCATCACCAGCCCAGTGCACCATCACCAGCCCAGAGCACCATCACCAGCCAGTGCGCCATCACCAGCCCAGTGCACCATCACCAGCCCAGTAGCACCAGCACCAGTCCAGAGCACCAGCATCAGCCCAGAGCACCATCACCAGTCCAGAGCACTGTCACCAGACTAGAGCACCAGCATCAGTCCAGTGCACCATCACCAGCCCAGTGCACCATCACCAGCCCAGTGCACCATCACCAGCCCAGAGCACCATCACCAGTACAGAGCACCAACATCAGCTCAGAGCACCATCACCAGTCTAGAGCACCATCACCAGTCCAGAGCACTATCACCAGTCTAGCACCAGCACCAGCCATGCACGAGTAGGAGCCAGTGTACCACTCAGTGCACCAGTACCAGCCCAGTGCGCCATCACCAGGCCAGGGCATCAGTACCAGGCCACTGCACCAGTACCAGGACACTACAACAGCCTAGTGCAGCAGTACCAGCTAAGTGCACCATCACCAGCCCAGAGCATCAGTACCAGGCCAGTGCAACAGTACCAACCCAGTGCACCAGTACTAGCCCAGTGCACCAGTACCAGTTCAGTGCACCAGTACCAGCCCAGTGCACCATCACCAGCCCAGGGCATCAGTACCAGGCCACTGCACCAGTACCAGCCCTCTACAGCAGCCCAGTGCACCAGTACCAGCCCACTGTACTAGCCCAGTGCACCAGTACCAGCCCAGTGCACCATCATCAGCCCAGGGCATCAGTACAAGGCCAGTGCACCAATACCAGACCAGTGCACCAGTAGCAGCCCAATGTACCAGCTCAGTGCCCAAGAACCAGTTCAGTGCCCAAGTACCAGTTCAGTGCACCAGTACTAGCCCAGTGCAACATCACCAGCTTAGGGCATCAGTACCAGGCCACTGCACCAGTTCCAACCCACTACTGCAGCCCAGTGCACCAGTACCAGCCCACTGTACCAGTCAAGTGCACCAGTACCAGGCCAGGGCACTAGTAACAGCCCAGTGCACAAGTAGCAGCTCAGTACACCAGTACCAGGCCAAGGCACCATTACCAGTCCAGTGCACCTGTACCAGCCGAGTGCACCATCACCAGTAGGGATGGGCGAATCTACTCGCTAGGACTCGTTACTCGGCGAAGTAGTAAGGGACTCGCAGGACTCGGTACTCTGCGAGTTTCCCAGTGATTACTCGCACGAGTCCAATGCAAATCAATATCAATCCTAGTTTTGTCAGAAACGCTGACAAAACTAGGATTGCCATTGTTTGCATTAGACTCGTGCGAGTAATCACTGGCTACTGTGCCAGTGATAGCAGGGAAACTCGCAAAGTAACTCTGTTTCTTTGCGAGCCGAGTCCAGCTGTCTTCTCTGTGCAGCTCCAGGGTCCTAGAGCCCGCCTGCTCACAGACATGATGTAGCAGTGCTGAGATTGTTCTCAGTCTGCTCATTCCCTGTGCATAGACATCTATCTATTCACAGGGATGAGCAGAGAGGACATCGCGTTTTGGACTACGTCGGACGGAAGAGGATTTTTTTAATTAAAGATGGAGTCCCTAATGGCTTTTTTTTTATTTCAAATAAAAATTTTTCTCTGTGTTTTTTTAACCTTTATTGGAGATTCTTAGTGGCTGGGTCAAATGTGGCCTGACATTAAGAATCTCGGGCTTAATACCAGCTTGTATAACAAAGCTGGTATTAACCCCTTTATTACCCAGCGTGCTACCGCCACCAGGGCCGCTGGAAGAGCGGGGTTCAGCGCCAGAGGATGGCGCTTCAATGAACGCGCCATCTTCTGGGGCGGCTGCGGGCTGCAATTTGCAGTGGGGGGTGCCCAGAAAGCTTGGGCATCCCTGCGCTGCGGATTCCAGCCCCCAGCTGCTTAGCTGTACCTGGCTAGACATAGAAATTGCGCGGAGCCCCACGCATTTTTTTAAAATTATTTCATGAATTTCAGAGTCAGAGTCTCAGAGTCAGAGTCAGAATCTCAGAATTTCATGAAATAATTTTAAAAAAATGCGTGGGGCTCCGCGCAATTTCTATGTCTAGCCAGGTACAGCTAAGCAGCTGGGGGCTGGAATCCGCAGCGCAGGGATGCCCAAGCTTTCTGGGCATCCCTGCGCTGCAAATTGCAGCCCGCAGCCGCCCCAGACGATGGCGCGTTCATTGAAGCGCCATCCTCTGGCGCTGAACCCCGCTCTCCAGCGCCCTGGTAGCGGTGGCACGCTGGGTAATAAAGGGGTTAGGGCCAGCTTTGTATTATCAGCTGGCCCTAAGCCCGAAATTTATGGCGGTCACGCCAATATTAGACATGACCGCCATGAATTTCTATTAAATTGTTTTAAAAAAACACAACACAAAGAAAATTTTTTATTAGAAATAAAAAAAAAAGCCATTAGGGACTCCATCTTTAATTAAAAAAATCCTCTTCCGTCCGACGCAATCCAAAACGCGATGTCCTCTCTGCTACATCCCCTGTGCATATATATAGATCTCTATGCACAGGGAATGAGCAGACTGAGAACAATCTCAGCTCTGCTACATCATCTCTGTGCACAGACATTCATGTCTGTACACAGGGAATGAGCAGACTGAAACAATCTCAGCACTGCTACATCAGGCAGCAGGCAGGCTCTAGGACCCTGGAGCTGGGGCAGCCAGAACACAGAGAAGACAGGATCTTATCTGTGCGAGTCAGCGATTACTTACAAAGTAAACGAGCAATGCAAATAAATGACAAAACTAGGATTGCTTCAGGCTGAAGCTTCCGAGACACATCTGCGATTTGTAAATCTCACACTACTCGCTATTACTCGCTTCCCCATTCATTAACATTGGACTCGCTAGACTCGCAACGAGTAGCGAGTCCTGGGCTCGGACTCGCTAGAGTCAAGCGATTCCGAGTAATTTAGGATTCGCCCATCACTAATCACCAGCCAAGTGCATCAGTACCAGGCCAGGGCACCAGTACCAGCCCAGTGCACCAGTACCAGCCCAGTGTACCAGCTCAGTGCACCAGTACCAGCTCAGTGCACCAGTACCAGTTCGGTGCACCAGTACCAGCCCAGGGCATCAGTATCAGGCCACTGCACTAGTACCAGACCACTACAGCAGCCCAGTGCACCAGTACCAGCCCAGTGCACCAGTACCAGCCCAGTGCACCAGTACCAGGCAAGGGCACTAGTACCAGCCCAGTGCACCAGTAGAAGCCCAGTGCACCTGTACCAGCCCAGCGCACAAATACCAGCCCAGTGCACCAGTACCAGCCCAGTATACCAGCTCAGTGCACCAGTACCAGCTCAGTGCACCAGTACAAGTTCAGTACACCAGTACCAGCCCAGTGCACCATCACCAGCCCAGGACATCAGTACCAGGCCACTGCACCAGTACCAGCCTACTACAGTAGCCCAGTGCACCAGTACCAGCCCACTGTACCAGCCAAGTGCACCAATACCAGCCCACAGCATCAGTACCAGCCAAGTGCACCATCACCAGCCCAGTGCACCAGTAGCAGCCCAGTGCACCAGTACCAGCCCAGTGTACCAGCCAAGTGCACCAGTACCAGCCCACAGCACCAGTACAAGCCCAGTGCACCAGTACCAGGCCAGGGCACTAGTACCAGTGCAGTGTACCTGTACCAGCCCAATGCACCGGCTCAGTGCACCAGTACCAGCCCAGTGAACTAGTACCAGTCCAGTGTACCAGTACCCGCCCAGTGCACCATCACCAGCCCAGAGCATCAGTACCAGGCCAGTGCACCAGTACCAGCCCAGTGTACCAGTTCCAGCCAGTTTACCAGCCAAGTGCACCAGTACCAACCCACAGCACCAGTACAAGCCCATTGCACCAGTACCAGGCCAGGGCACTAGTACCAGTGCAGTGCACCTGTACCAGCCCAATGCACCAGCTCAGTACACCAGTACCAGGCCAAGGCACCATTACCAGTCCAGTGCACCTGTACCAGCCGAGTGCACCATCACCAGCCAAGTGCATCAGTACCAGGCCAGGGCACCAGTACCAGCCCAGTGCACCAGTACCAGCCCAGTGCACCAGTACCAGCTCAGTGCACCAGTACCAGTTCGGTGCACCAGTACCAGCCCAGGGCATCAGTATCAGGCCACTGCACTAGTACCAGACCACTACAGCAGCCCAGTGCACCAGTACCAGCCCACAGCACCAGTACCAGCCCAGTGCACCATCACCAGCCCAGTGCACCAGTACCAGGCAAGGGCACTAGTACCAGCCCAGTGCACCAGTAGCAGCCCAGTGCACAAATACCAGCCCAGTGCACAAATGCCAGCCCAGTGCACCAGTACCAGCCCAGTATACCAGCTCAGTGCACCAGTACCAGCTCAGTGCACCAATACAAGTTCAGTACACCAGTACCAGCCCAGTGCACCATCACCAGCCCAGGGCATCAGTACCAGGCAACTGCACCAGTACCAGCCCACTACAGTAGCCCAGTGCACCAGTACCAGCCCACTGTACCAGCCAAGTGCACCAATACCAGCCCACAGCATCAGTACAAGCCCAGTGCACCAGCTCAGTACACCAGTACCAGCCCAGTGCACCATCACCAGCCCAGGGCATCAGTACCAGGCCACTGCACCAGTACCAGCCCACTACAGTAGCCCAGTGCACCAGTACCAGCCCACTGTACCAGCCAAGTGCACCAATACCAGCCCACAGCATCAGTACCAGCCCAATGCACCAGCTCAGTACACCAGTACCAGGCCAAGGCACCATTACCAGTCCAGTGCACCTGTACCAGCCGAGTGCACCATCACCAGCCAAGTGCATCAGTACCAGGCCAGGGCACCAGTACCAGCCCAGTGCACCAGTACCAGCCCAGTGCACCAGTACCAGCTCAGTGCACCAGTACCAGTTCGGTGCACCAGTACCAGCCCAGGGCATCAGTATCAGGCCACTGCACTAGTACCAGACCACTACAGCAGCCCAGTGCACCAGTACCAGCCCACAGCACCAGTACCAGCCCAGTGCACCATCACCAGCCCAGTGCACCAGTACCAGGCAAGGGCACTAGTACCAGCCCAGTGCACCAGTAGCAGCCCAGTGCACAAATACCAGCCCAGTGCACAAATGCCAGCCCAGTGCACCAGTACCAGCCCAGTATACCAGCTCAGTGCACCAGTACCAGCTCAGTGCACCAATACAAGTTCAGTACACCAGTACCAGCCCAGTGCACCATCACCAGCCCAGGGCATCAGTACCAGGCCACTGCACCAGTACCAGCCCACTACAGTAGCCCAGTGCACCAGTACCAGCCCACTGTACCAGCCAAGTGCACCAATACCAGCCCACAGCATCAGTACAAGCCCAGTGCACTATCACCAGCCCAGTGCACCATCACCAGCCCAGTGCACCATCACCAGCCCAGTGCACCATCACCAGCCCACAGCACCAGTAGCAGCCCAGTGCACCAGTACCAGCCCAGTGTACCAGCCAAGTGCACCAGTACCAGCCCACAGCACCAGTACAAGCCCAGTGCACTATCACCAGCCCAGTGCACCATCACCAGCCCAGTGCACCATCACCAGCCCAGTGCACCATCACCAGCCCACAGCACCAGTACAAGCCCAGTGCACCATCACCAGCCCAGTGCACCATCACCAGCCCAGTGCACCAGTACCAGGCAAGGGCACTAGTACCAGCCCAGTGCACCAGTAGCAGTCCAGTGCACCAGTACCCGCCCAGTGCACCATCACCAGCCCAGAGCATCAGTACCAGGCCAGTGCACCAGTACCAGCCCAGTGTACCAGTTCCAGCCCAGGGCTCCAGTACCAGCCCAGTGCAGCAGTACCAGCCCAGTGTACCAGTTCCAGCCCAGGGCTCCAGTACCACCCCAGTGCACCAGGTCAGTGCACCAGTACCAGCCCAGTGCACCAGTACCAGTCCAGTGCACCAGTACCAGTCCAGGGCTCCAGTACCAGCCCAGGGCACCAATACCAGGCCAGGGCATCATTCATCACCAGCCCAGTGCAATGCACCATTACCAGCCCTGTGCAGGGACACACATCTATACAGAGAACACTGACCACTCACCTGCTGTGCAGTCATGTCTCCTACTCAAAGATCTTCTTCTCCATGCTGCCTGTGGCCGTGTCAGCTCAGAAGACATGCCACAGGTGCCGGCCTGCAGTGAGTGCGGTAAGGAAAAAAAATGGAGGTCTGCATTATTTAACTACAAACCTCTCCCCAACTTCCCCCTCCCGCCCACTATTCCTAGACACTGAAACTAATAATAACGTTGAACAAAAGCATTACTGTGAAAAATCAGTAATGCTTTTGGTCAACAAACCTTTATGCAACATAGCCTTGAATTACCGGATTTTTAGCAAATTGTTCGCATTCGTCAAATGACTCGAACATAGCCCAAAACAGGTCGAATTTAAAATTGGCAAACAATTCTAATCAAACATCGCTCATCTCTAGTCTGGACTTTGACTTGGCCATTCTAACTCCTGGATACGTTTATTTTTGAACCATTCCATTGTAGATTTTGCTTTATGTTTGGGATCATTGTCTTGTTGGAAGATAAATCTCCTTCCCAGTCTCAGGTCTTTTGCAGACTCCAACAGGTTTTCTTCCAGAATGGTCCTGTATTTGGCTCCATCCATCTTCCCATCAATTTTAACCATCTTCCCTGTCGCTGCTGAAGAAAAGCAGGCACAAACCATGATGCTGCCACCACCATGTTTGACAGTGGGGATGGGGTTTTGAGGGTGATGAGCTGTGTTGCTTTTACGCCAAACATATAGTTATGTATTGTGGCCAAAAAGTTTGATTTTGGTTTCATCTGAGCAGAGCTCCTTATTCCACATGTTTGGTGTCTACCAGGCGGCTTGTGGCAAACTTTAAATAAGACTTTTTATGGATATCTTTGAGAAATGGCTTCTTCTTGCCACTCTTCCATAAAGGTCAGACTTGTGCAGTGTCCGACTGATTGTTGTCCTATGGACAGATTCTCCCACCTCAGCTGTAGATCTCTGCAGTTCATCCAGAGTGATCATGGGCCTTTTGGCTGTAATCTATGATCAGTCTTCTCCTTGTTCGAGATGAAAGTTTAGAGGGACGGCCGGGTCTTGGTAGATTTGCAGTGGTCTGATACGCCTTCAATTTCAATATGAACGCTTGCACAGTGCTCCTTGAGATGTTTAAAACTTGGGAAATATTTTTGTATTCAAATCCGGCTTTAAACTTCGCCACAACAGTATCTCGGACCTGCCTGGTGTGTTCCTTGGTCTTCATGATGCTCTCTGCACTTGACACAGAACCCTGAGACTATCACAGAGCAGGTGCGCAGACATGATTACACACAGGTGGATTCTATTTATCATTATCAGTCATGTAGGACAACATGGGATCATTCAGAGATCCGCACTGAACTTCTGGAGTGAGTTTGCTGCACTGAAAGTAAAGGGGACGAATAATATTGCACGCCCCACTTTTCAATTTTTTATTTGTGAAAAAAGTTTAAAATATCCAATAAATTTGGTTCCACTTCACGATTGTGTCCCACTTGTTGTTGATTCTTCACAAAAATATTAGAATTGATATCTTTATGTTTGAAGCCTGAAATGTGGCAAAAAGGTTGAAAAGTTCAAGGGGCCAAATACTTTCACAAGGCACTGTATATTTTTTAGCTTTTAATATTTTTTAAAAGCTTTTTTGTTTTACTTTTCACTCTTTGTATTATATTTTTTTATATTCTTGCACTTTTCAAGATAAATTGTGGGAAGCTTTAAGAGGTGGGACAGTATATTTTATCAAATCAGTATATTTATCAGTATATTTTAGTATATTTATGGGGCATGATTTTGTGATTCTCCAGAAAATGTCAGCTTATAAAGAGTGGAAAATAAACAGAAATCACCTTGTTTTATAGCTCCTTTATAAGCCCCTCTGCATTTGTTATTTTATTGTTCTATATCACACATTTTTAGCCAGAAATTGTGTTCTAGTGACATGATTATATTTTACCGTAATCTGTTTGCATAAACTGAATTTGTGGGGATGTCAAAGTGTGTGCTGGTGAAAGACATCCATGGGTGCCATGCCCTGTCTTAGCTAAATTGTAGGGGTTTTAGTTGTTTACATGAATAGTGTTTGGGTGTAGATCTATGTGTGCAGCATAGCCCAGATTACCTATCTTTCCACCATTCAGGGTTAGATGCAGAGGACGTAAGCAGTAAGTGAAGCTCTTTGCTTAAAAATTTCCTGTAGACTTTTAGGTGAGGTTCAGGTATTTTGACTCTGTGGCATGCCACCTACAGCTACATCATATGGAGGGGAGATTGCTATTAGCAAGATATGAGCTGGGGAAGAATAAAAAAGAGGGATAGAACCACAAGTGAAAGGCATAGAGCAAGTTAACGTTTGTGTAGGTGTGTCATCTGAGAGCCAAGGTGAGTGTTCCAACATCACAAAGCACTCACTGATCTCAGGGAGACCAGTCCAAGAAAACACTGCGGGCAGCGGCTAAAGCGCTCAAACACAGTGAAATCCATGATGCATTGCCCCCTGGAAATTTGAACAGGCAAATGGAGTCCGTGGAGCCTCAATTAAGAGCCTCAAACGGGACTAGCCAGATATCCCTCCAGGGAAGGACCTAGCCCTGGGGTGGAATCCTTGCGGAGACCACCCCTACTCCACACTGATGAGGGGCAATACCCCAAAAAGCTGTCTGTGGATGGATACCTTGCTATGTTAATTCCCTTGTCATATCCTTAACTCATAACTGGGTGGGATATTGACTTAAAGGGCCACTTATTATGGTGATTACGGTGGTCTCCGCAAGGAAACCACCCCAGGGCTAGGTCCTTCCCTGGAGGGATATCTGGCAAAGAAAGAAGTTGTAATTAAATTGATGTTGCAGTTGTCATGGCATGACTTCAAGGCTCTAACCGGTGACCTCTAGTTTTGTGGCCAGTTTCTGTCTCAGTTAGACCATGCCCTGTTTTGTCTCAGTCCACCTGGTTATAGTTCTGTTGTTTTCCTTGTTTTGACTTTCCTTTGCGCCTTGTTTTCCTGTGCAGGTGTTTTCACTTCTTTATTTTGTTTGCCCTATTACATTTTGAGAGGGGCTTTTTAAACTCACCAAGCACATATATATTCTAAGAGAGATAGATGTTTGCAGTCCTAGCTCCTAAGCTAAATATCTCTTTTGCTTTTTTTCTCAGTGGTTTCTTTTTGAGTTTCCCTTTGCAGTAGTGATGGCAAAACCTGAACTCTAAAGTTAGTGGTCCTAACTGGACACCTAGTGTTCATGCATGGACTTCCCTGAGAAGTCTGTGTTACTCTTCAGGTTCGACTGCCCGGATAAAGGCATAGTGGGCTGCAAGAGGAAACAAAATGGGGAATAAATCAGTTACATTATACTTACCAAGCTTCCGCGTTGCTCTCACACTACTTCTTGGTCCGCTCATTAAACCTTATGAATATTGCTTTGCTTCCCCTGCCCACCTTCTGTTACAGTGTCTGTGATTGGTTGTAGTCAGACTGTGCCCCCACCATCTGTGCCGGGGTCTATGATTGATTGTGACACGCCCCTCCAGGGCCTTAGGATACTCAGAACTGGGCTTTGAGGCTGCATGGGAGTCACGGGGGTCGAGACCTGGCTCTGTGATCCTGGCGGTGTCATTAAAAGTTCAGTGTGGGTGGCTCTCTTATTTAGACAAAGTCATGAGTCTAGGAGGTTTCATTAGGGAAAGGATAACCGGACCTGGGGATACCATTTTACATGACGCCACCCACAGGTTGCGACTATGGATGGATGCCGCTGCACGACAGGTCGTCTGGGGTTGATGGTAATGATGCAGCAGTGTTGTAAAGCCTTCTACGGGTAGGGCTGATCCCCAGGGCAGCAGATGGTACTTAGTGAGCTGGTAGTTATATTCCAGCACAAGGTTCACAACGTGTCAAGAATAGCCACATACACAGTGGGTTTCAGTCTTCAGATACTCACTAGTACTGTGCAACAGCCCGCTGAATGCTGGGCTCTTGCAGGCAGGGATCCAGCTACTCCCGGATATTAGGATGACACTCAACTGGTACCCCTTCTCTTTGCCCTTCCTTCGTCGTCTCACACTGCACTTGCTTCGCCCTCCTGCCTTGCGCCTCATCACACAGAGCTCTGAGCCTGCAGCTGTGGGTCCTTTTTGGTCCACTTTGTATAATCTCTGTGAATCCTCTCTTTGGCCACCTTTTCAGCAGATGTGCGCGGTGTCGACTCCGGCACCTTGAAAGTATCACAGCCTCCGGGTTGCTAGCTAAGCCTGATCTTCTCCACTAGTCTTGGGTTCCCGGTGCCCCTATTATGCGGCCTGGTTCCTCCACTGTCTGCGACCAACAATGGATACGAGCCCCACAGGTGGATTGCTCACTACCTGTGCCTCAGGGACCCTCTTTTCCTCCTGGAGCACCCTGGTTCTCTTCCTCTGCTACTCAGTCAGACCTTAGGACAAGCTCCCACTAGCTCCAGTCCTCTGGACACTTCTCTCAAGTTCTTTTCCCTCTCTGACACGCTTCCTTCCTCTAGCTTCCCTCCAACTCGGCTAACTTCTAAATCTTTCCCTCTTCTATTTATGCCCTTTGTCACGTGTCCCATGTCATCTACATGTGTTCTTCCTGGCTTCACTCCTTCCTAGGTGCTCCCTCTAGCTACTTCCTCTCCACCCTTCCTCACTTCCCTGGTTCTTCCTTCCAGAGAGGATCAGGGACTGTGCTCTTCTGTAGGAGCAATCTCGCCCTAACCCTGACCTGGACCTAGTGTAGTGCATGGCCTGGGTGTCCTGGTACCGGTCTGTGCCCCTCTTACCTGAGAGTGGGGTACTACACCTCAACAGGAGTGCAGTACCTCTGTGGTGACTGGATCCGCAGGGGCGCAACAATTGCCCAGTCTCACAGTAGCTGTCTGTTTGCCTGAAGTGTAAAAAAAAAAAAAATAATTGGAAAAATAGAATACGGTCACCTTGTATTTGGTACACAGCACAGATGTGTGCTGTCACACGCTTAGATGGCGCTGACATTCCTGGATGCTGCTGGGTATGTTGTTTATCTTTGAGAGCTGCATGAGATATTGGTGTGAAGGTCTTGCCTCCTGGGTTGTGCTCTAGAGCTGCACTCACTATTATGTTCAGCTGCTGGTTGAGTGGTTGAAGTGTTATACTCCTAAGGTTCTCTATAGGGTTGACGTCAGGGGAAGATGGTGGCCACACCATGAGTTTATATCATTTTATGCCCATATCAGCCAATGGCACAGAGGTATTCTTTGTAGCATGAGATGGTGCATTGACATGCATGAGGACGATTTTTCTCCTAAACGCACGTTTTTGCTTTTTATACCATGGAAGAAAGTTCTCAGTTGGAAACTCTATATACGTTGCAGATGTCATTTTCACACCTTCAGGAACCTTACAGGGGCCTACCAGCTGTTTCCCAATGATTCCAGCCCAAAACATGACTCCTCCACCTCCTTGCTGACGTCGCAGCCTTGTTGGGACATGGTGGCATCCACTAACCATCCACTACTCTATTCATCTGGACCATCCAGGGTTGCTCGGCACTCATCAGTAAACAAGACTGTTTGGAAATTAGTGTTCATGTATATCTGGACCCACTGCAACCGTTTCTGCTTGTGAGCACTGTTTAGGGGTGGCCGAATAGTAGGTTTATGCACCACAGCAAGCCTTTGAAGGATCCTACACCTTCAGGTTCGAGGGACTCCAGAGGCACCAGCAGCTTCAAATATCTGTTTGTTGGTTTGTAAGGTCTTTTTAGCAGCTGCTCTCTTAATCCGATGAACTTGCCTGGCAGAAACCTTCCTCATTCTGCCTTTATCTGCACGAACACATCTGTGCTCAGAATCAGCCACAAATCTCTTCACAATACGATGATCACGCTTATGTTTTCGTGCAATATCAAATGTTTTCATCCCTTGTCCAAGGCATAGCACTATCTGTTGCTTTTCGGCAGCAGAGACATCCTTTTTCTTTCCCATGTTACTTGAAAACTGTGGCCTGTGTAATATTGTGGAACAGCTAAAGACGTGAAAGCTACCACTTTGGGGATAATTTTAAAAGAATCTTTTTATTTTATTCTTTTTAAAATGACTGGTCAAGTCTACATAGTATACAAATAAGTGAACAAAAAGGTGTATTTTACAAATTCGCTGAAGGACAACAGCACATAACAATACATGTAACCCTTCCTCCCCCTATGTTTGCAAACTGCCTGTCAGTGGAGGTAATATCACCCTAAGGTTCCGGGTGCCCCCACTCCACGGTGGCTCGCCCTATGATAGCCCTAGATACTACGGGTATCAAAAATTGCAACAATAGAATGTTATCAGAGGATGCACACAATATGTCTGGGTAACAACAGGACACAGAACCGGACCAGGGTCAACTTAACTCAATTAGTCTCCCTAGTCCTCTGATCCCACACTGGTCCACAGTGCATTCACGTTTTTCCTTCAGTTGTGACGTGAAAAAACGTTAATGAATCTCCATTGTTTCCATCTTACACATTTCGCCTCAGACATTCAAGATGAGGCTCATCAGAGATCTTTTTGGAGTTTCACAACAATTGCCTGTCACTCTTTTTTCACGAGACAGAAAATAGATCAAAATATCGTATCGCTTCAAAGGAGGGGTCCCAGAGTCGGGGTCACGGGGGTGCATTCACTAACTCCCGGAGACAGTGTACACAGTGGTGGGCATCCAGCTACTGTTAAGGTCATGGACACTCAGGTTTCATATCAACCATATTAATGTGGGGTAGAAAAAAAACGTTTCCCTTATATACTGGAGATTGCCAGAGAAAAAAATACTTCAGGCCCATAAGGCTATGTGCACACTGGGAGTTTTGTTAGCTGTTTTTTAGCGTTTTCCGCCAGCGTTTTCCGCTGAGTTTTATGTTAATTTTATGTTAATCCTAACCACCGGTTGGGTTAACATGCTAGTCAATGGATTTCAGAAAATGCTGTGCACATTAGAACTTTTTTTTTTTTCTCCTTTCCACTTTTTTCACCGGTTTTCCACCGGTTGTCAAGAATAGAGCATGTGACTTCTTTTTAGCGTTTTTCCAGCGTGTCTAGCACAAAAACCAGTCGCCAAGAAAATCTCTGAGAAAACGCTGTATAAACGCTGAAAATCGCTAGGAAATCGCTAGGAAATCGCTACAAAATCGCTAGCAAATCGCTAGAAAATCGCTAACAAAACGAGGGACACTGCTCAGGTTTTCTGACGGTCTGCAATGATGCAGAACCGTCCAATGTGCACATACCCTAAGACTCCCATAGAGCTAAAGTGACTCCATATGTGTCTGGTTCCAGGGTGGAGTGTCCAGGCTGGATATACCATGGCCGGTTTTCTGTCTGCACCTTTGGACACTGGACTGTTCTAATTATAATATTGTGGAACACCCAGTTTTCCTTTTATTGGGCTCACCTGCCAAACTAATTATCACAGATATCTGAGATTGATATCAGTGATCCAAAGAACCCTGAGACACAATACCATCAATGCATTTCATTGAAAAAAAATAAAAATAAAAACCTATGACACTTAAAACCAATTTGCATAATAATTTGGAACACAGTGTACATTGTTTTGTACCCCTGTTGAGTGTCTGGCTAACCTGAGCAGCAACTACTTTGCAGACGCTGCACACACATGCATTAATCAGCCTGTGCCTCATCATTACGTTTATTTTGTTACCTGATCGCACTATTCTTATAATATTGTGATCCTTTATTACTTTATTATTTTTGGGACAATCTGGCTCACCTAATTTCCTTGAATAATTGGCAAACAACGTAGGGGTTTAAGCAGCAGAGGACTGCTTCTCCCCTTTGAATACAGGCTTTCAGCCTTTTTAAATGTTTTTACTATGTCTTGTATAATGTATGCAGTGTTTTTCTACTAATAAAAATTGATATTTATAACTCAGAGGTGATCGCTCGTATATAACATATTTCTTCTCTCTTGTTTATAGTGCTATTTGCTGATATGTTGGAGGAGATACCCGCCCCTAATTTATTGAGAATTTAAGTGGTGCCCTCAGATTGCTTATTTTTGCTTATCCCTCGCCAAAACTTTCTAGTTTTGGTTTCTACTGAGTGTAGGCACACTTACTTACACCTGATATGAACCTTGACACTAGATTACGTGCGCTCACTGAATCAGCAAATTTCTTCGCTACCGAGCAGGAGGCTCCAGCTGGAGGTGGAGGTGGGGATTGGGAGGCAGAATATGCCGACTTGACCAAGTAATTGATTTCCATGCACAAACTCTTTACCAGATTATGATTAAACATTAGAAGTCTAGAGGAGTACAAAAAGCTGGGCATAGTGCCCAGGGGTTTAAGAGTTCAGATATTCCCAGCGTGGGAACCAGATCCTGAGTTCAAAGAACTCTGGGAAACAGGTCTGACTAAGTGTTCTGGTGTCCTGATAGACCTTGTGTTACAGCATGACTATAATATCTTAGACAATTTAAAGAAGGATATCAAATCCAAAGAAGGTAAACTTGATCTTGACTACCCAACGTTAGTTGAACCTTTTCAAAGGAAATTGAAGAGTATTATTGATAAGTATCAAGCTGTTATACTTTCTAACAAAAAAGAAAATATCTTGGGATAACAGGACTTTGAAAACAACAGGGCGTATAGGTGGGCACACCAAGGAAACCCCAGAGGCCGCAAAGGTGGTTACCTGGGTCCCAAGAAACCACTCAAGAAACCCTTTAGGCTCAATATTACCCCACGTGTACCGGGAGAATTACCTTCAGAGGAAGATTTTTTATTCTCGGAGCCAACAGATTCAGAAGGAGGATTAAAAGAGGAAGAAGAAAGTGACGGTTTGAACCAGGGGTGAACGTGCAGAGCAAACGCAAGCAGCCGGACTTCGACAGGGAGAGTCGAGGGAACAAGAAATAACAGCAATCACGTCACCTGAGGTAAATGATGATAATAAACTTACACTACAAATTATCAATTAGTCTGGGTATGTACTATCAGATACAGAAATAAGGCTAGTTCAAATGGGTTTATCTTTTTCTCCCACAATGGGGCTTGATAAATTTACATTTACAAAGATGTTTATCTTTTCTGCCGAAAATTGATGTTTAAGATTCTCTACCACCAGCCCTGCATTTTAGATAGATTTACTGAGGCGGAGAAGGGGGTCCTACAAGATCTGGAAAAACTGGAGAGTGAGGAGGATTTACAGGCGGGCTACCGTTTCCCCAGAAGGGTCCCCTCTGAAGTCACTCCCGCGATGTCAGCCTTTCCCATGATTCAATTGTTCTTCAAGAGAGTTTGTGACGAGGTGAGTAGACTCAAGTTGACACCGGGTAGGTTTAATAACCTTATCAGGGACCAACAGAAGGCGTTAAGTAAATTGAAGAACAACAAAAACTTTGTAATCAGAGAGGCTGACAAAGGGGGTAATATTGTACTATGGCCTCTAGATCTATACCTCAGGGAGGCCAAACGACAACTCGGTAATTGTAAACTTTGGACTCTACCTTCTTACCCCACACAGGTCTTCAAAGAAAAATTGGACTAATTAATGTGAAAGGCTTTTGATGTGGCTATCATCAACAAGCGAGAAAGAGATTACCTAACACGAAGTCTCCACGCATTCCCAGTATTATCTTCTGCCCAAAGAGCACAAGAATATACATGAACCGCCAGGTAGGCCTATCACTTCGGGAAACGGAGGTTTGTTCGAAAAACCCTGTGTATTTTTGGATCATTTTTTCAACCGGGTTTATACCAAGATCAAACTATGAAAGGCAAGAGGACAACCATGATAAGACAGGCATTTGGCAAATTAGTTCTAGAATTACAAATGTCTTTGGTAAGAATTACTCTGCTAAAAATGGACATCCTTGGGTAACATGTACATATATTTTTTAGAACATAAACCCACTATACCTTTTTTCTAGTCTTCTGCACCTACTATTTTTGAACATTTGATTATTCTTTGATATGACTCCTGATGGTCTGGCATTTTATACCCTGGGATCATTTGCACTCTAAAAACGTAATTCATCCATATCTTTGATATGCCTGTGTCATTTTTAGCTCCCCAATATACATCTAGGTGTAGAGGTAACATATCATTATATAAAACGCAAGTAACATCTTCAATTATCATGACGGGACTTTGTAACCTTCTTTCGACCTGACTAAATGCGATAGTTGCATAAACTATAAGGCTAAGGACTGATTTGTTTATGTTTGTTTTTGATCTTCTAGGCAAGTCAGTATCCATCTCTCCCCTTCTGATGAGTCCGACAACATAAGGTTGGACGAAACGCGTAAAGATTGGAGAACTACTGCATCCATCTTGAATCACCAAAGGAAGAAGTGTGTGACATCTCTTGAAAAACCACAAACGATTAACCTATGAGTTAAGTGGTATCATGAGTGTTTTCCCTCATGAACCCCCTATCAAGTTAAACAGGGTAAGATGAGGGATAGCCGACGTGGTATGGAGTCATCAAATACCGTAGGGTGAAAATCGGTAGGTAGTGGAAACAGATGAGGGAAAGTTAAGCTTCCCCTACAGTCACACGCGACTTCTTTGGATTCAAAAGCTTGTTTGTTGTAATGTCTTTTCTATGTGGGTCTATGACCTTTTACTGAATAATTGTTAATAAAGTAATTCTTTTAACAAAACTAAAAGTTGTAACTTATAATTCCTAAAATCGAAAAAAACTTTACCTCCTATAAATATCAATACTTTCTATGTAAAAACGGAAAAGACCCCCAGAGAACTTTGATCGTGTGAACAGTTCTTTGTCTATTTGTACTGGGGGGTGGGTTTCTATTGTGAGCATCTTTTCACCATGATCACTGATCCACTCGGGATTTTTAATTGTACAATAAATTTTATCTAGAATAACAGTTTATCCTTCCGTTCATTATTGATCTTAAATTGGATAACTTGGAACCTTACTTGAGTATCTGGCCAACAGTACTTCAGCAACCTCTTAAAGTTCACAGTCCTGTGTCCTTGACACCTACCATTAACATACATTTGGCACCAAAACTCACCAAAAATCAACAGTACATACAGGTGCATCTCTAGGAATTAGAATATCATCAAAAAGTTAATTTATTTCAGTAATTCAATACATAAAGTGAAATGCATCTATTATATAGAGCCATTACACACAGAGGGATGTATTTTAAGTGTTTATTTCTGTTAATGTTCATGATGATGACTTACAGCCAATGAAAACCCAAAGGTCATTATCTCAGAAAATTAAAGTAGGGAGGATGAATGAGGAGTCCTGACCAAGAACATCACACAAATATATTTGTGTTTTATTCATTTGGTTTATTCTGTATTACAATTTTCTATGGCATCAAAAAGTTTAGTGTCCACCCAGGGAAAGAAACTGGTAGAGACACCTTATACTCAGGGAGGATTGCTGGATCCTTATATTGGATACCAAATACCCTGATGAAATAAAGATCAAAACTTATTTTTCATGTATTATTTTTATACACATACACATAAATCTCAATAACTAGAATATCATCAAAAAGTTAACTTATTTCAGTAATTCATTAAATAAAGTGGAACACATATACTGTATTACTGTATTTTTCGGACAAAAGACGCACTTTTTTCCTCCAAATTCTGGAACAAAGTGTGGCTGTGGGGGGGGGGGCAGAGGCTGAGTGGGAGCATGAAGGAGGCAAGAGAATGTCCTCACTGCTGGAATCCGATGCTGGAGAAACCACGTGTGCCCGATACTTAAAGTGGTGGACTATTCATTAGCGGCTTCACCTCCACCTGTCAGCGACGAGTAGTGGAGGGAAACGGCTAATGAATATTCCTTCACTGTAAGTATTGGGACCACGTGGTTTCTCCTGCAGCCGGATCCAGCAGAGCTGGAGAAAGTGTGTGACCGCTGCGCTGGCGAGAGCAGACAGAGCTGAGTTGCTGCACACATGCCAGCACACCTCTGGAGAACAGGGTGCGCTCACATTAACTGCTGCTGTCACTGTGATCCATCATTCTTCAGCCACGATACAGCACTTTTCTCTTAGTGCAGGATCTGCGATGAGGTAATGATTGAAGATAGCGGGCTGGAACATCACATGACAGCCCAGAGCCCTCCACTCTTCATTATAAGCAATGCTCCAGTCTCTTCATTACCTCATTGCAGATCCTGCTCTAAGGGCCCCTTTACACACCACCACTGAAAGGTAGCAACTGCCTGGCATTGGGGATATTTATGCCCATTGCCATGAAATTGCTACGAAATGGCGGCGTGTAAATAGGGAAATTCCTTCCTGTGTCAGAATCTCAGGCTGTCAGGACTTCATGACTGGCAGCAATCTGGAGGCTGATAAGTTGCAAGCTTAATAGTCACACTGTGGACTACCAGGGTTACAGTGACCTTCATAGGGCTAGCAGAACTGCTGTAGGTCCGGTGTCTCGAGAGTCCATGGTCACCTGCTTGCTTGTAGCCACAAAGAAGGAAGTAGCCCACAGGGAAACGGATCGTACCTAGAACCTCAACCAAAGAAGAAAGACAGCTGGGAAGGCCATATACTCGTCCATCAAAGCAGTGTTTACATGAAGAAAGTCACGGCATTGTGGGTCTGAGCCTGGAAGATGTGAGCAGCAGGATGGATTGAATGCATGGTGAGGCATATATGTGCTTTTTTTTTAAACATAGCAGTGCTTAGTTCTTCTCAGACTGACCAGAGTGCCTGGCCTGGTTAAGCAATATCCTGGATCTGCTGATGACTGCAATACTGAGTAAACTATAAAGAACAAAGACTGTCTTCTTGATTCCTTTCTGCGACTACCCTGCATCTCCTCACAGCAGCCTCCAACCTCTACAATCCCTACCATCTCACCTACTACACTTCTACTACTACTCTCAGGGGCCTGTTCCTGCTGAGGGGAGTTATCCATCTTGCTGCATCACCATCTATCCCCTGGAGACCCCATATGCATATCTGGCCATCCCTGCCAGACAAACCCTCTAAACTACTTCCCCTGTAAGTAGAGCCCCCTTCACTTGGTCAGTCATGGCCATGGCCATGGCTTCTGGGGATGCCATCATGATCTATAGACTGTTGCCCACAGATAGTCGAATACCACTACCCTTGCGGCCGATGCAACTAGCATCAAACAGAAACTAAACACATTGCAGGGTCAGTACTCCAAGCGAGGGTTGTGTCTAATTAGGCTTTAAAAGGCCTTTAGAGATCATGTCACTGAGGCACCACAGAACACTTGTAAGACCTGATGAAGAGTCCAAAAAGGGCAACAGCCATAGAGGATGGTAGCTGAGCTTGGCCTTGAAGAGGAGACTGGTGAATAACATAAAAAAATGGTTGAGTAACTCTGTAACACTTGTAAGACCTAATGAAGAGTGCAACAGAGGGCAGCAGCTATAGAGGATTAAAACGAAGCCACACCTTGATGAGGAGACAGGAGAATACCATATAAACAAAAACAATCACTGATCACACCTAAGAAGCAGTTATCCTAGTTCAGTGTAGTCACTTAAGAAGAACACTCTTTGGCCACATATCCTGGTTGGCCATTCCACCAACAGCTTTGAGAAGACAATGGAAAAGAGTGTCCAGGTGGTTGGTCTCCAATAGTCCAAGGTTATTATTTCCATCATTGAGTTAGCTCTTCTCAAAGTGCGGCTGATATGTCATTGTCCAAAGCTGAGAGAGGAGGGGAAGACCATGTCTCTTGAACAAAAGATTGATTAGCCAGCCATGCGCTGTCTATTTAATCCATGCAGTGCGAGTTGTTAAAACCCCTTTGATTTTTTAATGTTTGCAAGCAGTATCTTGTTTCACTAGTTTGATTGCCTAAAAACTTTAATTTTGATAGTGTCTTTAACTTCCTTGTTCCTCATGCTGTAGATGATGGGATTCAACATTGGTGTCACTGCTGTATATAGAATAGACATGATCTTGCCTATCTCAGGAGAGTAGGTGGAGCGAGGTTTCAGGTACATGAACATAATGGTCCCATAGTACATAGACACAACAGTGAGGTGGGCGGCACATGTGGAGAATGCTTTTTGTCTTCCTTGAGAAGAACGGATGTTTAAGATGGTGAAGATGATGTGGACATATGAAATTAATGTTAAGAAAAAAACACACATGATAATAAACAGTCCCGCAACCTGCATGACTATTTCATTAGTTCGAGTATCTTTGCACGAGAGTTGAAAGAAAGGAGGCATCTCACAGAAGAAGTGGTTGACATGGGATTTGCAAAAGGGTAGTTGGAAAGTGAGCGGCGTATGAATAATTGAATTGGTGAAACCTGAAGCCCAAGATATGGAGGCTAAACAAGCACACATCCTCTTGCTAATAATTGTTTGGTAGTGCAATGGTTTACAAATGGCTACATATCGATCATAGGCCATAACAGCAAGAAGGACACACTCAACGCCTCCTAGTGCCATATGGAAATACATTTGAAGTGCACATCCCAAAAAGGAAATACTTCTGTCCTCTGATAGGGTATTTATTAGAATTTTTGGCATGATGGTGGACGAGAAACCAATGTCGATGATGGAAAGATTACTCAGGAAGAAGAACATTGGTGTTTGTAACTTTGAGTTGATCCTCACCACAATGATCAGAAAAACATTCCCAGTCAAGGTTGTTATGTACATTATCAGGAACATAATAAAGCAGATGACCTGGATATACTGGACATTGGACAGGCCAAGAAGAATGAATCGTTCTGGAGATGTTTGATTTGAGTCTCCCATTATTTGTACTGTAGCTGGTAAATGGCAGACAAGACACAAAACAGATAAAGGTACCCATGGTTGAGTCTTCTTTTTGTGTGATTATTATGAAGGAACACTAGTTTAGTATTGTTCAAAATTTATAAGACATGGGCTTATCGCTTCCTGCAACCCCGGTCCATTGTCCAGGCCAATGCTCTCTAGCTTGTAAACAGGAGCTGACGAATCTCCTTACCATCTGGGATCATTGGCCTCAGCTCATGATTAGCAGGGCTGACGAGATATCACTTGTGTACTGCACTTCGCACAGATTATCACACACTAGGCCGGCAAATCAAACGCCATCCAGGAAACCAGAAGCTCAAGAAACTCATGCAGTTCCTGTCTATGGCTAGAGAGCAGTGACCTGGACTGTGGACGGAAGTTGCATGAAGTTATCCACTCATCTCTACTTCCAACCTTCAACTGCTTTCTCAATTAATCCCTTCTGCACATTCTGTGATTTTAGAGAAAAAAAATGAAAATTATATTATATATTTTTTTCAATCCATGGGGGGGACTGTAAATTGTAGGATTTTTTATGAGTGAGTGGGGTATTAGGATGCATACAATTTCTCAATACATTTGGGAGGGAAGCAGGGCTTTGTCTTTAAGGATAATTACTACCTCCAAACGTGCGGCACTGCCATGGGCGCGGCCTGCGCTCCCTCGTACGCAAACCTTTTCCTGGGTTTCTGGGAGAGGGACTTGCTCTGCGGCGGGGGCGGGACAGCCGACGCCCATGTGCAGTGCTGGCTTCGTTACATCGATGATTTGTTTATTTTGTGGCTGGGTGGACTGGAGCGGCTTGATGGATTTATGCGTGGACTGGCGTCCAATGAGGTGAACATCAGATTGACCTATAAATCTGATGCTTCTAGGATTGACTTTCTGGACATCTGCATGGAGGTCGGCTCCGATGGCACCATGCAGACTGATGTCTTTAGAAAATCAACCGCAGTGAACTCCCTCTTATATGCATCATCCTCGCATGATCGGTCTACTGTAGGTGCCGTCCCTATCGGACAGTTCTTGCGGATGAGACGCATTTGCTCGTCCGCAGAACTGTTCGAAAAACAAGCCCAGGATTTGAAGGAGCGCTTCCGTGAAAGAGGGTATAGCAATAGGTCAATCAAACGGGCATACCTACGGGCAAAAAATACCCCTCGGGATTCCCTTCTCTATGGTCCGAAAAAATCTGAAACTCTCAAAGTTCAACCAATTAGGTTTATATCCACCTTTAATCAGGGATGGGATAAGATGAGGGAAATACTAAACAGACACTAGCCTATACTCCTCTCAGATCCTTATTTGAAAGGTTCTCTGTCTGACTGCCCACTTATGACGGCCAGACGTGCAAGAAATCTGAGGGATATACTAGTCCGTAGCCGCCATTTAACAATTCCGCCAGGCCTGTTTGGAGCTAGGAGACCTCTAAAGGGATGTTTTCCCTGTGGTCACTGTGTGGCCTGCGGGAATGTCCATCGCATTGCTTCCTTTTCCTCCTCTGATGGCTCTCGCACTTATAATATCCGTGAATACGTGTCGTGCGGCACGAGTTGTGTGGTATACTATGCCACGTGCTCCTGCCGTTAGATATACGTAGGGAGGACATGCAGGGAGCTGAGGAGGAGGGTGAGGGAGCATGTGAGGGGCATTGTCGCGGCCCCCACAGTGAAAGACCATACCACTTTGAAGACATTACCACGCCATTTCTTGAAGTACCACAATAGTGACCCGTCAACCTGGATGTTTAGGGGTATTGACGTGGTGCACGGTGGTATTAGGGGTGGTGATGTCCGAAAAGTACTGTCACAACGGGAAACAAAGTGGATTCTGGCATTGGACACAATGTCACCTAGTGGTCTAAATGAAGATTTAAGCTTTGCGCCTTTCCTGTAGTCGCTGCTGCCTGGTGTGTCCTGATCTTTTTGTACCTCTCAAATTTTTAGAGTCAGAATTTTTCTGACGTTTTATGCTTTTATTTCTTCTTTTAAGGATTTTTTAGGTTCCTCCCTTGGCTCTGTTGGGATATTTTTGGCTCTTGTAACAAAGACAAGCAAGGTCTCCTAAGGAAGAATCTGAGGACTACGTGTTGTGGAAACTGCATAACCTATTGAGGAATTAGATAAACACCCTACCAATATGCTACACCTGATATTATGAACTGTCATATTATACTGTGATATTCTAGGCAATGCAGCATATGTGCATATTGGGTTAACAGATAGGTTAAGGCAATAGATGCAAATTCCCTTCTTGTTGTCCCTGTACACTGTGCGCGCAGCGTTGCAGGATCTCCTGCCTGCCGGTGCTGATGTCTGGGCCCTGTGCGCGCACGGTCGCTATGGTGACGCGTCCCTGCGACCGTGCGCGCGCGTGCGGCCTGACGCGTCCCTGCGACCGTGCGCGCGCGTGCGGCCTGACGTCGGTGCGGTGGGTGGTGCAGCGTCCCGTGACGCGAGCGCGCCCAGTTCCGGTCAGGTGACCGGCTTGCGTAACGTCACTTCCGGTGACGCGAGCCTACATAAAAACCTCCGACGGAGGAGCCTGGAGCATCCCCTGATGAAGTGACCGATATCTCAAGGTCACGAAACGCGTTGGGGTCCCTTGGTCCGGACCACCCCTCACTCACCCCTGCTGCCCTGTACAGATGGCCAGTGACGGTCTTGGTAAATATGCGCATTAGCTAGACTATACGTGGATACATGCCTGTCAATAGTTCACTTCATTAGGTGCCGCGCTCTGTACCCATATACTGGGTGTGATACATTTGTGTGCCTATTCTATCTATAGATCTGCAATAGTCCGCTAGGGATATATGATATTGAACATGCTTTGTAATGTCTTTGTAACTCCTTATCCAGCGGCGAGCAGGAGATTGACACATAAGGTACCTTTATATGTAACCTATCTGTATATGAGTCTCTGCGTAGACACCAATATATATATATGTAACGACAGGACATGTTTATGTGGGTCTGACAGACTGTAATATATGCGAACCGCTGCTGGCTATAAGCACAGAGCACTTTGTGATCGCCCCCTCCCGTGTCCTTGTTTTTTGTCAATTTAAATAAATTTGCTACTTTTGCAAAATAATTCAAGTCTATACTCCTTTTCTATGTTATGTAAATCTTTTGGAGTAGCTTTTGAAGTATGCCCCCTAACTTTAGTGAGGTCTACTTCTTATTATGGAACTTTGCTTGATAATTGGACAGACCAAGAAGAATGAATCGTTCTGGAGATGTTTGATTTGAGTCTCCCATTATTTGTACTGTAGCTGGTAAATGGCAGACAGGACACAAAACAGATAAAGGTACCCATGGTTGAGTCTTCTTTTTGTATGATTATTATGAAGGAACACTAGTTTAGTATTGTTCAAAATTTACAAGACATGGGCTGATCGCTTCCTGCAACCCCGGTCCATTGTCCAGGCCAATGCTCTCTAGCTTGTAAACAGGAGCTGATCGAATTTCCTTACCGTCTGGGATCATTGGCCTCAGCTCATGATTAGCAGGGCTGACGAGATATCACTTGTGTACTGCACGTCGCACAGATTATCACACACTAGGCCGGCAAATCAAACGCCATCCAGGAAACCAGAAGCTCAAGAATCTCATGCAGTTCCTGTCTATGGCTAGAGAGCAGTGACCTGGACTGTGGACCGAAGTTGCATGAAGTGATCCACTCCTCTCTACTTCCAACCTTCAACTGCTTTCTCAATTAATCCCTTCTGCACATTCTGTAATTTAAGAGAAAAAAAATGAAAATTACATTATATATTTTTTTCAATCCATGGGGGGACTGTAAATTGTAGGATTTTTTATGAGTGAGTGGGGTATTAGGATGCATACAATTTCCAATACGTTTGGGAGGGAAGCAGGGCTCAGTGGCTTGAGTAGGTGTAAAAAAACTGGACTCTCTCTTTTCTTTTGAGTAAGTGGAGGATGCAAGACCCTTGTATCTTTTTAGCCCCTTACTAACATATGACATATAATAAAGTCTTATGCCAGCTCGCTGACTTTGCGGGCTAAAAACCCAAGCCCACATCTTTCCCGGTAGGCGATAGCTGCGAAATTCACAGGACAGGAAAAGCTTAACCTTTTTTTTTAATTGTCTTTTTTTTGGTCAATTTTTGAGCATTTTTAAACATTTTTGACCACCAGTGGATCTTTTTGGGGTGTGTTTTTTAACTGGCAATTATGAATGTTTATTTTTAATGCCAACAGTGAATAGTCTTTTAAGAGTTTTTGAAGTAAAAACAACTTACAAACATGTTGAAAAATAATGTCCAGGCATCTTCTCATTCTTTCCGTTCACTTGTACAATAAAGTACTTCTAAAGTACAGGTTGAAAAACACTCAAGAATAGTCAACTCTAACTTTTTAATCATTTGTTTTTTTGAAAACTTAAAGACGATAGAAGAACTAAAGATCTGCTCGGTAATTCGGTTTTAGGTTTGTATATGGTCATTTATTGGACTTTTTCAGGCAGGTTTTGGAGTGGAGCTGTCCAAAAATAATACCCAAGCTGTACAAGTGATATCAAAGTCTATAAATAAAATGTATCTTCCAAAATTGTTTTCCCACACCTAAAAAGTTTACCTTAGCAAGAACACATCCGGATGCTCTTTGACCACAAGACCGTCTGAAAACTGTCGAAAAGGTGGCAATGGTCTGCTCATTTTTGACCAGCATGTTACAAACTTTTATGCTTGTAATGCCTCCTTATTTATACCGTACAGTGAACTTTGAATCCCTCCTGTGTATAATTGAAGTCAAAGAAATTGTAAAGTTCCGGTAATTCCCTGTTGGATTATTGCCCTGTAGACACTTGAGAAGTTAGAAGTTGCTTGAAAGTTTCTGTTTGTTTTCCATGAAGTTTCTTCAAGTTCCAGTTTATAGTTAGACTTTAGATTCTTAATATTTTCTAATAATTATCAATTTTATGTTATTTTATGTGTTTGTTTTACGTTAAGTCTATATGATAAACCTTTTCCTCTTTGGCTAATTTTTTGTTTCATTTTACATTTTTTTCCTCCCCTTCTTTAAAGAGTCATTACTTTCTTTCTGAATTTCCAATATTTACCATGAAAGTTAATTCATTTTAGAATGTAGATCTAAGGCTTTTGTGAATATGGCAATATAAATGTAATGCTCACAGGGTAAACATCTGGTAGTGGACTTACTGGGACAAAGTACCGATCGCCACCTGGAGAAGCAAACCTGTGTCTCCTTGCTAGAGCCTCTGATAGAGAGGTTAGACTTATGCTTATAAGTAGTCATGAGGTGAAACTCTAGATGGTTTTGGTACCTCGGTGGCTGACTTCAGGGATCACACTTATATAGACAGGCATAGTCTCTAGGTTATGATAACCGGGACAGTTGAATGCAGGTGCATTGACTGGACCAGATGGAGTAGCAGGACTGATGCAGATGGGGTGGCAGGACTGGTGCAGATTGTACGGCAGCAGGCAGACCCAGAAGGTGCAGCAGGACAGGTGCAGATTGTACGGCAGCAGGCAGACCCAGAAGGTGCTAGCCGATCAGCAGACCTACAGACATCCATAGGTCTGGCAAAATACACAGCTGGGAACCTGAAAACTAGCAGGATATCATTAGGGTAAAGACCATGTTGCTCAGGCACCTTCCAACTGGGAAGGCACCTTAAATACTCTATGATTTTCAGTCATAGACTAGGGCGTGCTGGCTCTTTAAAAAGCGGGGACGTGTTGCGCTGAGTGTGCTCCCAGAAGACCTTTTCGGTGTGTGCAGGACCTGGGAGCAGGAAGTAACTGACACAAATCAGGCAGATATCGTGGGACAGCATGAGAGGTGAGTATGCCGCAGCCGCCAATCTCCCTGTTGAGGAGGTGTCAGTGAAGCAGTAAGTAGGTATAACAGTGAAATAAGTTTAATTCTTAGATTTTCTTAGCTTTTAATATTTTTAAAGCTTTTTTTGTTTAATTTCTCACTTTTTTATTAGCATTTTTTATACTTCAATTCTTGCAGTTTTCAGGATAATTGTTGGAATCTTCAATAGCTTGAAGGGCTTGGCCACTTAATTTTAACAATTGTGGTGGTTACATGCTTTTGTGGCACAGCTCTTCTGTTCACAAAACGGCCGCTTACAAGAGAGTTGACAAGAAATAGTAATTGCCCTTTTTCCCAACGACTGGCCCTGTTTTATGGCCTTTATGAGCCCCTCCAAATTTATTTTATTTTTATGTATTAAACACTTTGGCCAGAAATTGTGTTCTGATAATATTTTAATCTGTTGGCGTGCTGCGTGTTTGTGGTGGTGTTGTAGTGTGTTTGGGACCGGTGGGAAACGTACATGGGTGCCATGCCCTGGTTGATCTCGGTTGTAGAGGGTTAAGCTGTTTACCTGAATAGTGTTAGTGTGCAGACCTATGTGTGCAGATTAGACCAGGTAACCTGTCTTTCTACCATTTAGGGCCAGTTACATAGGGTATATTTCTTATGTGAAGCTGTATGCCTAAAATTGCTTACAACTTGTAGGTGAGTGATTGGTATTTGGAACCTAAGATATGCCAGGAAGCTCTACATAACTTGGAGGGAAGATTGCTCTTAGCACGATAGGATTGGAGAAGAATAGAGGCTTTCCATGCTGTTCCAGTAGAAGAGGGATAGAACCACAAGGGAAGGGCATAAAGCAAACTGATGCTTGAGTGGGTGTGTTACTGGGGAGGCAAGGCTGGTATTGGCTGGCCAACTGAAATGGACCATGAATTGAGGGTCAAATAAGTGACCAGAGACCTGTGAGTGGACTGTGCTGAGGAAAGATGAGGGCTCTAGTTGTGTTTTGTCAGAGAGAAGGAACCAGAAGGTGACAAAACACCTTATCAAATGTTAAAATAAATGTCTAGGCATCTTCTCATCCTTTCCCTTGACTTGTACAGTAAAGTAGTTCTAAATTACAGAGCGTCTTCAGGTTGAAAAACACTCCAAGAATGGTCAACTCAAACCATTTAATTAATTGGTGTTTTTGAAAACTTCAAAGACGATAGAAAAGCTAAAGATCTGCTCAACACTTCGGTTTTAGGTATGCATATCTTCATTCAATTTAATTTTTCAGGCATGTTTTGGAGACGACTTGCCTTAAAAATACCCTTACTCTCAGCTGAACAAGTGATAGCAAAGTCTATAAGTAGACTTTTCAAAATTGTTTTCCAACACCTGAAAAGTTTACCTTAGAAGAACTCATCCGGATGCTTTTTGACCACAAGACCGTCTGAAACCTGTCAAACTGGTGGCAATGATCTTCTCATTGTTGGAGCATGTGACAAACTTTTATGCCTTTAATGTCCCCTCATTTATACTGTACAGCGACCTATTAATCCCTCTTGTGTATACGTGAAGTCAAAGAAATTGTAAACTTCCAGTAATTCCCTGTTGGATTATTGCCCTGTAGACACTTGAGATGTTCCAAGTTGGTTAAAACTTTATTTGCGTTTTCTAGAAAGTTTCTTCAATTTCCAGTTTATATTTTAGACTTTAGATTTTGAACACTTTATATTATTGATTATACTATTAATTTTTTTTATATTAGGTGTAGATGATAACTTTTTCCACATTGGCTAATTTTTAATTTCATTTTCCATTTTGAGTTTTTTGACCCCTTCTTTCAAGAGCGGCTGCATTACTTTTTTTTTCTCTAAATATCTGTCCCCATACTCATACAAGGGATCATTCTTGTGCGGGACAAGTTGTACTTTTGAATGACTTCCTTTATTTTTGGTGAAGTAAATTCATAAACTGGCAAGTCAAGGTAGACACACAGATGTTGTCAGAGCATGCTGGAAGGTACCTAGAACAGAGAGGAATTGGACAACAGGCTATGCTGCCCAGCAAACAAACAATCAAGGTGAGACACATTGGAAGCCACGAAACCAGGAGGGCAGAAAGACAGGAAACTGGCAGGTCTAAGCAGCACATAGATTGAGGTAGCAATGTCCACAGCAGATATCAGAATAATATAAACCCACTCAAATAGCAATGTGTGATGCTTACAACAAATGATGGGTTAACAGGAGCACATACAAGTGATAGAACTCACAGAAGAATGTTTCATAGTGATAACAGTCTCTACTAACTGTTCATGATGCTTGCATTAAACAATGGGTTGATCAAGAGCAGAGGTAAGGAGCGAAAACACACTCTAATAACAGTTTGCGATACTTATAGCAAGCGTTGTGTTAACCAGCAGCAAAATCAAATTATGAAATTCACAAAGGTGTGAAGAGATGATGGCAAGAGAAAAAAACAGTACAGTGGTAAGCTTTAAACAGCAGCTAAATACATTGCAGAGTCAATAGTCAGAGCAAGGGTGGTGACTAATTAGGCCTTGAGACATGATGTTACTGAGGAACCCAGAAGACTTGTAAGACCTGATAAAGAGTCCAAAAAGGGCAACAGACATAAAAGATGGGAGCTGAGTTTGGCCTTTGTTAAACGACTAGAGGTCTGGCCAATACATCGTATATTGTCTGGCTTTCCCTATATGTTATACTAGCTGTACTACCTGGCTACGCCCGGGTTAAAAAATAACTGATGTTAGCTATAACAAAATAGAATTTGAATATGTCATATTAATGACCTGTAGGAAAATAGAAGCTGAGCTGTGATTGGTTGCTATAGGCAGCCTGATAAATCTCCAGCCAACAGTAAACCCTGCCCCCGGCCGGGCAGTATATGTTACCTCACACATACACATAATAGACAGCTCATGTGACTGACATCTGCCTTAATTCCCTATATGGCACATGTGTTGCACATTGGCTGTTTTTAATCAGATGTTTATTTTAGGAAATTAAAGATAGCACACGTATGAGGCGAGTTGTGTGAGGCGATTTGTGCACATCTGTGTCTGTCTGTGTGCTGTGTGTGTCCCTGTGGGGTGAGTGCATGTGTCTATATAGGGTGTGTGTGTGTTTGTGTCCCTGTGGGGGGGGGTCTGTGTGGTATGTGTGTGTCTCTGTGTTGTGTGTGTCTCTTTATGGTGTGTGTCCCTGTGGGGTGAGTGCATGTGTCCCTATAGGGTGTGTATGTGTGTGTCCCTGTGGGGGGGGTCTGTGTGGTGTGTGTGTCTCTGTGTTGTGTGTGTCTCTTTGTGGTGTGTGTGTCCCTGTGGGGTGAGTATATGTGTCCCTATAGGGTGAGTATGTGTGTGTCCCTGCGGGGGGGTCTGTGTGGTGTGTGTGTCTCTGTGTTGTGTGTGTCTCTTTGTGGTGTGTGTGTGTCTGTGGGGTGAGTGCATGTGTCGCTATAGGGTGTGTGTGTCCCTGTGGGGGGGTCTGTGTGGTGTGTGTGTGTCTCTGTGTTGTGTGTGTCTCTTTATGGTGTGTGTCCCTGTGGGGTGAGTGCATGTGTCCCTATAGGGTGTGTATGTGTGTGTCCCGGTGGGGGGGTCTGTGTGGTGTGTGTGTCTCTGTGTTGTTGTGTGTCTCTTTGTGGTGTGTGTGTGTCCCTGTGAGGTGAGTACATGTGTCCCTATAGGGTGAGTATGTGTGTGTGTCCCTGCGGGGGGTCTGTGTGGTGTGTGTGTGTCTCTGTGTTGTGTGTGTCTCTTTGTGGTGTGTGTGTCCCTGTGGGGTGAGTGCATGTGTCCCCATAGGGTGTGTATGTGTGTGTCCCGGTGGGGGAATGTCTGTCGTGTGTGTGTGTCTCTGTGTTGTGTGTGTCTCTTTGTGGTGTGTGTGTGTCCCTGTGGGGTGAGTACATGTGTCCCTATAGGGTGAGTATGTGTGTGTGTCCCTGCGGGGGGGGTCTGTGTGGTGTGTGTGTCTCTGTGTTGTGTGTGTCTCTTTGTGGTGTGTGTGTCTGTGGGGTGAGTGCATGTGTCGCTATAGGGTGTGTGTGTCCCTGTGGGGGGTCTGTGTGGTGCGTGTGTGTCTTTGTGTTGTGTGTGTCTCTATGGTGTGTGTGTGTCCCTGTGGGGTGAGTGCATGTGTCCCTATAGGGTGTGTATGTGTGTGTCCCGGTGGGGAAAGGTCTGTGTGGTGTGTGTGTCTCTGTGTTGTGTGTGTCTCTTTGTGGTGGTGTGTGTGTGTGTGTCCCTGTGGGGTGAGTACATGTGTCCCTATAGGGTGAGTATGTGTGTGTGTCCCTGGGGGGGGTCTGTGTGGTGTGTGTGTCTCTGTGTTGTGTGTCTCTTTATGGTGTGTGTGTATCCCTGTGGGGTGAGTGCATGTGTTCCTATAGGGTGTGTATGTGTGTGTCCCGGTGGGGGGTCTGTGTGGTGTGTGTGTCTCTGTGTTGTGTGTGTCTCTTTGTGGTGTGTGTGTTCGGGTGCGTGGTGAGTATCCAATGTTGGGGCTGCACTTTAGCGACTATACACTTGCTGTTACTCTTTGTGTGCGTGTGGTGTGTATACATGTCCCCGTGCGTGGTGAATATCCCATGTTGGGGCCCCACCTTAGTGACTATATGCTGGTATGTGCTGTTAGTCTTTGGTGCTGTCATGAAGCCCCTCTCATTCACAACTGTCAACTGGTAACTGTCACTTTTTCCCCATTATGTAGATAGGGGCAAAATTGTTTGGTGAATTGGAACGCGCGGGGTTAAAATTTCGCCTCACAACATAGCCTATGATGCTGTCGGGGTCCAGACGTGTGACTGTGCAAAATTTTGTGGCTGTAGTTGCAACGGTGTAGATGCCAATCCCGGATATACACACATACACACACACATACATACACACATTCAGCATTATATATTAGATTATATAGTAGATATATACAGAGGTTGGACAAAATAATGGTAACACCTGGAAAAATAAACAAAAGTTAGATTAATAGATCCACCTTTTGCGGCGATTACAGCCTCAATTCTCCGAGGTATGGATTCATACAAGGTGATATCATTGGCTCGGCGGATCTCCACAACATAGGACCCCAGATCATCACAGAACCTCCGCCATGTTTTACGGTTGGGAGAAGGCAGTCTGGATGGAACGCTTCTTTCGGCTGTCTCCAAACGTACACTCGGCCGGAGGTGGGAAATTGGGGTAAACGATGATTGGTCTGAGAATATCACATGTTTCCACTGCTCGAGGGACCAATTCTGGAGGTTTCTACACCGCTCTAAACGCTTGGAAACATTTGTCATTGAGAGCAGCGGTTTTCTAATTGCAGCTCGTCCGTGGAATCCAGATTTGTGCAGCTCCCGATGAACAGTTTTGGTGGAATCTGGGTTCAGTATGTGATCATTGAGCTCAGCAGTGATTTTTGGAGCCGTGGTCTCGCGATCCTCTCTCACAACTCGCTTTAGAGTCTGACGCTCTCTCTCAGTCAACTTCGACTTTCGGCCGGACCTGTGCTCTGCTGCGGACGTTTTTCCTTCTCTTTCAAACGCAGTCATTACTTTGGAGACAGCACCTCTTGACACGCCAAACATTCAGGCACTTTCTGTTACACTAGCGCCTGCCATACAAGCACCAACAATTTGGCCTTTTTGAAAATCCAAAAGGTCTGCCATTGGTATCAGGTTCTCATCAATGTTCTTACAATTCAGCAAAACAAACAGTTAATTTACATACACATCACTTAACACAAATAATCAACTACACAACATTAACATATGTCACGGTTTGCATGTGTATAACATGTTCGAAGATTATGATGCTAAAACATTAGGTGCTTCCATTTTGTCCAACCCCTGTGTGTGTGTATATATATATATATATATATATATATATACATAGCCAAGTAAGATAATGAACTTTGAGGGAAGTTTTGGAATATATTCGGCTACTCAATCCTTTCACCAATAACTGTTCAGGATGGAAGGAATTATAATTATCCACTTAGGTATCTAGACATCCCCAAACGCCATCCCCTCTTCTCTGCCGTTCGGTGTAGCCCAGCGTATTAAACCATGGTCATTTTTCTGGATGTTCTTGATCTCTTTGGCTCGGGAATAAAGTTCTTCAGTTGGCAGTTCACTGCTTATCTTATTGTTGTCAATCTTGAGATATGCGCTTATCCCAAAGTAGTTTTCTTCCAAGCTTGACTGCTTAGACTCTGAAGTGGCTGCACCTTCAGTCTATTGATCGGCCCACGGATTGGTCCACCCCTCCACCTACCAATCTTTATTAGCATGTCTAGTGTGAAGGGATTGCCAGGTGTCACACCCTGTCTTGACCACACGCTTACCCAACCTTCCAGTTTTTGTATGTCTGGTATGATGAATCTGCCAGTTCTTGCAATCTGTAGTTTGGCCTCACCCAGTGGTTTTTTGGAAAACCTCCTTCTTGGAATAAGATCAATCAGGGAATAGCATTCTTTTTAGCAGAGACATTACTTTCAACAGACTTCTCCTGCTATCTTGATTGAAATCTATCGTCAGTGTGGTTCCTCTATGGACAAATAGCTGAATCTCTAAAAGGCAGGTCAGACTTTCTCAAGTTAGGAGTGATATCATCATACCTAAGGCTGGCTTCACACTTGCAGATGCATCTGCAGCGTTTTGCAGATGCATCTGCAAGTATCAGCATGCAGACCGCGGCCCCTATGTTTATAATGGGGCGCACCGCGGTCTGAAAGCACTCATTCATTCCTATATGTGAACCGTCCGCTGGCGGATGCCTGCTTACAGATCACACACTCCCGCCCGCACCATGGACGCGACATCTCGCGTCCATGGTGCGGGCGGGAGTGTGTGATCTGTAAGCAGGCATCCGCCTGCGGACGGTTCACATATAGGAATGAATGAGTGCTTTCAGACCGCGGTGCGCCCCATTATAAACATAGGGGCCGCGGTCTATCATGCTGATACTTGCAGATGCATCTGCAAAACGCTGCAGATGCATCTGCAAGTGTGAAGCCAGCCTAAGTTGACTGTGAGAAAGAATACAGTCCAACCGACCTTCAATGTATCCTTTACGAACGTTACCAATTCAAGGGTTGAAAAAGCAAACACCTTAGACTATGATGGGGCCTATACATACAGAACTTTACTCCTTCACCACTCACACACAAAAAAAACAAATCCATATCCTTCCCTCACCCAACACACCTAAACTAATGAATAAAAAAATAAACAATATGTAAACACTTATAATAACCATACTTTAGCTCCGTCCACCATCCAATACACATAAACAATGTAAATATGAAACAATATATACAATATATACAATGCTATGAGGTTTCAGGGCTGAGTTGAATAAATGTCCGAAACACTCATATTAAATAGTGATGAGTGAGTAGCGAAATATTCGCACTTGCTATACTCGTAACAAGTAGTTTTTAATACTTGCATATTCGTCAAAATAGCGAGTCCAATGTTAGTCTACTAGTGATAGGCTCCGCCCACACACATACAGCCATAAAACGAGTATTTCCGAGGCAGGGCGGGACAGTGGGCTTTTTTGCACTTCTACTACATAAAACAGGGTATCCCTGGGGGGCACAGAACGTAACATTCAATCTGCTCTCACTGAGGTGTCATCTCCCATTGTTTACTGAAGGGAGTGGTCAATTTGTGTCAGATCGATAACGATCGACACATCACTCACGAGCACCAGCGTTATGTCACGTCGCCGATGGACTCGGTGGCTGGTGTTCCGGCCTTGGCTACTGGGGGAGCCGGATTCCTTCGGCTGATGGTGCCGGTGATAGGAGGGCCATGTCCTCATATGGACCTGCTGCTTTGACATCTGCCTCTGTCAAGGAGCGCCGCCGTGTTTCTCCTGTGGGTGATGTTGGTTGCAGAAGAGAGGGTACCGCGGAGGCGTCTGATAGGCGCAGCCTTTGTTCTTCTGTCAGAAGTGGGGTGGTTGATGCCAGTCATCACCGTCTGGCCTGGTTCTACGGGCTGTCCAGATGAGATCATCAGGCTGTGAGCTCCAGGCTATGTGAGGTAACTGTGCCCTTCAAATACCTTGGAGCCTGTCTTGCAGGCCGCCAGATATAATCTTGGTTCCCCAGTAATCTAGTGTGTGTTTGGTTTTGACTCTGATCTTTGCCTGGATTTTTGACCCTGCTTCGGCCTGACGATTTTGTACCTTAGCTGCCCTCCTGGTTTGACTCTGACTCCTGACTCCGTTTTCAGATCCTGGTTTTTATTCCCTTCCTGGCGACCTTCCTGCTTCGGTCCGCGGCTCATCATAGGCAACTACCTCCTGGGCTCTGCTGTAATTCCAGACTCCTGTATAGGGGTATAGGGTCTAAGGGTTTCTCGGGGTGCTGCCTCACCAGCAGCTTGGCCTCACAGCGGGTGGTTGTCACACATTATTTGCTGAGTAATGAGTATTGCGGATACTGTACTATCCATATGAGTAGCAAATAGTAACGATTATACTCGCTCATCACTAATATTAAACATATAAAATCCCAAAGTTCCAGGACTTTTTGTGGAAAGTCCTGGACCTTCTTAGGTGATTAAATTTGTGAAGTTCTGCTGGGTTTTCTTGTATCTGGTCAGTGAGTCTGTTTACTCTGTGGTAAACTAGGCACAGTCCTATGTACATAACAAGAACAAGAACCAGAAGAACAATCACGAGGTGGATAATGAAGTTAAAAATGAAGGTAGCTTTTGCACTATTGCCAAATAAACTTTCCCACAAGGACACCTTCGAGTCTGTATCTAAGGCATTGGTAATCCTCGTTATCTTGGTCTTGTTGTGCTCCAGCTGAATAGTGGCTTGATTCTCAGCCTCCTGAAGATTTTGGAGTGAGTATCATGTCCTCTTCGCTGAAATCTAAGAAGAGATGTTTGAGCTCATGACCAAAACCAAGAGGAATCCACTGCAGCCTCACAGGAGTGTGAACGCGGATGTTAAGTCTCTTCTCCAGCGTTATTCGGGTTCTTCCCTGCTGATTTGCGACATCTAAGCCTAGAATAGGATTAAGGGTACAATATGCCTCTTTTGGTACAATTAATGCCATATAAAGAATATCTAGCATTTTCCCTTGGTACCAACAGCAATACCCTAGACCCAAATATTTCAGCGAGAGGAGGGTATTGGGTTAGCCTTCATTTCACATGACCCCTCAGAGTCCCAACACTGGTGTCTAAGCACCTGACCTTGATTCCCTTGACAGAGGATAGCATTCTTTTCCTCCAAATCCCTATATATCAAACAGATAAGGATGGCCTCACTCATAAGTTAGGATGTCTGTGCGGAGCTGTGGATAAAGCACCGTCCGATAGCTAAACATAATTCCTAGATTCATGGCACTGTACCCCTGTCTGAGATTACCAGATACAGATGCCAAAGAAAATGCAGAGCAGGTGAGATTGTGGCACCCATACTACTGACCAACCACCAGTTTGAATGATTGACTGCAAACAGGGAGATCAGGGAACTTACTCTTTGTTGGAAGTTAAATGGGAAGTGGCCCTTGTATAAAGAGAGTTCACTCTGGACCTGCGTACATACTAGGGCAAACTAAACTCTGTCTTGCAGTTCCACTAAACCTGCAACTAACCTTCTAAAGTTCTCTCGTAGAGCTGAAGATAGAGAGGTAGTGGGATCAATGTGTGAATGGTGTAAACCCTCTAAAACATGGTTTACATCAAGCTGAGTTTTTAACCTTTCCCCAGCATGTCGCTCAATGTCCCCAAGTTTACCTCTCAGGTAACCACTCCCAATGCACCTCCACTAATTTCCAAATCTATCAAGTCTCTCCTCCCCCTGAATTTCCTGTGTCGGGGATCATCTTTTCTCACTTCTTGCCCTGCCTCTACCCATCCTCTCATCATGCCAATTTGGTTCCTCACAAACTCCTCACATCTGTGATCCCAGTGATCTACTCTGAAGTCATCTACGGAAATTCACCAGGCATATATTACGAATTTAGCTCTTGTGATGATCTCCCATGGGGATTACAGCTGGGTAGCTATGGAATCTGCCAATTGATGTATAGAAACATTGCTAGAGTCCAGGTGCGGTTTGACTGGTTGGAGACATTCAGCTTCATATGGGACTCTTACCACTGTCACACATACTTGTCCTCTACCACTGAACTGGTACCACTAATCACTATCTCCCGCCCGTAACGCTACGTTCCCTATTGGCTTTGATTTGGATAAATCGACCCACTGTATAAACAACCAGCACCCTTCATCCACCATTTCACAAAAAGGTTACTTAAATGGACCATCTGTATTGATGTCAAAGTTAATGTCCCTGCCTCTGGGGTCTTTCCAATCAGAAGAAACATATATGCTCCAGTATTCCTCGGTCATAAGGGTGCCATTCATCCATACATCCTCAGCTAGAACATCCACCACATTGCCTACTAAGTCCCACCTCCAGGGATTAGTATCCAACCTCACCATCTGTGTATCTGGTTCCCTGTGGGCATAGGTGACGAAATAGTATATCGTCACTTCCAATACACAGACTTCTCTCATGATCGTGATTATGAAAGACCCCATGGATGAGGCCACTCTACTTGAGTATGCCTCAGATGCTTGGCATCGGTCCGTACCTTTAAAACTGTTGCCCCGGTACAAGCCCTCCAGTTTCACAAGATCACTATGATCATTCCGTAGGGCCTGGCCAGAGTTGCTGCAGTTTAACTTTAACATCAATACACTAGTCCATAGTTAGTCTGTGGACACATGTCCCTGGGCATATTTGGATTCCCTGGTGATAATCATTTGGGAATCCTTCAGCATACAGTATGCCTTAAGGGTGCCTTTTACAGGTTTGGATCTATCAAAGTACAAGTGGGGGAAATAAGTATTTGATCCCTTGCTGATTTTGTACGTTTACCCACTGACAAAGACAAGAACAGTCTATAATTTTAAGGGTAGGTTAATTATAGCAGTGAGAGATAGAATATCAAAAATAGAACCCAGAAAATCACATTGTATAAATTATATAAATGTATTTGAATTTTGCAGAGGGAAATAAGTATTTGATCCCCTACCATCTATCAGGAGTTCTGGCTCCTACAGACCAGTTAGATGCTCCAAAATCAACTCATTACCTGCATTAAAGATGTCTGTTTTTTACATTGTCACCTGTGTAAAAGACTCCTGTCAGCACACTAAATTAATCAGTCAGACTCTAAGGCCGATTTCACACCACGGTAAGATCAAGTCCGGGGCTGTCCGGTGTGAGCCTGACAGGCCTGGACCCGATTTTGAAACTGAACCGGAGGGCAAATATGCCCTCCGGTTCAGTTTGCAGCCGGATTTGGCATTTCACAGCAGCAGGAAATGTCCCTGCTGAAATTTCAAGATCCCCGCTAGCCGCGGTCCTGAAATCTCTGCAGGCAACAGCTCCTGTTTTTGTCGGCACAATCTGGCACCATAGACTCCTATGTTAGGGGGCGCCGGCTCACGATGGACCCAGAAGGATCCAATTTTGTCTGATTTTTGCCACGGACACAAAAATGCTGCAAACAACGTTTTTGTGTCTGGGAGAAAAATCTGAATTCTCCCGGATCCTCCTGGACAGATGGAAACTGGATGGCAAATAGCTGCCATCCAGCTCCATCCGGCCCCATAGGGCTGCATTACCACAAAATCGGGTCCGGGGCTGTCAGGTTCACACCGGACAGCCCCGGACCTGATCTTGCTGTAGTGTGAAACTGGCCTAACCTCTACAACATGGGCAAGACCAAAGAGCTTTCTAAATATGTAAGGGAAAACATCCTAGACCTGCACAAGGCTAGAGTGGGCTACAAAACCATAAGTAAGACGCTGGATGAGAAGCAGGCAACTGTTGATGCAATAGTAGGAAAATCGATCTGGGGCTCTTCACAAGGTATGACTGATGTCTTGTTGTCCAAAACCTAAAGGAACGAGGGGAAGACCATGGCTCCTGAACAAAAGACTCATTAGTCATCCATGCATGGTCTATTAAATCCATGTGGTGAAAGTTGTTAAAAACCCTCTACTTTCTTAATATTTGCCCGTAGTACTTTTTCACTGGTTTGATCGCCTAATAACTTTAATTTTTATAGTGTCTTTAACTTCCTTGTTTCTCATGCTGTAGATTATAGGATTCAACATTGGTGTCACTGCTGTATATAGAATGGACATGATCTTGCCTATCTCAGGAGAGTAGGTGGAGCGAGGTTTTAGGTACATGAACATAATGGTCCCATAGTACATAGACACAACAGTGAGGTGGGAGGCGCATGTGGAGAACGCTTTTTGTCTTCCTTGGGAAGAACGAATTTTTAAGATGGTGAAGATGATGTGAACATATGAAATTAACGTCAAGAAGAAACCACAAGCAATAATGATCTGTCCCGCAACCTGCATGACTATTTCATTAGTTCGAGTATCTGTGCATGAGAGTTGAAAGAAAGGAGGCATCTCACAGAAGAAGTGGTTGACATGGGATTTGCAAAAAGGTAGTTGGAAAGTGAACGGTACATGAACAAATGAATTTGTGAAACCTGTAGCCCAAGATATGGAGGCTAAACCAGCACACATCTTCTTGCTAATAATTGTTTGGTAGTGCAATGGTTTACAAATGGCTACAAATCGATCATAGGCCATAACAGCAAGAAGGACACACTCGGCGCTTCCTAATGCCAAATGGAAATACATTTGAAGTGCACATCCCAAGAAGGAAATACTTCTATCCTCTGATAGTGTATTTATTAGAATTTTTGGCATGATGGTGGATGAGAAAGCAATGTCAATGATGGAAAGATTACTCAGAAAGAAGTACATTGGTGTTTGCAGCTTTGAGTTGATCCTCACCACAATGATCAGAAAAATATTCCCAGCCAAGGTTGTTATGTACATTATCAGGAACATAATAAAGCAGATGACCTGGATATACTGGACATTGGACAGGCCAAGAAGAATGAATCGTTCTGGAGATGTTTGATTTGAGTGTCCCATTATTTGTACTGTAGCTGGTAAATGGCAGACAGGACACAAAACAGATAAAGGTACCCATGGTTGAGTGTGGTTTTTGTATAATTATTTTGGCAGAACAGTAGTTTAATATTGTACTGAATTTACAAGACATGGGCTGATCGCTTCGCGCAACACTGTCCATGGTCCAGTTCAATGTTCTCTAGCTTATGAACAGGAGGTGCTCTAATCTCCTTACCCTCCGAGATCCTGGGCCTCGGTTTATGATTAGCAGGGCTGATAAGATATCACCTGTGTACTAGACTTCACATGAATGATCTCACACTAGGCTGGCAAATCAAATCCCGCTCCAGGGAAACCAGAAGCTCAAGAAATTAATGCAGTTGTTGTCTATGGCTTTAGTGCACTGACCTACACTAGGGACTGGGACTACGTGAAGCGATCCGTCTTTTCTACTTCCAACCTTCAAATGCTTTCACAATTCATCCTATCTGCACATTGTGTACTTTTAAAGTAGAAATATCTAAAATAATATGATATATGTTTGCAGTTTTTCAATCCATGGGTTAGGGACTGTAAATTATAGGTATTTTTTTATGAGTCAGTGGGGTATATAGGACGGATACGCTGTCTTAATAAGTTTAGGAGGGAAACAGGGCTCAGAGGCTTGAGAAGGTGTAAAAAAGTTGGACTCTCTTTCTCTATGAGTAAGTGGAGGATGCAAACCCTTATACTTCAATATCAAGGTACGAAAAAAAATCCTCGGGCTCTACTCACAGCACAGGACCAAGAGACATCTCGGATCCTTATGTTGGTTCCTCTTCATGCACCAAGGACCTCAGTGGGTGCACATTGGACAGTAGAAATGCAGAATCAAAGTTTCAAAGAAAAATGTCTGCGGCACTCCAGGTCCATAAAATCATAAAATTTATTAATAAAATTTTAAAACATGCTTGGGGATGGTAATACCCTGCTTCACTGGATGACAGCATGTTTAATGATGACTAGTCCCATGAAATAGGCAGCTGTCATTCAGTGCAGCAGAGCGTTACCCTCCCCAAGCATGTTTTAAAGTTTTCTAAATAAACGGAGATTTTATGGACTTGGATTGCCGTGGACTTTCTTCTTTGAAACTAATTAAGATAAAAAAAAGGGGGGGAACAAGAGGCGCAATAGTGCCCTATCAATGTGGCACTGAGTGTTTAAGCGGTGAAAATAGGGATTCGCTCACCTGGGGCAGTTGTGTAACCCACAACTGGCTTGAAGGCGTTATTGATGATTGTTACCAGATAGCCGCTGCAGGACTTCCACCGTCCACACAAGTGTGGAGATACATCAGATGATAGGGAAAAATGGTGTGTCACAGTCCGCGCTGCCACGATCATCCAATCCAAAGATAACACGTGAAGATAGAACTTCCACGAAATACTTTATTTCCTCCTGCCTCCTACGCGTTTCGGTGCCCTCCTGGCACCTTCCTCAGGGATCCCTGAGGAAGGTGCCAGGAGGGCACCGAAACGCGTAGGAGGCAGGAGGAAATAAAGTATTTCGTGGAAGTTCTATCTTCACGTGTTATCTTTGGATTGGATGATCGTGGCAGCGCGGACTGTGACACACCGTTTTTCTTTGAAACTAAGACCTTTATACTATCTCAGCCCCTTATTAACATATGGCATATAATTATGCGATATGCTGGCTCCCTGACTTTGCAGGCTCAAAAGCAGAGCCCACATCTTTCCCGGCTGATGATAGCTGTAAAATTCACAGGACAGGAAAAGCTTAAGCTTTCTTGAATTGTCTTTTTTGGTCATTTTTGAGCAATTTTTAAAGGTTTTGACCATCTTTTCATTGGTTTTGGGTCATCTTTTATTTTTTACTAACGTTTAGTTTTAACTCCATTCAACAGTTAATAATCTGTTAGTAGTTTTTGACGCCAAAACAACTTACAAAATGTTAAAAAAAAATATCCAGGCATCTTCTCATCCTTTCCATTCACTTGTTGAGTAAAGTATGTCTAAAGTACAGGTTGAAAAACACTCAAGAATGGTCAACTCAAAGTTTTAATCATTTGATGTTTTTCAAAACTTAAAAGACTATATAAAAACTAAGGATCTCCTTCGGTTTCAGGTATGCATATGGTCATTCATTTGACTTTTTCAGGTAGGCTTTGGAGAGGATCTGCCCGAAATTAATACCCAAGCTGTACAACTGATAACAAAGTCTATAAGTAAAATTTATCTTCCAAAATTGTTTTCCCACACCTAAAAAGTTTACCTTATCAAGGGCACAGCCGGATGCTCTTTGACCACGAGACCGTCTGAAAACTTTCGAAATCGTGGCAATGATCTGCTCATTTTTGGCCAGCATGTGACAAACTTTAATGCTTGTAATGTCCTCTCATTTATACTGTACAGTGAACTTTTCATTCCTCTTGCGTATAAGTGAAGTCAAAGAAATTGTAAAGTTCCAGGAATTCCCTGTTGGGTTATTGCCCTGTAGACACTTGAGTCATTACAAGTTGCTTGAAAGTTTCTTCTTGTTTTCCAAGTTCCGGTTCACATTTTAGACTTTGGATTTTTAACTTATTCTAATATTTATTATACTAATTTTATGTTATAGACAATGTAAAAAAAAACAAAAAATAAAATAAGATAAACTTTTTCCTCCTTGGCTAATTTTTTTGGTTCATTTTGCATTTTTTTCCTCCCCTTTTTGCAAGAGCCATTTCTTTTTTTTCTGAATTTCCATCCCCATAGTCATACAAAAGTTTGTTTTTTGTGTGTGACAAGTTGTAATTTTGAATGACTTCGTTTATTTTATGGATAAACATTTGAAAAATGTAAAACGCTATGATTTAGTAAAAAAAAAAAAAATGTTTTACTTTTACAGCATTTATTATGAAGTAAAAATCACACAACATGATTCTCAAAATACATGACCCCATTGTCAGTCATTTACAATGTACGTTAAATAATTTTAAACTGTATAGGTCAAGCTTTTGAGAATATGACTTTATAAATGTAACACTCGCAAGGGGAGTGTCCGGAAATGGACCTACTGAGCCGAAGCACCGATAGCCACCTGGAGGAGCAAACCTGAGTGACCACTGAGTCTTTTTGCTAGAGCCTCAGATAGAGAGGTTAGACATATGCTTATTAGTAGCCGCCAAGTGCAACTCTAGTTGGATTTTGGTACCTCAGTAGGGATTGAACTCCTAAGTACAGGCACAGTCTCTAGTTTAGGACAGCCAGGATGGTTGTCACGTGCTTAGATTGTGCTGTCTTTGCTGGATGCTGCTGTGTGTGTTGTGTCTGCATTTCTTCAAGAGCTGCATGAGGTACAGATGTGCAGGTCTTGGTCTTGGTCCTGACTTTGCATTGGGAGTAGCTGTGATTCTGGATCTGTGGGTGGAGGTAGGGGCCCTCAGCCTAGGGCTAATCAGGAGCTTCGGAAAACAGGGTGGAGACTTGGACCTCCTCACTATCAGAGGTACCTCCGAGAGCAGGGAGAGTCAGGGACCCACAGTGTAAGGGTCAGATTAGCTCCCCCTGAATCTCCTCACCCTTCTCACCATTCAGTTACCTGATTCCCTTACCTCCTAAGCGTGACAATGGTTTAATTCAGGTGCATTAGCTGGACGGACTTGGTGGAGTGGCAGGTCTGATGCAAGTAGAGCAACAGGACTGGTTCAGATTGTGTGGCAGGACTAGTGCAGATAGTGTGACAGCAAGCAGACTCAGAAGGTGCATGCTTATCAGCGGATCTACAGACTTACACAAGTATGGCAAGACACAGCAGGGGCACCTGACAACTAGCAGCGTATCTCTAATGTAAGACCACGTTGCTCAGGCACCTTCCAACTGGGGAAGGCAAATTAAATACTCTGGACTTCTCAGCCTTAGGCTGAGAAGCATTTCTGGGTAGAACACGCTGGCTATTTGAAAAGGGGGTGTGTGCCGCATAAATGTCTTAAGTATACTTGAGACCTGTGTGACGTGCGCAGGATCTGGGAGCAGAAAGCAGTTGATAGGAATTGAGTAGACACCATGGAACGGCTGTAGGAGTGAGAAAGTCACAGCCGCCAGTCTTCCTGTTAAGGAGGTGCTGGTGCACCGGCATGTATAAGGGTGCAATTGCATGGGAGAATAGTGGGGACAATAATCTGCAACTTCAGACAAAATAAGCACCAACAAAGATGTCATGCAAATTTTTGGTGCTTATTTGGTTCAGGAAGGTGCAGATGTTTGCCCTGCATGTCTCATGTCATGTTAGTGATGCGTCAGAAACAGAGCTTGTGCCCTATGGTAATGTGTGTAAATGTGGTTAAAATGTATTGGGAGCATGTATATGAATTGAGGGGTCCTGGTGAGAGGTTGCATGATTGTGTAAAAACTACTACTTTATTATTAAAACTGTTTGAAGTCCCATTGACTTTTACAGCAGAGCGGGGACTTCCCAGCCTTTCCAATTTTTTTTAGTTTTTTTTGTACTTCAATTCTTGCAGTTTTCAGGATAAATCGTTGGAACTTTCAAGAGCTTGGACACGTTATTTTAACAATTGTGGTGGGGACTTGATTTTGTGGCACAGCTCTTCTGTTCACAAAATGGTTGCTTACAAGAGAGTTGAAAAGAGATAGCAATTCCCATCTTACCTAAGGACTTGCCCTGTTTTATTGCCTCTTTATGAGCACCTCCAAATTTATTTTATTTTTCTTTATTACCTATTATGGACAGAAATTGTGTTCTAGTAGAATGACGATATTTCAATCTATTTGTGTGCTGCATGTTTTGGGGTGTGTTTTTGGGACTAGTTGGAGATGTCCAAGGCTACCATACCCTGGCTGATATAGGTTGTATGGGGTTTAGTTGTTCACCAGGTAGTCTTTAGGTGCAGACCTACATGTGCAGAATAGCTCAGGTAACCTATCTTTCCACCATCCTGAGTCAGTTGCAGAGGGCATAATTAGTAAGCGGATCTCTATGCCTAAAATGCCTGCAACTTGTCGATTATCACTTCAGTGAGGAAGTGAAAAACTCTAATGCCACCCAATAAGGGTATGCCAGAAAGGGGATTCTGGTTTGATTTGAGCTGCACTTCTAAATGGAGCCAGGGAAATGTTTTTCGATCGTTGTTTTATTAAAAGTACAGTAATGGAAATAGTAAAACGCGTTTCAGCTCTTTTCTTCAGGTGCAATTTTGATAACAAAATTATACCTGAGGAAGTCTCAAAAAGAGTTGAAATGCATTTTACCATCTCCACTACTATTTTTAATAAAACAACGATTGAAGAAATTTCCCTGGCTCCATTTGGAAGTGCAGCTCAAATCAAACTGGAATCCCCTTGGCGCATTCTGCAAACAGTATCCTCTTCCTAGAGACCTGATTCCTCCGCTTAGCTTTGCTGCACACCAAAGGAGATCCTTTATGATAAGCTGTTTCCCAAGACTCCATAAAGGTGAAGCAGTTTTAATATATACCACCATTACCGCTAACTGACAGCGTTGTTACACTTAGATCTGCGCCGAGCCCTTTCTATTGTCTCCCTCTGTAGAAGCTATAAGGCAGCAAAAGTAAAACCCAATAAAGTAGCAATCCTTAAAGTCATAATCGACTCTTTAACAAGCCTTTTAATATGACTTAGGATTTGTGCCAGGTCAGAACCCCAAACTGCAGACGCTGCATTTCAGGGTGACTGTCTCTCATCAGTGCAGTGTGTGGGTATTCTGATCTGGCCGTATGAGAGGCTGAGACGAGGTCTGAGGGACTAGCTATTCTCCTTATGGAGAGGAATCTGCCTGCCGGCGTAAGGAGAACTGATAAGGAGACTTATAGCCATAATGCTCCTCTGGGAAATATGCAAATTTCACTTCAGTGAGGAAATGAAAAACTCTAATGCCACCCAATAAGGGTAGCAATCCTTAAAGTAATAATCGACTCTTTAACAAGCATTTTAATATGACTTAGGATTTGTGCCAGATCAGAACCCCAAACTGACAGATGCTGCGTTTGGGGTGTTTGCCCCTCATCAGTTCAGTGTGTGGGAATTCTGATATGGCTGTATCAGAGGCAGTGGCGTAACTACCGCGGTCGCAGCCCCTGGCTGGAGAGGGAAAGGGAGGACGGGAAGTGAGAGAAGCCTTCACTACCTGCAACTCTGCCCGCCCTCCTCTCCTCCTCACTGCCGACCGTGGGACGCTGGAGGCTTACCGGCACTAGCGGTAGGTGACAGGCAGCTCTGTAACTTATACTAGCACCCCCCCTGGTCCTCATGTGAGGGGGGTGACAAGCTCATCATAAAAAATTTCTACTAGCACCCCCCCCCCGCCTCCTCACATGAGGGGCCCCGGGGCGAATCCTGCACCGGGCCCGCATCGAAGCAGTTATGCCACTGATCAGAGGCTAAGATGATTTGTAGGTGAGTAACTGGTATTTCGAACCTATGAAAATTCAGGAAATTCAATATCACTTGGAGGGGAGTTTGCCCCTAGCAAAATAGGATTGGAGATGAATAGAGGCCTTATTGCTGTTTCAGTAGAAGAGGAATAGAACCACAAGAGAAGGACATAAAACAAGTTGACACTTGAGTAGATGTGTCACTGGAGAGCCAACGAGGGCATTGGCTGACCAACTGAAATAGACCATGGATTGAGAGCCAGGGGAGTCACCAAAGACCTGCGAGTGTGTACTGGGGTCAGGGATGGCTCTAGTTGTGTTTTGACAGAGAGAAGGAACCACAGCGTGGCAAGTAGGACTTGTGTGTGCACAACCCAGCGAGCGATACACATCAATGTTGTGAATAGGCGACATTGCTTAAAACATTTTTATCGCCGTGTCACATGGGGCGATGTTAGCAGATCGCTGGATCAACATCGCCAGGTTTACCAACATGTTGGTAAACCTGTCAACTGCGATCCAACTGTTACACAGCACAATGCACTTGCAATGTCGCTGCAACATCGCTGAACCCGAGACTTTTCGCCAATGTTGGAGCAACATCGCCCCGTGTGACGGTACCTTTAAGCTCATTTTGGTGTGAACATTATTGGGCGAAGAGAACTTTAAGGAGGATAGAGAGTGTAGTCTGGAGCTAGACCTTGTGAAGGTACTGGAGAATAGAAATGAGCGAACCTTCACCGAATAAGTTCGCCAATTTCAAATTTGTGACGATTATTGCACATTCGGTTCGCGATGGTAAACCTGAACTTTTTTTTAAATAATTGCCCTACGCGGCTTTGTTTGGGAAGAAGGTTTGAAATTTAAAATGGCCCTAAAACTTTCCCTGTTTGTTTGGGGCCAAAACGCTCATCGGAAACTTGTTGGTCGTGAACAACACCTAACCTTAAAAGGAACCAACCACCAGGATTTACCCACCTGGAGATCAGTGCAGCAGGTGATTGACATGTGCAGCATGACATTACTATTTGTTTGTTTTTTTTAATTCGTCCCCTGTGGGCTTATCTTTCTGCTGAAAACAGAATCCCCCCTGAATGAGTCTGGATGAGAAGGTGGGGGTTTTCCTTACAGAAGAATGACAAGCCCACAGGGGAAGAATAAAACAAAAACCCAAATAGTGATGTCACACTGGACACGTCAATCACCTGCGAAACTACTTTGCAGATGGTTAAATCCTGTTGGTTGGTTCCCTTTAAGGTTAGAAGTGTTCTGGCATGAACTACCAACTTTAATCTGTGAAAATATTTTTGAGCTTTATATTATTTTTTCATGCTTCCTGGAGTTTGCAGGTGTTTTGACACCTGCAGGGTGTGAAGTTTGGAAATAGTACCAGATGCAGAAACATCTCTGAAGACCAGGAAACTTACAATGTCCTGAAAACGTTCATTTAAGAGAGCTTCATATTTTATTTAGATTTGCTTCAAATATATATTTTTTGTTTTATTATTTATTTTATTGTACCTTTTTTTAATATTTTTTTTTATTTTTTTTAGGGAGAGCAAACCTTTATTATTGTAGAGGGTGAGCAGTGTCTATTCTACAGTTCTGTGATACCAATTCATATAAAAATAGCATATGGCAATTATATGCTTCACACAAATATTCGTATATGCTGTTCACACTCATCATACATCATACTATGGATATTGCTTCTTACAGTACACATTTTTGTCATCTGCACATCTGTGCTATATGTATAATTCATATTGAAGTTGTCCTTGCATTGCTACAGTGCCCAGCAGCCTTGTTCAGCATTCTAGATTAATTGGTTAATTGGTGACTTGAATAAAGTTATTTGTTTTCATCATTTTGTCTCCTACCAATATGTCAAGCTTCAAATAAGCACTGCACCAAATTTGGGCAACACAGATGTTAACTTGTGGCATTGGGAATTGGATTTGTTGTGAGTGACATTACTTCTGCAGCCCACTGCATGAAAGGTTTAATGAGTTGAGCTAGGCAACAAGATTGTGTAAACAGTAATGTCTTGTATTGACTAATTGTGTCTGACTCAGTCTCCTAAGTAAAGCAATCAGGCATCACTGCAGAGCCTCGGAATTTTATTGCCATATTACTGCAGTCCAAACCATCTACACGCTGCTACACTGTGCTTCACTTTCTACCATATGCCAACATTACTCAGTTTGCCGATTGATCCATGAAAGACATGCCTGATTTGGAGGAAGAGGTCATCTTCATCGCTACCCCAGGAGCACAGGGTGGGTCAGCAGAACTAGAACTGGAGCAGCATTCAGAGAGATAGACACATATGTGACCTGGACCTCCACCGCGCTTCCCTATGCAATCCCAGAGACTGGGAGCTCCAGATGTCAGGCTGCAGCGGACCTTTGCGGCAAGCCTGGCTGTATTCCAGCTACTGGATCACCAATTCCATCAGGACTAGGAATATAGGATTATCCAGATAATAAAAACAGTGGTATTAATGAGCGCTAGGGCAGTGGATATTAATTTTCATGCACACCTTTATTAAACTTCTGCATTTTCCTATGCGACGTGTTTCAATAGATCAGCTATCTTTCTCCAGCAATGGAGAGTGAATGAAATAAAAAATCTTATATAGGGTATTGGTCCAATTACACTTGCTTTACATTGTGACATCATCATCACATGATGACCTATCACTCACAAGATTATATTTATCCTCAAAGCCGGCGCTCCATTACAAAATGAACGCAATTAAAATAATAAAAAAATTTTTTTTTGCTGCAAAACAGTATTTGGATCCATCTTATGTTGACATATGTCCTTAAAAATATTAAAATTAATAAAATAGCCATAGATTATCATATTACAAATACAGTAAAATAAATTATTATATAAATAATAATAATAATAATAAATTATATATATTTTTTTACATATTTTTTGCTTCGAGAGAACCACATACAATTAAATGCATAACCTAAAAGGGATCCTAATGAATAACCTTCTCTATAGTGAGATTTAGCCCTTCAGGAGATAAAGTACCCAACTTATAGATCCAGTAGGATTCCCAGTTAATAAGATGTCCTAGGGGGTCTGGGGCTAAACTATCAACTTGCTCCAAAATGATTAGTGTTAGGTCCTTTGGGGTCTTTATTATGAACCAATGCGAAGTGTTTAGAAACACTATGTAGGAGATATCCATTCCGGATATTAGACCTGTGCTTATTCAGTCTATCATGCATAGCTTGTATAGTCCTACCCACGTATTGAAGGCCACATGTACATTCTTATAAATACACCACATACTTAGATAGGCAGCTCAATGTTTGTCTGATGATGAAGGATTCTCCTGTCGTGTTTGAAGAGAACGTTTTAGCGCCACTAATGATGGTTTTACAACATAAACATTTTGGGGATCTACAGGCGTGGCACTCTTTGTTATGATTGGAGTCCTCATCCTCTACTTGCCTTCCGTGCTCCTTTAAGCAGTTACTGGGAGCTAACATGTTACGGAGGGTTTTATTCCTCCTATAAATCACATTAGGTTTATCTGGAATACGATATGTCTACCTAAAACTGGATCGTTCTTTAGAATGAACCATATTCCATCCAATAGTTTCTTCACATTCTTATGTGACTGATTAAATGTCGTCACGAAACTCCAATTAGTTAGTTCAGCGGTGGTAGGCAGATCTTTGTTCCTACCTTCAACACCCCCACCTAACTCTCTATGGGATTAGACTCTGTTAATACACGATTCCTGAGACAGTAGCTTGCTCTTCTGAAAGGTATCCGCCAGAAGCTTGCTGGGGTACCCCTTCTTCCTGAACCGCTCTTTCAGGATCTTGGATTCATTAATTAAATCAGTATTGTGCGTACAATTCTTTCTGATCCTCCAGTACTGGCCGTATAGTATGTTCCTGATCCATCGGGTAGGTGTCCACTATCAAAGCCCAAATAGCTGTTAACATCCACTTTCTTAAAATGAGTTGATGTGGACAACCTCCCCTCCGGATCAAGTTTCATCCACAGGTCCAAGTATTGGAAAGCCGTTTCAGAAATTGTAGCTGTGAATTTAAAACCCCACAGATTAGTGTTCAGTTCTTTAACAAAACTAATTGCTACCATACCATAAGAAAAACAGATCATCAATAAAATGTTTATAAAGGCGTATATGCTCCTTAGCCATTGGGGACTGCGTGATGAGGATGGACTCAATAATCCCCATGAAGATGTTTGCATAACTGGGGGCGAACCTCGTCCCCATCGCGCAACCCCTGGTTTGTCTGTAAAAGGATCCCTCAAAAGAAAAAACGTTAGAATAAATAAAATCCCTAACTTAAGGAACTCTTTCTGTATTTCCCCCATGGTTTCTTCCCTATTCAAATAGTAATCAACCGCCAACACTCCCAAGCCATGTAGGATGATCGAATACAGCGCAGTGACATATAATGTCATCAGAATGCATCCTGGTGCTGAACTATTTAAAAGGCCGTTGATTAGCGCTGAAATGTCCTTCAAATGTGAATCAAGATTTTGTACATATTGCTGTAAAAACAGATCAATGTAATGCGACAGATAACACGTTATGGAGCCCACCCCCGAAATTATGGGGGAGACCGGGAGGATTCTTTTCGTTCTTGTGAACTTTAGGCAAAAAATAAAAAAATGGTGTTCAGTATCTAGAGATATTCAAAACTTGCAATTCTCTTTTGTTTAATATCCCTTGACTATAGGCTCTTTTAACACTAGAAGTCCCAGAGACGGGTCATTTGACCTTTTTACCATTGAAAACCAAGGATCCTTTAAATTCCCGGGACTTCTAGTGTTAATCAACAAACCATATTTAAAAAAAATGGATGGGGATGGCTCTTAAAGGGATCCTGTCACCCCCAAAACACCTCCTAAGCTCTTAAAAGCTGTCCCTAGTGCATATTAACACTTTCCCTACACTCCTTTTTGCTCCTAAATGCACCTAATCAAAGTGAAGAAAAACGTTTTATAAGTACCTCATTATTGATGCTAATGAGTGACTATCTATTCATAGTCACTCATCCAGGCAGCCCCTCTTCATGATATCACGCCTATTCAGGCGTGATCTTCCTAATAGATTCAAAATCGCGCCTCTCTGCGCGCCTCCCCACTCTCCCATTACGCACGGGCTTCAGTGGGGCATTATGACGCGATTCGCGTCATTTCCTGGCGCCGGGTGACGTATACACCCGCGCCGCTCGCTTTGAGCTTCAAGTGCCTCACTGCGCATGCGTGCGGGAGGCGGAACAGAGCGGCCGGCGATCCGGAGACACAGGCACAGAAGAGGATTCCATTCCTCATAACGACAGTACGGCGGTCCCATTACAAACCCCTAAGTTAGGGGTTTGTAATGGGACCGCCGTACTGTTGTTATGAGGAATGGAATCCTCTTCTGTGCCTGCGATCCGGAGACACAGGCCGCTCTGTTCCGGCTCCCGCACGCGTGCGCAGTGAGGCACTTGAAGCTCAAAGCGAGCGGCGCGGGTGTACTACGTCACCCGGCGCTAGGAAATGACGCCTGAATAGGCGTGATATCATGAAGAGGGGCTGCCTGGATGAGTGACTATGAATAGATAGTCACTCATTAGCATCAATAATGAGGTACTTATAAAACGTTTTTCTTCACTTTGATTAGCTGCATTTAGGAGCAAAAAGGAGTGTAGGGAAAGTGTTAATATGCACTAGGGACAGCTTTTAAGAGCTTAGGAGGTGTTTTGGGGGTGACAGGATCCCTTTAAATAATAATCATTTTCATCTTCTAATATGTGTTTCCCCTCATTTATGTATCAGCACCGTTCATCACAACCCCCCCCCACCTTTATCAGTATTCTTTATAACTATCTCCTTATTCTCTTTCAGGGTTTTGACCGCCAATCTTTCACCTGGAGAAAGATCATCCCTGTTAGGCTACCTTTGAACAAAATATTAAGCTCCTCATTAAGAGGTGCACCTATTCCACTCTGACGTGTTACTCAGACCTTTACGTGCTGGAAGTTCTTCATTTGCTGGATCAACCTTTTCTATAATATTGCATTATTCCACTCTCAACCATAGGCATTAACTCCCACTTTTACTTAGACCTCTAGGAAGTAAAATATAAACCCTTTGTTCAACTATAGACTACTAGAACTAGCGTAATTAACCAACACCCCCACTTCTTTAGACCACCATGTATGGCTTTCATAAATCTTAACTGCTTTATTAACAAATGGGAAAATTTAAAAATGATAAGTCACGTCAAAACATTTTTAATCTGTTCGGCTTGGTTTTTGATATTTTTTATTATACAGTTCTTAACATCCTTATTTCTGATGCTGTAGATGATGGGATTCAACATTGGAGTGACGACAGTGTAGAGAACAGATATAATCCTGTCTGTCTTTGGAGAATGAGAAGATCGAGGCTGAATATACATGAACATGATGGTTCCATAATAGAGGGAGACGACAGTGAGGTGAGAGGTACAAGTAGAGAAAACTGCCTGTCTTCCTTTCGAAGAACGGATCCTCAGAATGGTGGAGATGATATAAACATAGGAAATCAACGTCAAGAGAAAAGAACATAAAACAATGATGCCGGCTGCAACATGAAGTATTATCTCGTTAAGCCAAGTATCTTGGCAAGACAGTCGTAAGAAAGGTGGCACTTCACAAAAGAAATGGTTAAGATGATGGGTCCTACAGAAGGGAAGTCTCATGGTGAGGGCCACTAGCATACAGGCATCAATGACACCAACACTCCATGGTATTAGGGCTAAGATAATGCAAAACCTCATGTTCATAATACTACCATAGTGCAGTGGTCTACAAATGGCTGCAAACCTATCGTAAGCCATAACCGCAAGTAAGATGCACTCTGCTGCCCCAAGTGTCAGTGAGAAAAACATCTGGAAGACACAACCAGCGACTGAAATACTCTTGTCAGAAGATAAAGTATTTATGAGGATTACGGGAACTATGGTGGAGGAGAAACAGATGTCAATGAAAGAGAGATTGCTCAGGAAGAAGTACATGGGGTTGTGTAATGTAGGACTGATCCTCACTGTAAAGAGGATGAGACAATTTCCCGCCAATGTGACGAGATACATCACCAAGAATACAATGAATCCTATAACTTGGAGGTGAAAGACGGTAGATAATCCAAGGAGGAAGAACCAACTTGGAAGTGCTGGTTGGAGTTCTCCATAGCTTTACCCAAGACCTTGAATAAAGAACAAAGTTGTAGATGTTTATAGTGACTACATTTTAGAATTGTTTTATGGAAGGATGTGAGTTAGATCGGAAATTGAAAACTTTGAATAGTTACTCAGAAAATTGCACTTATAATTTAAGTAACCCTTAAAATTATTGATTATTAACAATGAATTCAGTTCAGATTCCTCACTAATCCAGTGCAATCAATTTATGTCCTTAGTGGTTGCTTGCAATACTACTGGAATAACTGCTCAGTACCTGTTTGTACCACTAGTATTTACAGATTCTAAGCAGGCTGCAATGCATCAACTGTAACCTTCACTTGGTTAAATGATAAAAGGACTCTTCAGTCCATCCTATATGTGGCTATATATTTCCCATGTACAGTCACGTTTAGTTTCCCTTGTTCTTTTGCCACTACCTCCCTCTGTTAGCTTGGTGCCTTGTTCATCTCTTCTTTAAAATGGCCATACTTCTGCTGCGGTTTATGTAGGATGGACAAGACATATGAACATTGCTGTGTCCATTATAGATAATCACATCTTTTGATTTTGTAATTTGCCACCTTCTGTCACGAATGTGTTATTGTGGATGAGGAAATAGGAAGCAGGATGGCAATAATGGGCAAGATAAACTGGTTAGCTAGTCTGACCCTATAAACTGGGGTTCCTAAGTGACCCTGTACCTAGAGGAACCTCTGAAGGTGAGGATGTCTGGTTCACCACCCTTTCCCTGCTCCTCAACCAGCTCTGTGCTAAGACCCCCTCACCTCCACCCAAGGATCGGGATACACAGCAACTCCCACAAATAGTGATAAAAACCAAGAAGCTTAAGCACAAAGTGCACACACATCTTTTCAGCTTGCAGTCTTGCAGAGACTAAAGCTCTATCAGCAACATCTGCTGGTGGAAGAGGGAACTATTTAAAGGCCAGGGGCATGGTCAGCTGACAAACCCAAATCTTCCCATCTGCAGAGCCACCTCACAGCAACACAGCAGCATCTACACATTAACTCCGAATATGCCAAAGGAAATTAACTCCCTTTAAAACTACAAAGAGATTTATTTACACATAGTCTCAGAAGTCAACATGGGACATCTTCACAGGTACCCAATTGTCCTGAAAGACATGTATAACACTCTGAGGACTATATCCACCCCTTTCAAGCTCTTTAGTAATGTGAAAGAGACCCCACTTACTGTTCTGTAAATACAGAGTTTTTAGTTTTTTTAGCTTTGCTTTATTTCTGTTTCTATTGTTAGGCTGTGACGTGACATTGTCCCTAAATATGTTTAATCCTACATGGTTAGCTGTGCTGCATTCCCTGCCTTTGCTTTTATACAGGCTATGCTAAGTTGTGCTATTCCACATGATGTGATAGCTGCAGGCTAGTGTTGAGATTCCTGTCCAGGTCATATAAACCTTCTTTGTGCTTCTGCATTGTGTATTAGTTGGCATTCTAGGTGAAAAGAATAACAAATTGTTTGAATTTACCGGGGCCATTAAATTTCCTAAAATTGGACATAAATTTAATTTGCATAAAATCGATTTGCTCATCTTTAGTTTGTATCCAATTTTAGAGAAATTACGAGGGGCATATAGTACAGATTTATCACAAAGGACGAAATTTGGCTGCAGCAGAACGAAGAGCACCAGGTTAAGTGACTATACATTGGAAAGGTACTGTCACATATAGTCCAATGGTGGAGGCTTTATCTAAACTGTAAAGTCTTGTATGATTTGACATGAAACCTATTTGATACACCCACATCAATATATTTGTTAAAAATATTTGATAGACATACAGCAGGTCTGTATCGTACCACTCTTGATACGTTCTTCTTGCCTTTCACAATTTAAACAATATCTGTTTTGTACATAGAGGCATTTAGTTCTTTTTCCAAAGCCTCATTGAAAATGTCACCCTTCCCCACTGCAGTGTGAGCAATCTCTCCTTGCCTTTGCCCTCCTGATACAGTGTCTCCAGTATTATATTAGATAGGTTGGATAGCAGTGTGAGAAGCATCTTCTTACCTCAGCATATCTGCTACCTCCATTATTATATTAGATGGTCATGGTGGACAGCAGTGTGAGCAGATTCTTCTTAATTAGCACTCCTGGTAATTCCAGGAGCAAAATCTTGCTGACAAACTCCTTTTAATTTGAGATGGGATGAGAGACAAACTATTTTGTGAAGCACAGGCCATTAGTACATATAAACAAATATTTGGCCCTATGCTTTTCTTTCTCTAGTCGGATTACCTGCCTGAAGTCCCAAAAGTCGAGAGACCTTTAGGCTATGTGCCCACTAGGCATTTGTGATGTGTTTTAGGTGATTCATTTTTTATTAGTCTATGAGAATTTAAAAATGCTGTGCCCACATGGGCATTAGTGGGAGGACTGTTTTTGCTGCACAAAGCGCATGCACTCAAAAACGAACCCTGGTCCGTATATGAGTTATGTTTTCCTCACATAGTCTCATTCTAACCCCCAAAAAGCACCACAAAAAGATTAGAATTCACACAGTCCGTTTGTGATGCTTTTTAGCATTTCATACCATAAACACTCCGATTTTTTACCCTCCGTGTTGATCCTGTGGCATGATCTGGCAATGTGTTCCTCTTAGGCACCGGATAACAGGACCTGCGAGAACTCACAAGGACCTAGGCCATGTGACTCAGTAAGGTGACCTTTTACAGGGTAATACCCGGAAGTAACCAATCATTGGACACCATGGATGTTCTGACAATTTATGTGCAGTAAAGAAAGTATTTATAGTTTAACACTTGTTGCAAGGAGGTAATATGTTACCCCTTTTATGTTTAAAGGGAACCTGTCACCCAAAATCAGGTCCCTAACCTGTTAATACCTGTCCCTGCAGCCTAACACTACTATCTAAGCTATCCCTGTCTGACCATTTTTAGTAATTTATGAGTAAAATAAAGCAGTTTGGAAACTTACAAAATTCATGACAGTGGGGCGTTCCTCTCTGCGTCTGTGACGGGTAGGAGGGTCCCCTGTGCCGCGCTACCCCCGCCTCTGAGCTCTATTACGCCCTAATGGGCGTCATTCCATCCTTCACTGCGCGGGCACGATTGAATCATCGCGCCTGCCACATCACCGCTGCGACGTGGTCACATGATGCCTGGATCCGCGTCACTTCCGGGCGTCACTGGCCTCACACAGGCCGACTTCAGCATGCAATCTGCGCATGCTCTTAGTCGGCCTGTGAGACCTGCGACGCCCAGAAGTGACGCGGATCCAGGCGTCACGTGACCGCGTCGCAGCGGTGGCGGGCGCAAGAATTCAATCGTGCCCGCGCAGTGAAGGATGGAATGACGCCCATTAGGGCGTAATAGAGCTGAGAGGCGGGGGTAGCGCGGCACAGGGGACCCGCCTACCCGTCACAGACGCAGAGAGGAACGCCCCACTGTCATGAATTTTGTAAGTTTCCAAACTGCTTTATTTTACTCATAAATTACTAAAAATGGTCAGACAGGGATAGCTTAGATAGTAGTGTTAGGCTGCAGGGACAGGTATTAACAGGTTAGGGACCTGATTTTGGGTGACAGGTTCCCTTTAAATGTGTTTCACATAATCTAGCAGCGTTCCTACAGATGCAGGAGTCTTACCCTTTAAGATTCAGTGTACTCTGTGTGGGACTGCTTCCCCAAGAAGAAAAAGAGACTTGCGGACATTTCCAGGGTTCCAGAAAGATAAGACACATGTCCCTGGCTCTTGCTCCCTTCTCTACAACTATTCCTCCTGTCCAGCTAAGTCCAGTGCTAATTGTAGTTTAAATTGTCACTTTTGCTAGAATCTGTGTATGCAGGTCATGATTCAGCCACTGTATGAAAGTACTGTGAAGAGAAGTGTGTTACACTTTGAGATCCTCCATCATGAGTTAGTGTCCCTTGCGCTACATGCCGATAGATGTTACCTCTGTATAGAATAGTGCCTTTTGCAATTAACTTTGTCCCAGTTATTCATGTTAATTGTACCCTGTGTTACATTATCACTATGCTGGTTTCTGTTACCCAGTACTGACTAAGATTATTTGTTCTTTGTAGTTTTCACCACCAAGTGCACGCCAAATTCATGTAATTGCACCAATAAACTAAGGTTACTGAAACTCACAGTGTGTTTACTTGGAATATGAAGAAGGTTAAGCTGTATGTTGAAATCCACACAGCACCAGACGTGGAAGAAGGCAGAACAATTGGACCTTAGCGTAGGCAATAAAGTGTGTGTGAGTTGCGTGTGTTCCTTAGGGAATTGTACTTAGTTTTTTGCTTTGAAAAAGCAAAAGTTCAGCAGTAAAAGAAAAGAGCAAAAAAGTAACACAAACAGATGATGAATTTATGATGCTTTTTTGCAAAAGGGGGATCTGTTTTGGCTTCAGAAAATGCACCAAAAGCAGATCTCCTAAAATGCAGCACAAATATCCAGTGAGCACATAGCCTTACGCTTAAGCCCACGTTACACATAGCGATGTTCCAGCGACCTGACCAATGATCAGGATTGCTGGAACATCGCTATGTGATTGCTGGTGAGATGCCACACAGGCATACTTACCAGCGATCACCCAGTGATGCGCCGAAACCCGACGGTTGCTCGGATCGTTCAGGGTCTTGGGCGCAGACTGGGGATCGCTGGTTGTTTCCCCTGTCACACATGGTGATGCATGCACCGAAAAATGGCCCTGGCCATTCCTTAGTGATCAGTGAGCTCATCACTGGTCGGCTGCGGCATGTCACACGCAGCGACTTCGCTGCAAGGTCGTTGCAGCGTCACAAAACCTGTGACGTTACAACTATATCGTTAGCGATATCGCTACTTGTAACCAGGCCTTACGAGTCATTATACATCTAGAAGTGTGAGCTCCAGATGGAAGGAGTGGGACTGAGACAAAGCAAAAACTAGATTCTCGATTTCTTGGTGAATAAATACTTTGTTTTAATAAAGTACTTTCTTTAATGAAAATTCTTGGGTCTGGCCTACACTTTCCCTTAGTCTCACCCTTTTGCGGTTTTGGGGTCCCCACTCACCCAGAGTGGTACTTATCTAGACTCCTGGCCCTATTCACGGCTGAACTGGTTCACTTTCTGTACTTTATTCAATTCAGGGCATCCACCATTTTTCATTGCTGAGGCTGTCAATCCAATTTGCCACTCTTCAGCCCGGATACCTATTGTTTCCCTGTGGCTCTTTGACCTCTACACTCACTTTTTATACTCGTAGAGGGCCACTTTAATTGTTCTAACATTTTGTAAGCTTAATCCCTCGGTATTAACCACAAATGCATACATGTCATCCACATCAAATTTACCAAGACTGTTCCAATTTTTCATGAAGTCTTCGCAAATTTGGTGTGCCTTAGGTCAAACAGGCATTTTTGTAGGGTTTTGCTATCATATTGGCTTTTTAAAAATTAATTTATAATTAAGCTTTTGAAGAGTTTTTTCAGTAATGCATTTTACTTGATTGAATTTTTGATTACAGGGATATTTAAGGGAGAGTTTAAGGTTCCTGGAGATCACAGATGCTGGCACATATGGAGGTTGTGAACGCTTCCAATGGTTCACAGCCTGCAGGTGTCCCAACACCTGGAACTTTGAGGAAGCTTTAAAGCTCTCTTAAAAAGATATTTTAGGGAGATTGTTCCTTGACATCCAATTACTGTGATTTTTGGAACACATAATCCTTAATCTAAGGACATTAAACATCTCATCAAACTGCTCAGTTCCTTGAATATATGGGATCACCAACATTAAACAGAAGATGCTATCACAGAATGTTTCCTGTAGATTCCAAGTATCACAGCCTATTGTGCAACATCTTTAACTCCTTCATGACCTTGCCTTTTCCCTTATTTGTACTATCACTTTTTCTCTCCTTTTCCAAGAGCTATACAATTTTTACATTTTCCATCAAAATAGACATACGATGGCTTGTTATTTTGTGGGACAGGTTGTACTTTTGAATGACATTATTCATTTTACCATATAGTGTGCTAGAAAACGTGAAAAAAGCTTGTTCCAAGTGCTGTGAAATTGCAAACAAAAAAAAAATGAAATCCCACAATGTTTTTTTTTTTATTCACCATGATCACTATATGGTAACACTGGTGTGTCGCTATGATGTCTCAGGTTGGTACGAGTTCATAGATACCATAGGTACCTTTACACGCTGCTACAGCAGAGTGGAAACAACCGGGTGCTTCACGTGCACGAGCATGCACCAACAAACGGTACCCAATACCGTCTTTACACGCCGCTACAAGGTGCTCTACAGAAGGTTTAATCTATCTCTGGATGCACCGCCGGGTGCCTCAAGTTACCTTCTGCAAAGCACCGTCCCTCATTTACACGCCGCTACAACAAGGTAATATGGGTGGACCAAAGGCAGCAGGGACAACACATAGGCGTGCCACAGTTGAGGATTACGAGACGCTCGTACGATGATTGGACAATGCAATAGCATCATGATTGGCCAGGCAGCGCAGGAAGGCTGGCTAATACATGACACCATTGCAATTGTGTACTGTGACTGGTCAGCTCCTTAAATATGCCGCCCTATGCAGCGACAACCAATCGTAACGCAGGAGCTTTCACCAATGATCGATGATGGGGCCCGGTATCCCGGAGGCTGTGTCACGCCCCAGGGAGTTAACTAGGTGTCGAAACAACCCTCCTGTTCCTTCTTTAGACGCCGCTACACGCCGCTACCATCGGGTTGAAATCAATCTGTTTTAGAGCACTGCTCTGAAACAGGTGCCGCAAGTGACGGGTGGCAACAACCTGATTTACACGCCGCTACCTCGGGTTGATTTGACGGTGCAAGATACATTTGTCTCATGAACCCAGTTGCTTCCACCCTGCTGTAGCGGCGTGTAAAGGTACCTTTACTGTTATATAGGTGGTGAAAAAAAAAGTTTGTAAAAAAAAAATTGCACTTTTGCGCCATTTACCATGACCCGTAACATTCTCATTTTTCGGGATCTGGGGCCGTGTGATGGCTTATTTTCTGCGTCTTCAGCTGACATTTATAATGTTATCATTTTGGGGCAGATTTGACTTATTGCATTTTTTTTGCAATGAAGCTTCGACATAATTTTGGCATTTTGACTTTCCATTATGCATTTCAAAGATCTGATTAATTGATTTTATATTTTGATAGATTGGGCATATCTGATAGCGGTGATACCAAATATGTGTATTTTTAAAATAGTTTTATTTCCATTTTTTTCAAATTTTTTTTCCATTTTTTTCCACTTTTTCTTTATTTTATGTGTCTGATCGCCATGATACATGGCTCTGTACTCCAGAAGTGATCAACTTTTTGTGAGCACCGATGCTCAGGCATCACTCACAGGAAGTGAGTCATGATGACAGGGGCAGGGGTCACCCAATACATTGACACCCTGTAATCCTGTCATAGGGTCGGCGATGGCCGCAGGGAATGGCACGATCCCCGTCGCAGTTCTGTCATCATTGAGACGTGATGCACATGTGACATCATACCAAGCCGGCTAATCTGATGGTCACAGAACACTGATGTGTTCACTGGACCAGATTCTGAAATTCGATTTGCATCAACTTTAGTTAAGTGAAATATAATATAAAAATGAAGCAGAGAACTTGGAATTATTTTGTTGATCTTTAAAATATACACATTTTTATTAAGTACACCTACAGATTTAGTAAAGATGAATTTGTCATTTACAGCTGTGGGGCAAAATCTTTTGGTGTTCAAGTGCCCCCCATCAAATATTCAATCAATAATCTGACAGTGATACACACTACGCACATCTCTACTGTCTGCAAATACAAATACACACTGCACTCTCCAGACAGGCACTGTACACTCCTGTATACTCACTGCACTTCCTCCAGACACTTAGCACATTGTATACACACTGCACACACTACAGACAAATCTGCATACATCTCACTCTACACACTTGTATACACTGCACACTAGCGCATATCTCACTCTACGCACCTGTATACACACTGCACATATCTCACGTACACACCTTATACATATCCCTCTGCACACCTGTATATACACTGCACTCCTGCACACATTTCACTCTACACACCTGTATACGCACTGCACACATCTCCCTCTGCACATCTGTGTATACACTGCACACCTGCACACATCTCACTCTACACACCTGTATACACACTGCACACATCTCCCTCTGCACACCTGTATATACACTGCACACTAGGGTGACCAAAAAAAACCGATGTCGGAATTTTGTCCGTCTGGACCCCACAAAACGATTCCCCTTTCCAGATATTGAGATAGCCAAAATTTGAGCACGATCAAACGACGTTAACCAGTGCCGCTCGTCGCTCAAAGTTTGAAAAAATCCAAATATTTGGCCAAAAAGCTGACATATGGAGCCATAACGCCAGAACGGTAAATAATAAAAACACGCTTAATATCTCAAAAGAAAGCTAATGTTGTTCTTCAAAATTTATATTTTATACATAATTGTTATTTTAAGTCAAACTGAGTTACAACAGTTTTTAGCCCCAAGAACGTGACCTGGTACCACTAGGAGCATACTTCGTATATTTTGTTATTAAGTGATAAATTTTGGTTTTTTTTTGGTATATTTTTGAGTTTAAAGTGGAAATATAATAAAAAAACAAGTAATACTGATAAGTCTAATGACATTTTTTATTTTAAAATATAAAAATGAGGTATATAATACATACAAAACAGACACAGAAAAGATACAGACGTAGTACCTACATGAGTTGATAATTTTACATAGTTATCTAATCTATTCTAGAGCTTTTGTTAAAGTAGTTTTTGAAACGTCAGAATATAATGCTCGGCATTTGCTTACAACTTGCAGGACATATTGATTTTGTTCTTCATCTTTTGTCAGAAGGTCGTTAAAGTCGGTTATTAATTTAACACCACGCACAGCCATATCATTAACTACTTTTAATGTTTTGACAATTTTCAATCCTTCTTGGAAGTCATTATTTTGAGCGTTTACTTACCAAAGAAACATTTACATTCTTTGACCGATTTAATATAAAAACAGATTTCCTAAGACAAAATCCAAACACCTGGCCTCAAAATAATGACTTCCAAGAAGAATTGAAAATTGTCAAAACATTAAAAGTAGTTAATGATATGGCTGAGCGTGGTGTTAAATTAATAACCGACTTTAACGACCTTCTGACAAAAGATGAAGAACAAAAGCAATATGTCCTGCAAGTTGTAAGCAAATGCCGAGCATTATATTCTGATGTTTCAAAAACTACTTTAACAAAAGCTCTAGAATAGATTAGATAACTATGTAAAATCATGTAGGTACTACGTCTGTATCTTTTCTGTGTCTGTTTTGTATGTATTATATACCTCATTTTTATATTTTAAAATAAAAAATGTCATTAGACTTATCAGTATTACTTGTTTTTTTATTATATTTCTACTTTAAACTGAGTTACAACAGGTATTATGTATAAAATATAAATTTTGAAGCACAACATTAGCTTTCTTTTGAGATATTAAGCGTGTTTTTATTATTTACCGTTCTGGAGTTATGGCTCCATATGTCAGCTTTTTGGCCAAAAATTTTGATTTTTTCAAACTTTGAGCGATGAGCCGCACAGATTAACGTCGTTTGATGGAGCTCAAATTTTGTCTATCTCAATATCTGGAAAGGGGAATTAATTTTTGCGATTTTGCCGTTCACCTACCTTTGGTCTAGCTGATGATAAAAACATTGTGCAAGTAACCAATTTATCCAATAATAATATTAAAAATGACAATAATAATAATAATGAAACCTATTTTCAACAATAAAATAAAATAATACATTTTTTTTTAAGTTTTTGTATTTTTTTTATGAATTTCTTCCCGGATTCTTACTTTTCTCTCTGGTATAATGTGCCGACATCGGCCTGTGTTGATGGTGTCTCGCTCTTTGTGAATACCGAGCAAATAACCAGTAATAATCCCGTCCTTTATATTAGTGATCACACATTTCCTCCTTCTTTGTGCACATGAGTGGATGAAGAGTTAATATAGTGTTCACTGCTCCCGATGATAATTACGGTATAAGTCCCCGGACGTCTACTTAACTTGTGTCTGTTTTCATTACTTTTAAAAAGTTCATAAAAGTTTGAAAAAGTTTAGTAACTTTTGGATAAACTTCTTGACATTCATTTGATTGAGTCCAATTCATAGAAAATGATTATCCACCCTCATCTGATGTTCCTCATCTTGTGCTGATCTTCATTTAAATAAAGGTTTTTGATTTAGGACTCTTTACTTAACCTTCTTATTATCTTGCCTCTCTATAACTTCTTACCTTTTTCTTCTAACAAGACTACGTGAGGCTTTGATTTATGCGGCTCAAATTGTTTTATGTTTCGCGCAGTGTAAATTATATATTTTATTTTAAAACACAACTGTAAGAAAAAGCTAATTAAAAAATATATATATTTCATTAATATTCGCAAATCACAACAATCACCCATTGAACACATTTTCTCATTTTTTATTGTCATACACAATACTCCAATAAAGGTTGAAAAACGTGGACTTTAAATGCGCATGTTGCATGGCAACGTTTCGGCTATGTGCTAGCCTTTATTAAGCCATATATATTCATCTATTATATAAAACCCGAAGGCCACTTCCTGAAAAGGCGAAGGCCACTTCCGTGACGGACTTCGGCCAGGAGCTGGTGACGTCATCCAGTGCAGGGCCCCCCTGCTACAGGCAGCGGCACAGGAACGTTCCGACCTCGGAAGTTCCGTGTGCCCTACAGCCTCTCCCCTCCACCCTCTGCCATTGCTGTCTGCCCAGAGGCCGCCCCTCATGTATCATGTCCTCAACCCCTGCTCCACACATCAGTACACTGTCAGGAGGAGGCGCCCGGCAGTGCAGGGATTACAGCCGAGCCTCCAGTGTGTGCGGGCGGCTCCTCTCCGCTCTCCGCACACACATTCCCCGGGTGCCCGGGCAGTGAGGAGGTGGCAGCGGCAGCACATGGCAGCCGGGGGGTAGCTGCACTGACAGGAGGCGGCTGACACTGGAGGCTGACACCCGGGATCATGCTGCACAGCGCAGTCTCCACAGCTCCGCACTGCTGACACCGGGGGACACCGCGCTCAGCAGCATCGGGAGGGGACGCTGAGGTGAGAGCCGGCCTGCAAGGGATTAACAGGTCCTCTGCGTCCTTTGCCCCCTGCCCCCTGTCCTCTGCCCCCTGTCCTCTGTGCCCTCTGTGTCCTCTGCCCCCTCTGTGTCCTCTGCCCCCTGTCCTCTGCCCCTCTGTGCCCTCTGCCCCCTCTGTGTCCTCTGCCCCCTCTGTGTCCTCTGCCCCCTCTGTGTCCTCTGCCCCCTCTGTGTCCTCTGCCCCCTCTGTGTCCTCTGCGTCCTCTGTATCCTCTGTGTCCTCTGCGTCCTCTGTGTCCTCTGCCCCCTGTCCTCTGCGTCCTCTGTGTCCTCTGCCCCCTGTCCTCTGCCCCCTCTGCGTCCTCTGCCCCCTCTGCGTCCTCTGCCCCCTGTCCTCTGCGTCCTCTGCCCCCTGTCCTCTGCGTCCTCTGCCCCCTCTGTGTCCTCTGCCCCCTGTCCTCTGCCCCCTGTCCTCTGCGTCCTCTGCCCCCTGTCCTCTGCGTCCTCTGCCCCCTGTCCTCTGCGTCCTCTGCCCCCTGTCCTCTGCGTCCTCTGCCCCCTCTGTGTCCTCTGCCCCTGTCCTCTGTGTCCTCTGTCCTCTGCCCCCTCTGTGTCCTCTGCCCCCTGTCCTCTGCCCCCTCTGTGTCCTCTGCCCCCTGTCCTCTGCCCCCTCTGTGTCCTCTGCTCCCTGTCCTCTGCCCCCTCTGTGTCCTCTGCCCCCTCTGTGTCCTCTGTGTCCTCTGCCCCCTGTCCTCTGCCCCCTGTCCTCTGCGTCCTCTGCCCCCTCTGTGTCCTCTGCCCCCTCTGTGTCCTCTGCCCCCTGTCCTCTGCCCCCTGTCCTCTGCGTCCTGTCCTCTGCGTCCTCTGCCCCCTCTGTGTCCTCTTCCCCCTGTCCTCTGCGTCTTCTGCGTCCTCTGCCCCCTGTCCTCTGCCCCCTGTCCTCTGTGTCCTCTGCCCCCTCTGTGTCCTCTTCCCCTGTCCTCTGCGTCCTCTGCCCCTGTCCTCTGCGTCCTCTGCCCCCTCTGTGTCCTCTGCCCCCTGTCCTCTGCCCCCTGTCCTCTGCCCCCTGTCCTCTGCGTCCTCTGCCCCCTCTGTGTCCTCTGCCCCCTGTCCTCTGCGTCCTCTGCCCCTGCGTCCTCTGCCCCCTGCGTCCTCTGCCCCCTGCGTCCTCTGCCCCTCTGTGTCCTCTGCCCCCTGTCCTCTGCCCCCTGTCCTCTGGTCCTCTGCCCCCTCTGTGTCCTCTGCCCCTGTCCTCTGCCCTGTCCTCTGCCCCCTGTCCTCTGCCCCCTCTGTGTCCTCTGCCCCCTGTCCTCTGCCCCCTGTCCTTGCCCCCTGCCCCCTGTCCTCTGCCCCTGTGTCCTCTGCCCCCTCTGTGTCCTCTGCCCCTTCCTCTGCGTTCGTCCTCTGCCCCCTCTGCGTCCTCTGCCCCCTCTGCGTCCTCTGCCCCTCTGCGTCCTCTGCCCCCTGTCCTCTGCCCCCCTGTCCTCTGCCCCCTCTGTCCTCTGCCCCCTCTGTGCCTCTGCCCCCCTGTCCTTGCCCCCTGCCCCCTCTGCCCCCTCTGTGTCCTCTGCCCCCCTGTCCTCTGCCCCCTGCCCCCTCTGTGTCCTCTGCCCCCTCTGTGTCCTCTGCCCCTGTCCTCTGCCCCCTGTCCTCTGCTGTCCTCTGCCCCCTCTGTGTCTCTGCCCCCTGTCCTCTGCCCCCCTGGTTCCCCCTGGTCCTCTGCCCCCTGTCCTCTGCCCCTGTCCTCTGCGTCCTCTGCCCCCTGTTCCTCTGCCCCTTTCTCCCTGCCCCCTGTCCTCTGCGTCCTCTGCCCCCTCTGTGTCCTCTGCCCCCTGTCCTCTGCTCCCTGTCCTCCTCTGCTGTCCTCTGCCCCCTGTCCTCTGCCCTGCCTCTGTCCCCCTCTGTGTCTCTGCCCTGTCCTCTGCCCCCTGTCTCTGCGTCCTCTGCCCCCTCTGGTCCTCTGCCCCCTGTCCTCTGCTCTCTGCCCGTCCTCTGCCCCCTGTCCTCTGCGTCCTCTGCCCCCTCTGTGTCCTCTGCCCCCTGTCCTCTGCGTCCCTGCCCTCTCTGGTCCTCTGCCCCCCTGGTCCTCTGCCCCGTTCCTCTGCCCCCTGTCCTCTGCCCTGTCCTCTGCCCCCTGTCCTCTGCGTCCTCTGCCCCCTCTGTGTCCTCTGCCCCCTGTCCTCTGCCCCTCTGTGTCCTCTGCCCCTCTCCTTGCTCCTCTGCCCCCTCTGGTCCTCTGCCCCCTCCTCTGCTGTCCTCTGCCCCTGTCCTCTGCGTCCTCTGCCCCCTGTCCTCTGTGTCCTCTGCCCCCTGTCCTCTGCCCCCTGTCCTCTGCAGCCTCTGCCCCTCTGTGTCCTCTGCCCCTCTGTGTCCTCTGCCCCCTGTCCTCTGCCCAGTCCTCTGCCCCCTGTCCTCTGCCCGCCCCCTGTCCTCTCCCACTGCCCTGCGCTGGCCTCTGCCCTGCCCCGTCCTCTGCGTCCTCTGCACCCCTCTGTGTCCTCTTCCCCTGTCCTCTCCGCCCCTGTCCTCTGCCTCGCCCCTCTGTACCTGCCCCCCTGTCCCTGCCACCCACCACTGTCTCTGCGTCCTCTGCCCCTGTCCTCTGCCCCTGCCCCTCTGCCCCTGCCCCTGCTAGTCCCTGCACCCGTCTCTGCCCGTCCTCTGCCCCTCTGTCCTTGCCACCCGTCTGCTGACCATCTGCCCCTCTGTACCTGCCCTGTCACTCTGCTGTCTCACCACTGGTCCACCGCCCACTGCTGACCCTGATCCCCCACTCATGCTCCCTGCACCCGTCTCTGGCCCCGCACTCACTGCACCACTGGTCCCACTCGCTCCTTGCTACCCCTGGTCCCCTGCCCCTTGCTCCCTAGCCCCCCTTTCTGTTGCCCCTCTGTCCATTGCCCCCTCTGGCCCTCTGTCCCCTCTGTGTCCATGCACCCATCTTGGTTTCCTGACACCGTCCTCTCCCTGCCACCCTCTGTGTCTCTGCCCATCTGTGTCCTCTGCCGTCACTCTGCTGTGCCTCTGCCCCCTCTGTGTCACTGCTCCCCCTTCACTCATGCCCCCTCTATCTACTCCATTGCTCTCCCCCTTTGCGTCCTCTGCGTTTTTTACCTCTCTGCTTTGTCTCTTGCCATCACTCATTGTCCTCTGCTAGTGCTCTCATGTACTCCACATGGCCTACTCTTTGTTCCCCTGTCCTGCCCCTGCCTCTTGGTCCTCTGCCCCTCTCTTGTCTCAGACTAGCATTCTTACCCACTGTTCTATTCTTCTCGGCCAGTCAGCTCTGATCCCCGCCTGAAGCCATAACTGTCCTCTGCCCCTGTCTGTCCCCGTCTCTCTTCTTGCCCCCTGTCTCTGCTGTCCTCTGCCCCCTCTGTGTCCTCTGCCCCCTCCTGTTCCTCTGCCTCCTGCTTGCCCCCTCTGTGTCCTCTGCCCCCTGTCCTCTGCGTCCTCTGCCCTCTGCTGTCCTCTTGCCCCTGTCCTCTGCGTCCTCTGCCCCGCTCATGCGTCCTCTGCCCCCTCTGTGTCCTCCTCGGTCCTCTGCCCCTCTGTGCCTCCTCTGCCCCCTGTCCTCTGCCCCTCTGGTCCTCTGCCCCCTGCTCTTGCCCCTCTGCCCGTCCTCTGCCCCCTGTGTCCTCTGCCCCCTCTGTGTCCTCTGGCTCCCCTGTCCTCTGCTGTCCTCTGCCCTCTGCCCTCTGTGCCCTCTGCCGCCTCTGCTCCTCGCCCCCGTCTTGCCCCTGTCCTCTGCCGCCTGCTCGCGTCCTCTGCCCCCGTCCTCTGCCCCCTGTCCTCTGCGTCCTACTGCCCTCGCCCCTGTCTCGTGCGTCCTCTGCCCCTCTGCTCACTCTGCCCCTGTCTCTACGCCTCGCCGCCTCGTCCCCGCCAGCCCTCTGCCCCTCGTCTCTGCCCAGCCTCTGCCCTTGTCCTCTGCCCACCGCCACCGCCCCCCACTCCCAGCCTGCCCTTACCCTCGCAGCCCACGCCGCACTGCACTGCCACCTTACCACTGCCGCCTGCCTGCCCATCTCACCCCTGTCTAACCACTGTGCCACCGCACTCACTGTCTAACCATCTGAGCCCCGCACTCCACTGCTGACCACTGATGCCACCGCACTCACTGCTAACCATCTGAGCCACCGCACTCACTGCTAACCACCTGAGCCACCGCACTCACTGTGACCACTGAGCCACCCGCACTCACTGCTGACCACTGAGCCACGCCCAGCCCTCACTGCACCCCTCACTGCTGACCACTGAGCCACCGCCACTCACTGCTGACCACTGAGCCCCACTCTGCTGACCTAGCCACGCACTGCCACTGACCGCCTTGCGACCACTGCACCCACTGCCTGACCCTGAGCCACTGCCCGCATCACTGCTAACCACGAGCCTGCCCCTGTACCTCACCCGTACACAATTCATTTCACCGCACGCCCGTAACTATTAGTAAATAAACTATATATGGATTCTAGACTACCCGATTCTTTAGAATCGGGCCGCCATCTAGTTTTTATATTATATATATATATATATATATATATTATGTATGTATGTATATATATATATATATATATATATTGCATACTACTGAAAAAAAAAAAGTGAACATTTAAACAATAGAATGTAACTCCAGCAGGGCCGTATTTAGAGTTCCTTGCCGCCCTATGCACTTTCGGTGGCTGCGCCCCTCCCTCCTTACGTATCAGTCAGACTAAGCATATCTACACACAGCATTTTATTTTTCAGGCAGATCAGCTCTGTATTCCGCCTGAAAAAGCAATAAAAAATGCTAAAGGGAATGATGTCATGCAAGGCAATGTAAAAATGACCTGCTGTTCATATGTTCAGTCTTTTGAGGTTTTTCTTTTTAACTCTGTGTCCTATTCCAGCTCTCAGGGGGTTTACAGATGTCAGTGCCTGTAGCCTTCAGATACTAGTGAGGACCTCCATACACATGAGACTAAAGTTGGCTAAACCCAAAGATATGAACAGGATGTGAGGACAGTCCAATGTGTATGTGGGCTCTAACTGATGATTGATTGAGGGAAATAAGGACCAGCATGTCCGATTACAGGTTGTAGATCCTTTTATCCTTTTATCCAGAGATGTCTAGCAACAGCTTTCATACAGTATACAGGAGCACTTGGCAGAATGAGCACTCCTGTATATGGGAGACCAGAGTAAGATCGCTGCTGACCGAGCGATTGGACACCTATCTATAGTGATTGGGGGCTTTAATCAAGTGTTTGGCCAACATTCAGCTGTATTTTTAGTCAAGCACACTTGCCCTATACTGTTTTAGGATCAAGTCTGTTAGGTTAAATATTACAACATCCACATGACTACATCACCAGAACCACCGGCAATACAATAACACGTCACTAGAACCGCTGTCAGTATATCACTAGAACCACTGTCAATATCATACTAATTCACCAGAACCACTGTCAGTATATCACCAGAACCACTGTCAATATAATACTAATTCACCAGAACCACTGTCAGTATAATAATAATTCACCAAAACCAGTAAATACATCACCAGAACCCCCATCAGTACAATAATACATCACTATAACCCCCGATAGTACATCACCAGAACCACCAGCAATACAATAAATCATCACCAGAACAGTATGTTCCCTATATAAATGTGTATACAGATTCATTGGCATTTTGGGGGTTAAAGACTCCATTAAAATATCACCATTCATAGCATACATGTACCTTCTACCCCATCCATCCATGTAGCTTCTCTCCCATCCATCCATCCATCCGGCTTTTCCCCATCTATCCATGTAGCTTCTCCCCCATTCATCCATGTAGCTTCTCCCCCATCCATTCATGTAGCTTCTCCTAAATCCCCCATCCATCAATGTAGCATTTCCCCATCCCCCATCCATTCATCTTCTCCCCCCTTTTCCATGCAGCCCCCCCATCCATTCATCTTCTCCCCCCTTTTCCAAGCCACCAATCCATCCAGCTTCTCCCCAATTCCCATGCCGCCCCCATCCATCCATTCATTCAGCTTCTCCCCCCTTTTCCATGCTGCCCTCCATTCATCCATCCATCCATTCATTCATGCATCTTCTCCCCCCTTTTCCATGCCGCTCCACCCCCCCCATGCAATCTTCGGCTGTAACAGCGCCTTACCTGACTCCACGCTCCTGGATCCCGGCATCGGCACCCGATACCTTCTTCCTGTGTGGCTACATGACAATGTCCCTCAGACATGCACCATACTATTTGTGGGGGGGAGGGGGTGGCGGCCCACAGATCTGCTATATGGGGGGGTGGCCAACAGACCTGCACCATACTATATGGGGGGGGTGCCCCAAAGACCTGCACCATGCTATATGCAGGGGTGGCCCAAAGACCTGCATCATGCTATATGATATAGCATGGTGCAAGTCTGTGGGCCACCCCCCATGTAGCATGGGGTAGGTCAATGGGCCACCACCCATATAAGCTATATGGGGGGTGGGTCCACAGACCTGCACAATGGTATATTGGGGGGAAAGTCCAAAGACCTGCACCATGATATGGGGGGGGGGGGGGCGGCCCACAGACCTGCACCATGCTAGATCTTATAACATGGTGCAGGTCTGTGTGCCGCTGCCATCATCACCCCTTCATGTTCCATACACAGGCTGCCGGTCTGCAGCCTCATCTGGGGGCTGGGCAGCAGCTCCTGGGCTTGCCTGCCTCCAGGACTATACCAGACAGTGCACTGCAGCCCTGCACTGTCCACTAAAGCATCCCTAACAGTGCCAGGCTGCCTCACTGCTGGCACTGTTTTCCTGGCAGCACACACATCCTGGCGCCACCCACAGCCACCAGTAATACATACCAGCTGGCAGCTAGCGGTGATGTACTGCTTTGGCTGGGCTGCCTGTGCACACAGGACACACAGGCAGCACACACACCCTGGCGCCACAGCTGCCAGTAATACTCATATCAGCCGGCGGCTACCGGCGATATAGCTGCCTGGGCTGGGCCTCCGCGGCACCGGAGCAGGTAGTCCTCGCTTCCTCACTTCCCCTCAGTGCGGGGAATCAGAGACCCGGCCGCCAGCAGCCTGAAGGCAGAGGTGGGTGGGCGGGCGCAGGCTGGATGTTTGAAGTGGGTGGGCGGGTGTAGGCCGAAAGTTTGAGGTGGGTGGGCAGGTGACCCGGCGCCCGGAGTTTAATGGAAAAAAAAAAAAGTTGCTCAAACACTGCCCCCCACATCCTGGCGCCCTAGGCACGTGCCTACAAGTGCCTAAGGGCAAATACGTCCCTGAACTCCAGTCGATCACACTTAGCACTCTCTGGTGGCACCAAGGAACACAGAGAAGCGAAAAATATCAATTGATAATTCAGCTTTAACAACCTGGGGATGTTACGCTTGCAAAGCACCATGGTGTCTATGTTGTGAGGTCATAAAGAATGGGGCAAAGAATTTCAGCTCAAGAACTACGGGGGAAACATTTCAGATTAAGCATAGGATGAAATGTCAGACATCCTTTGTAAAAAAACTTGCTGGAGTGTACTTGTGGTCTACAATATGTGGGCCGCACGGTACAAGAGATGCACGCCTGACTGAACAAACGTAGATCGAATATTAGGTCTGGGTACCAACTGCACAGTTTGTCCAGGCATTTTAATAGTGTACACCAAAAAGATCCGGGCAAACTGAGTTTGACCATTATTGATCATATTAGCAACAGAGAGCGGGATTCGTTGGCACAATTAATCAGGAAAGAAAGCTATTGGATTTTTAAATTAGGTACCCTAAGTCCAGAAGGACATAATTTGACGTTGTATAATGCCGCTAAACAATAAGCCCTGTAAGAATAAAGTCTTGTGACTGATAACAATTAGATGGTTAAGAGGGGGTGAATATAATGGAAAGTGAAGAACGAAATATAGATAAAAAATAAAAATATAGATAATATTGATTATATATTATTGATAATATTAGTGATAGTGATGAAATAATTTTATGCACACGATATTGCATATTGTGTGTGTGTATTTGTGCACACACACATATATGTGTATGTGTGTGTATGTTTTTTTATATATGTATATGGAGGCGTGTATATATGTGTATGTCTATGTATATGTAGATGTATAATTGTGTATGTTTATGTATGTGTACATATGCATATTTTTTTTTTTATTAATTTTTTACGTGTTTTTATGTATATAGGTGATGATTGTTTTTAAAGGGGTGAGCGAACATATATGTAGGTGTACACAAATATTTTATAATTATTTTATAATTATTATCATAATATTTAGGTAGAGGTCTCTTTTTTATATATATAAGCATCTGAGCACATATACATGTTGAATTTGTACGAGTTTGGGAAATGATAAATATGTGGAGGGAGAATCTGCTATATACTATAATATACAGTCATGGCCAAAAGTTTTGAGAATGATACAAATATTAATTTTAACAAAGTCTACTGCTTCAGTTTTTCTAATGGCAATTTGCATATATCGTATATACTCGTGTATAAGCCGACCCGTGTATAAGCCGACCCCCCTACTTTTGCCCCCAAAACCTGGGAAAATCTATTCACTCGTGTATAAGCCGAGGGTGGACCCTAGCACAAGTATACAGCCCCCAGCAGTGTGGTATACAGCAGTCCCAGAGGTATATACAGCAGCCCCAGTGGTAGTATACACGCAGCCCCAGTGGTATATACAGCCCCAGTGGTAGTATATAGCAGCCCCAGTGGTAGTATATAGCAGCCCCAGTGGTAGTATACAGCATCCCCAGTAATCCAGGGCCCCCCCAGCCTTGCTCCGGTCACCTGTAAAGCAAAGTATACTTATCACTGTCCCACTGTCCGCACCCGCCGCTGCCGACATCCGCGATCCTCCATCTTCATGCGTCTTCTTCCTGTTTCCTGTGTTCGTCGCCGACAATGACGTCATTGCCGGCGACGAACACAGGAAACAGGAAGAAGACGCATGAAGATGGAGGATCGCGGGATCGGACTACCAGCAGTGCCGAGCTTGCTCAGGAATGGCAGCAGGCAGGTGTGAGTGCTTCTGCATGCACTGTGAGGTGGAAACTCTTTGAGCAAGGCCTGGTTTCAAGGAGGGCAGTAAAGAAGCCACTTCTCTCCAGAAAAAATATCAGGAACCGACTGATATTCTGCAAAAGGTACAGGGAGTGGACTGCTGAGGACTGGGGTAAAGGTGCAGGGAGTGGACTGCTGAGGACTGGGGTAAAGTCATTTTCTCTGATGAATCCCCTTTTCGATTGTTTGGGACATCTGGAAAACAGCTTATTCGGAGACGAAGAGGTGAGCGCTACCACCAGTCTTGTCTCATGCCAACTGTTAAGCATCCTGAAACCATTCATGTGTGGGGTTGCTTCTCAGCCAAGGGAATCGGCTCACTCACAGTCTTGCCTAAAAACACAGCCATGAATAAAGAATGGTACCAGAATGTCCTCCAAGAGCAACTTCTCCCAACCGTCCAAGAGCAGTTTGGCGCCCAACAATGCCTTTTCCAGCATGATGGAGCACCTTACCATAAAGCAAAGGTGATAACTAAATGGCTCAGGGAACAAAACATAGAGATTTTGTGTCCATGGCCTGGAAACTCCCCAGATCTTAATTCCATTGAGAACTTGTGGTCAATCATCAAGAGACGGGTGGACAAACAAAAATCAACAAATTCTGCCAAAATGCAAACATTGATTATGCAAGAATGGAAGAATGGAAGAATGGACGGCTATCAGTCAGGATTTGGTCCAGGAGTTGATTGAGAGCAGCCAGGGAGAATTGCAGAGGTCCTGAAGAAGAAGGGTCAACACTGCAAATATTGACTTGCTGCATTAACTCATTCTAACTGTCAATATAACCTTTTGGTACTCATAATATGATTGCAATTATATTTCTGTATGTGATATAAACATCAGTCAAACACAAATAAAAACCAGAGGGCAGCAGGTCATGTGAAAATATAATTTTGGTATCATTCTCAAAACTTTTGGCCATGACTGTATATGGAACGGAATGTGTTTAAGGTTAGGAGAGGGTTAAATCCTACCACTGAATGCTTAACCAATCAGGATGGAGCTGCTAATTACGATTATCTGTATATATGTAAATAATGTGCAATAGTACCCTTTTACACCTGATGAAGACGGCTACCTGACCATTGAAACGCGTTGTGTGTTCATAAAGGGACGTAATAAAGGTTTTGGAATAATAATCCTCCATTATTTTTCATTCTCAGCACTCCTAAAAAGACTGTTTGCTTCTAGTATCTATACACTATGGGAGACCCACTTCCTAATTATAGGAACATTATTTAAAGTGGCCTCCTCCACGTCTCTTCCAAGGGGCATCAGGAGTGCCTTCCAATTTCTGGCAGTTCTGCATAAGACAACACTATGGGCGACCCACTTCCTAATAATGGGAACATTCAGTATTTAAAGAGGCCCTCCTCCACGACTCTTCCATGGGGCTCAGAGTGCCTCTCAATTTTGGCAGCCCTGCATAAGGCAACACTATGGGAGACCCACTTCCTAATAATGGGAACATACAGTATTTAAAGAGGCCCTCCTCCACGACTTTCCATGGGGCATGGAGTGCCTCCCAATTTTAGGCAGCCGTGCATTAGGCAACACTATGGGAGAACCACTTCCTAATAATGGAAGTGTACAGTATTTAAAGAGGCTCTTCTCCATGTTTCTTCCAAGGGGCATTGGAGTGCCTCCCAATTTTTGGCAGCCTGCATAAGGCAACACTATGGGAGACCCACTTCCTAAAGGAATCACCGAAATAGGACATAAAACTTCAAAAAAACTCACCAAAATTTAGCCAGGTCAAATATCCATTGCATCTACCAGGTGGCTGCCAGCTCCACTGGAAGGCAACACAGGTCTCTGAATACCAGTGCTCAATCCCCTGCAACCCAGGCATGGGGGCGGTTGTGGCACCTGCGACCGGCCATGTTGACAAGGAGGAGACTGGTGGTATTTATACACACCAGGTTACCAATAGGGTATCAGTCTCACAGGTCTATGTGAGGCACACTATCACAAAGCTCTCACTGATCTCAGGGAGACCTGTCGAAGGAAAACACTGCGGGCAGCTGGCTAAAGCACTTAAACACAGTGAAATCCATGGTGCAGTGCCCCCTGGGAATTTGAATATGCAAATGGAGTCTGTGGAGCCTCGTTCATTTAAGAGTCTAAAACACGGGACTAGCCATATATCCCTCCAGGGAAGGACCTAGCCCAGGGGTGGACTCCTTGTGGAGACCACCATAACCACCATATTAAGTGGCCCTTTCAATCACTATCCCGCTCAGTTACGAGCTTAAGGATATGACAAGGGAATTACCTAAACCAGGTATCCATCCACAGACAGCTGTTTCAGGGTATTGACCCTCATCAGTGTGGAGTAGAATTCTGGCTAGGTGGAAGCAATGCCTGGTAGACCAACATTACAAAGCTCTCACTGATCTCAGGGAGACCATTCGAGGAAAAAACTGCAGGCAGCTGGATAAAGCTCTCAAACACAGTGAAATCCATGGTGCCTTATCCCCTGGGAATTTGAATATGCAAATGGAGTCCGTGGAGCCTCGATTTAAGAGTCTCAAACACGGGTATAAATAATAACTTAAAGTCCACCCAGGGCTAGGCTAGAGGTCCTTCCCTGTCTTAAGGGATATTCTGGCTAGGGGGGTTCCTGGTTGTTCTCATGTAAGACTCTATATTAGCCAAGAGAGGCATCTCAGAAGTGCATGGTACTAGCGCTATTAATGTCAGGGTATTCTATGGTTGGATCTTAGAGGTAGCATTGATATGTGACCAGTGTCAGAGCTCAGCCTATTGGTCACGCCCAGCTATTAGACATGGCGGGCCGCTCCATGGACCTGGGAGCCTCCTGCTACGTGCAATGGATTTTTGACCTGGCTACTTTTGGGGAGACCCACTTCCAAATAATGGGAACATACAGTATTTAGAGGCCCTCCTCCATGACTCTTCCATGGGGCATCGGAGTGCCTCTTAATTTTTGGTAGACCTACATAAGGCAACACTATGGGAGACCCACTTCCTTTTGAGGGGAACATACAGTATTTAAGGGGGTCCTCCTCCACGTTTCTTTCATGGGGCATCGGAGTGCCTCCCAATTTAAAAAAAAAAACAAAAAACTTTAAAATATAAAAAATATAATACACAACCCTTGTCTCACAAGTGATATGAGCCCTTAACATTTTCCCCGGAAAACCATTTTGTTTTTGTTTTTGGATTTATTTATTGTGAGTCCGTAAAAGTGGCGTATTAGTCTGACAACATTGTTCACCACACTGACCTGGGAGTCAGAAACTGCTTAAAGGGATCCTGTCACCTCCAAAACGCCTCCTAAACTATCAAAACATGTCCCTGAGCATCCATTCACTAATCTCACACTCCTTTTGTCTCCTAAAAGCATCCTGTGAAAGTGCATAAAAACGTTTTAATACTCACTCATTAGTGATTATAATTAGCAGGGGCCATATTCTTTAGTCACCAGGAGGTGTTGTTTTGCAGCTCCAGGATCCAGCCCTCTCTCTGTCTGTGCTGCTGTGAAACTGAAACTGAAGGCAGGACTAATGATTTGCATTCTGTGAGTGATAGAGAGGGGCCAGGGCAATGCCGTCACATCACAGCAGAACACACAGAGACAGGGTGGATCCTGGAGCTGCAAAACAGCCCGCCTTGGTGACTAAAGAATATAGTCACTGCTAATTATAATCACTAATGAGTGAGTATTAAAACGTTTTTATCCACTTTCACAGGATGCTTTTAGGAGGCAAAAGGAGTGTGAGATTAGTGATAGGATGGTGCAGGGACATGTTTTGGTAGCTTAAGAGGCGTTTTGGAGGTGACAGGATCTCTTTAAAGGGCTCTTCCCATGGTGTTCCCATGTCATTTTTGTGACATTTTTAAGGTTAATCCAGGCTGCCGGGGGTGCCACCGGAAAAATGCTCAGGTTTCCCATAGGTTAACATTGAACTCGGTGCTCGGGTCGAGCACCCGAGCATCTCGATATGCTCGACCCGAGCATTTTACTGCTTGCTCATCACTACTGAACAATTATTTTTTTCTCAGGTGCATAGGAAAAGTATTTAAAGGGGTTGCCAGAACTTTAACATTGATTATTTATTCTTAGGATATGTCATCAAAGTCTGATCGGTGAGGATGCAACACTTTAAACCCCTGCCAATCAGCTGTTCTTGGTGCCACCACTGACTGGAACTGTTTCATTTCGGAGTGGCATGGCTCCATCAACTGTATAGAGGCCTCAGCCAGGTACTGTATATTCTTTACCTGAGTAGTTGTGGCCCAGCAGTGCAACATCGGGAACAGCCGATTACTGGGATGTCAGGCGTCACACCCCCACCCATCAAATATTGATGATATTAATTCATCAATGTTAAAGTCTTGAAAAACTCCTTGTAATCTCAGCTAGTAAGTCAATTCACCAGTAATTTCCTGGTCAGAATTTCACCAAAATTTCTTAGCATCTGTCAAAGACGACCACTTAGCATTTTCTCACATGGATTCAATTTTGAAAGCAACAACTAATTACGAAACATAATTTCCTACTAAATATTCTCGGAGAGTTTAATTTTTAGTGAAACAATTTGTTTGTGGTACATTGTACATCCTTATTCCTTATGCTGTAGATAACAGGGTTCAACATCAAAGTCATATCGGTATACAGGATAGATACAGTCTTGTCTGTTTCAGGTAAATAGGCAGAGTGCGGTCGTAGATACATGAACATAATTGACCACGATGAACTGGGAGGCGCATGTTGAGAATGTCTCTGCCTCCCTTGAGAAGACGGGATCTTCAAGATGGTGGTGATGATGTGGATGTATGAAATGAGAGTTAAGAAGAAAGCCATCATAACGATGATACCTGCGTAAACATACATCGCTATTTCATTAAGTCCGGTATCTCTGCAAGATATTTGTAAAATTGGAGGTATCTCACAAAAGAAGTGACTGATATGGTGGAACTTGCAGTTGGGAAGTTGGAAAGTAACGAACACATGGACAGTGGAGTTCATGAAGCACGCCACCCATGTATGCTAAATCTGGACAGTTAGCACTGTATTGTGTATTACAAATCTTTAGGTCTTTGGATTTGTGGACTGGAAGGCTGCAATGTGCAATGGCCTTACATAACCTATCAATCCTATCCAGGTAGCTGAAAGCTGGAGTTAAACTTCCCTGGCCCCTAACCGATAAAAGTGCCAACATTATCTTGGATGCAGTAAGAGTCTAACGCTCATTTCAGTGTCAGCATTATTGGACAAGGAGAACTTTTAAGAGGATACAGAGTGTAGATCAAGGCTAGACCTTGTGAAGGTCCAGGAGAACCTATCTTTGCTGTAAACATTGGGCCTAGACTTGTGGTCTGGAAGCTTGAGTACGTGAAGAAATCCTACAAAGTGGATCACTTACTGAGCAGTGGTGGCACACCGGACTAGAGATACCATCGGGTAACATGCAACAATGCCCTGAGTATTGGAAAAGAAAAGCATGTGTGTGTGTAAGGGGACTGTGTGATAATTTACGCCTGGTGGAAGTTGACTAAAAAAATATTTTTAAAAGTATTTATGTTTTATAGTTAGAAATTCCAGATACCTCTTCCTGATTGGGCAGAGTGAAGATAAAATGTTCTTGTACCTTCTTTTGTCTGTTAAACGGATGTCAGAAATGCAATATAAACCTAGCCTAAGTCACGCCAAAACATTTTTAAACTGTTTGGCTTGGTTTTTGATATTTTTTATTATACAGTTCTTAACATCCTTATTTCGGATGCTGTAGATGATGGGATTCAACATTGGAGTGACCACCGTGTAGAGAACAGATATAATCCTGTCTGTCTTTGGAGAATGAGAAGATCGAGGCTGAATATACATGAACGTGATGGTTCCATAATAGAGGGAGACGACAGTGAGGTGAGAGGCGCATGTAGAGAAAACTGCCTGTCTTCCTTTCGAAGAACGGATCCTCAGAATAGTGGAGATGATATAAACATAAGAAATCAATGTCAAGAGAAAAGAACATAAAACAATGATACCGGCTGCAACATAAACTGTTATCTCATTAAGCCAAGTATCTTGGCAAGACAGTCGTAAGAAAGGTGGCACTTCACAAAAGAAATGGTTGAGATGATGGGTCCTACAGAAGGGAAGTCTCCAGGTGAGGGCTACTTGTATACAGGCATCAATGATGCCAACACTCCATGGTATTAGGGCTAAGATAATGCAAAACCTCATGTTCATAATACTACCATAGTGCAGTGGTCTACAAATGGCTGCAAACCTATCGTAAGCCATAACCGCAAGTAAGATGCACTCTGCTGCCCCAAGTGTTAGGGAGAAGAACATCTGGAAGACACAACCAGCGACTGAAATACTCTTGTCAGAAGATAAAGTATTTATGAGGATTACGGGAACTATGGTGGAGGAGAAACAGATGTCAATGAAAGAGAGATTGCTCAGGAAGAAGTACATGGGGTTGTGTAATGTAGGACTGATCTCACTGTAAAGAGGATGAGACAATTTCCCGCCAATGTGACGAAATACATTGCCAAGAATACAATGAATCCTATAACTTGGAGGTGAAAGACGGTAGACAATCCAAGGAGGAAGAACCAACTTGGAAGTGTCTGGGTGGAGTTCTCCATAGAATTACTCAAGACGTTGAACAAAGAACAAAGTTGTAGATATTTATATTGACAAAATGTTGGGAAAATGTTGTGGAAGGATGTTAGATCTGAAATTAAGAACTTCAAATAGTTACTAAGAAGAATGCACTGAAACTGTAGATTATTCGTTATTGACAATGACTACTTTTTCTTGCTAACAAATGTTTTTGTGTAAAATCCATAATATTTTACTGCTTGAAGGGTTTTCTAGTGTCTCAAAATAAGTTCAAATATTGTAAAATGTAAAAATACTACTCGCCTCTTCAATTGCTCATCAATCCAGTGCAAGCTATTTGTGTCCTTAGTGGTAGCTTGCAATGCTAGTGGCATATTTGCTCAATACCATTTTTTTACCACTAGTATTATAGATTTTAAGTAGGCCGCGAAGCATTAAGAGTAACAATCACTTGGTCGGATGATAAAAGGTCTCTCCAGTCCAATTCTAAATGTGGCTATATATTTCCCTCCCTTCTGTTGCCAGAACCTCGGTTAGATTGGTGCCATGTTCCTCTCTTCTTCAAAATGGCCATACTTCCCTTTGTAGTCAACTGGCTAACTTGGCACCAAACCTTTTTTTCTTCTTCCCTTTGTAGTAATCGAGAGTAAGCAATACTAAAATGTTCCCTGATGTGCCATGTGTTGTTCTATAACGTTGTGCATTGTGTGTAATTTAGGAGAGGTTTACAAACGCTGGAGTTGGGGGGTCTGCTCCGGATTGTTCCTGTCCTCTAGTGATTACATGTGGTAAAGAGTAGGAAAGCTGCACTTGCTCCAGAAAACTTTCTGTGAAAAGGCAAAGTCCATGCTACAGTGTGCTTCCCAAATCAAGGTACATCCCAAACATAGCATAACTCAGAAAACCTAGAAAACAACCAAATCAAAACCAGTTATGAATCCCTGCTGCTACAGTACTCTCAGAGCAAAGAAGAGGGAGAGGTAATTAAGTGTACACTGTCAACTCTGCAGCTAATATAGAGTACAAATTCATAATCGTTGTTCATGAAACCTATGGTGTCTGTATTTCTTATGGGACTGCAATCACCTCTTCTACTACTTCATGCTACATAGATATCCAAATCAATAGAGAGAAATGGGTGGTAGAAGATGCATTGCCGATCAGTGACAAAATCCAGTAGAGGTATCAGTAATAGAAGCAGCAGGGTTTATTGGTCTGGTCTACACGTTTTGTGGGCAGTTGCCCACTTCCTCAGGACACACAAGGAAGTGGGCAGTCGCCCATGAAACATGTAGGCCAGACCAATAAACCCTGATCTTTCTATTACTGGATTCCTCTACTGGATTTTGTCACCGATTAGCAGCGCGTCTTCTGCCACCCATTTCTCACTATTGATTTGGATATCCTCAGTTGAGGGTGGCTTGTGCAGCATATTGTGGCACCCCACGTAGTCAGGCATCACAGTGGGGTATTGCACCCGTAAAAGAGGTGTAATTTCCCCAGCTGCAAGTGGATCTCAGGTTGGTGGGTGGGCCCCATTCCTGCACTCCCACATTAGTAGAGCAGTGGGAGGTTATCCGGGAGATATATTCACCTCTAGGGGGAACAAAGAAGGTCAGTCAGTAGGACAGAATAGTCAGACAATGGACGTCTGAGAGTCGGGACAGTTGGAGAAGGAGTGTTGAGTGAGGCAGAAGGTTTACCCGGACAGCTTTACGGTGTTCCGGAGTAAAGGAGAGAGATCATCCTGAGGGGATCCTGGTAGATGGCGCCTGATGTGTGGAGTCTCAGCCCTAGAGAGAAAGGAGGAAGCCCAGCGTGGAGCGACCATACTCCACGGAATTCCCCAGTCCACCAAGGGAACGCCGGACCCAAGGAAACGGCTAGAGTCAACCTCTGCAGTCGTGAACCGGCTGCTGTGGTCTGTTTATCACCACAGCATCCTGCCAGATGGAGCAGCCTGCCTGCTTCCTCACCACGAGGGAGGGGAGACCCAAGTCTACCTACAAGGAGCCGTTGGGTATAGACTCATCCTAGGCGGGAAAGAAAGGACACAGATTCGTCAACTAAGGTTAACCACGGGTCCCACCATACCACCTGGCATCCACTTGCAGTCACACGTAGAGCTACCTGTTTGCATACCAACTTGCTGAACTATTGACTCTGTATTTTGCTGCGGAACGTTTACAGTAAAGTACCCGGGAGAAAGTGACTTTGCCTTTGTGTGGTTATCTTCGTCAACCTGTTTGCTTACAGGAACGCTGCCCCGGAGGACCATCTCCACCTGTAGGGAGCTTTGCCATCTCGGCCGCATTACCATCGACCTCCGGAGGACTGTGGCGGCGCTGGTGACCCACCACCAGGTACTACAGGTGGCGTCACATGACAATCTCTTATCCCCTGTACATACACCCCTTAATGAAGTGTCACTCAGGCCATGGGCTCAGGCGCTGCCACCCGTGACATCCCCACGAAAGCACCCACCGAGCCTGATACCCGAGTACCCCAGGGCCTGGGGTTCGACAATATCGATCTCACGCTCATAGTGGTTGTCACTCTCACAAACAGCCCAGATGAGTGGCTCCCTGACCACACATTATATTTATCAATCGGGTAAAACCCTATGCGGTCTGTTCTCCCCCTGTAGCTTGTGGTCCATGCTACATAGGCTGAGTGTCTGCACCTGGCAGAAACATATTGAAAGTGTAAACAGATCAGGAAGTTTAGCCACTACACATAGCTGGACTAAGAAATCAGCCCATGCAGTCCGCCAAGTTACCTTACCCTACTACAAAATCCCCTTTTATATTTGCCTCCCAACCTGTAAATTGCTGAAGCCATCAGATCACCGTGACAAGATTAAGCTCCGATTTTGCAGACTCTGCAATCCTGACGTAGGCTGCAGCAAACCAGATTGAGCAGGTAGAAAATTCTTGACACCATTTTTCAATGTCACCTCTCATGCCAATCCAATACAATCCATGGCAAATATTTGCTTCAGTTTTCTGTACTGTACCACAAAGTGATTGATTATTAAATCCTGACATATTTGGAGGAGAAATAATGATGAGAGCAAATAAGTTTATTCAGCTCACCATCAATTCATCTGGAATGCTGAATAAGGCTAGTGGACAGCAATGCAAGGACAAGTTCAATATTAATGATACATATAACATAGTTGTGCACATGACAAAAAATCTGTATTCTAAATATCTGGAAGGAAATGAAATAAAGTGATTGCACATTTTCAAGACGCATTATCCATAGTACGATGTTTCATGAGTGGAAACAGACCTATAAGACCACATGTTTGATGCATATAATTGCCATATGCTATTTTTATGTGAATTGCTATCACATATGTGTAGAAGAGGTGGCCTCGCATGCTGCTGACCTCTGCAATAATAAAGATTTGCTTTCCCCCCCAAAAAAATGAAAAATAAAGTAAAATACAATAATAATAATAATAATGATAATAATAAATAAAAAAATATTAAGCTCTCTTAAACAGATGCTTAAAAGGACATTGTAAAGCTCCTGAAAGATGATGGGAGTATAGGTGTATCACGGTCCGCGCTGCTCCAGGGCTTAAAAAACTCACCAAAGAGTCAGTCAGATTTCCATCCTTTATTCTCCTACGCGTTTCGGCGCCTAGCCTGGCACCTTCATCAGGTGCCAGGCTAGGCGCCGAAACGCGTAGGAGAAGGAGAATAAAGGATGGAAATCTGACTGACTCTTTGGTGAGTTTTTTAAGCCCTGGAGCAGTGCGGACCGTGATACACCTATACTCCCATCATCTTTCTGGATTATAACCACTGTTCAGTGGTCGGTGGAGGTCCTGCAGCAGCTTGGAATAATATTTCCTAAACGCCTTCAAACCAGTTGTGGGATCACAACTGCATCAGGTGAGTGGCTTCTCAGCACCACCCCATTACGATTAGTGTCACTAGTGATAGGGCACTATTGCGCCTCTTGTCCCCCACCCTTTTATATTTTATTGTAAAGCTCCTGGACTTCATAGCTGCTCCCACATCTAGCACTGTTTCCAAAATTTACACCATGCAGGTTTCAAAACACCTGCGAACTCCACGAAGCTTAAAAAATATCTCTAAAAAATTCTAAAGGTTAAAATAGTTTAGTTATTGGTCCCAGCCATTAGGTCTTCCGGCAAACGTTTTGGCCCCAAACAATCAAGGAAAGTTTTAGGGCCATTTTAAATTTTGAACTTTTTACCCGAACATATCCGCATTTTTTATTAAAATGATCGGGTTTTGATTTGCTAACCAAATCTGCAATGTTTGTGTTGAATTTGAAATTGGTGGTTATGTTCAGGGAAACTTTTCTCATCTGTACTCAACACACTTTTTTTTAATCCTAGAGGGCCACTTTAATTTTCCTAACATTTTGTAATCTTAGTCCCTCGGTATTAACCACAAATGCAAACATGCCATTCACTTCAAATTTACCAGGACTGTTCCAATTTTTAAAAAAAAAAAGTCTTTGCAAATTTGGTATGTTTTCAATCAAACAGGCATTTTTTATAGACCTGAAGTAGGACCATGTTGGGATTAAAGTAACCCTAATTGCCAAATCCAATGTTGGTAACTATGCACACTGTACTTTAGTACCCATATTGACCTACTATCTGCCTTCTCCTGCTACATGAAAAAAAAATCTACATTTTGGGTCCTAGTCAACAAAAATGTTTGGATAAATTGTCCAAGTCCTTCTGTTATTCTCAGGTGCTTGATTAATTATGATTATTCCTTACATTACTTGCAGTTTTCGTTATCTACTTACTATCTTTAGCCCCTTCCTTCCAGTGAGGAACAACTGTTTTTCATTTTCAGCAATGTTTTGCTATCATATGTTATTGGTTTATTGGATTTTTTAAAATTCATTTATATTTCGGCTTGTGAAGAGCATCATCAGTAATGCCTTCTACTTGATTGGATTTTTGATTGTTCACCTCTGTTTTTTTCTGGACCATTGCTTCATGTCATCCAATTACGGTGATTTTTGGAACATATACCTCTTAATCTATAGACATCAAACATCTCATAAAACTGCTCAGCTCCTTACATATATGGGATCACCAACATTAAACAGAAGGTGCTATCACAGAATGTTTCCTGTAGATTCAAAGTATTAAAGCCTATTGTGTAAGGTCTTTAACATTTTGGTTAGTCTGACTTAAAAAAAACTCCAGATTGAGGTTATTGATGAAAAAACTTTAGGTTGGTCCTACAGTACATATAGTGCAATTTGGATATCCCATCAGCCAAGATTTTAGTCTGTAACTTCCTGGCTGCTTCTCACCCGTGGCTGCATCTCATCTCACCCGTGGCTGCACTACCCTCCTGGCTGCTTCTCACCCGTGGCTGCATCTCATCTCACCCGTGGCTGCACTACCCTCCAGGCTGCTTCTCACCCGTGGCGGCATCTCATCCCACCTGTGGCTGCGCTGCATCCCTGGCCACATTACCGCCCGACTGCTTCTCACCCGTGGCTGCATCCCATCTCACCCATGGCATCACTGAATCTCTGGCCGCACTATCCTCCTGGCTGCTTCTCACCCGTGGCTGCACTGCACCCCTAGCTACTTCTCACCCGTGGCTGCACTACATCTCCGGCTGCACTACCCTCCTGGCTGCCTCTCACCCGTGGCTGCATCTCATCTCACCCGTGGCTGCATCTCATCTCACCCGTGGCTGCATCTCATCTCATCCGTGGCTGCATCTCATCCCATCCGTTGGCTGCATCTCATCCCATCCGTTGGCTGCATCTCATCCCATCCGTGGCTGCATCTCATCCCATCCGTGGCTGCATCTCATCCCATCTGCGGCTGCATCTTATCCCATCCGCGGCTGCATCTCATCTCATCCGCGGCTGCATCTCATCTCATCTGTGGCTACATCTCATCTCATCCGTGGCTGCATCTCTTCCCACCCGTGACTGCATCTCATCCCATCCGTGACTGCATCTCATCCCATCCGTGACTGCATCTCATCCCACCCGTGACTGCATCTTATCCCACCCGTGGCTGCATCTCATCCCACCCGTGGCTGCATCTCATCCCACCCGTGGCTGCATCTCATCTCACCCGTGGCTGTACCTGCATCTTCATCTCACCCGTGACCCTATCCTCATCTCATCCTGTGCTGCATCTCATCCTGTGCCGCATCCCACTCCACCTGTGACTGCATCTCATCCCATCAACGACTACATCCCACCCCTGTTACATCTCATCCCCGGCTGCCTCTCGCCGCTTCCTCCCCTGGCTGTATCCCACCCCCTTATCCCCGAACTGCATCTCCTCCCCGGACTAAACCTCACCACCCGGCCGCACCCCAACCACGGCCGACGACCACCCATCATCTGGAACTCACCCCTGCCTCACCAGATCCCCGGCTACCCTCACCCACCTCTCCTCCCCTACCCACCATGTTCCCACTTCTTCTCACCTTCACCCCCATCCTTCTCCACTTCCTACTACCCCCACCCATCCCCCCACTGAGTAATGAAATCCTACTCTCATGCTCCATCCTTCCTACCCACCTCACCCAATGCTCCACACTATTTCCCCACTTTCAACCCACCATCTCTAGGCTTACACACCCACCACGCAAGCTCCCCTGCTCCCACCTACTAACCCTCTCCCTGCTCCTCCTACTATCCGGTGACATTTCCCCTAATCCTGGCCCACCCCACCACCCCATCTCACTCCCCTCCACCCCACTCCAACGACCCACCACCAACCCCCGTAACCCCCTTAACCTCCGTCCCATTCCCCCCACCCCTGCCTCCCCTGTCCCCTTACCCGGTGCACTCTGGAACGCTCGCTCGGTCCGCAACAAACTTACATTTATCCATGACCTCTTCATCTCCAGAAAACTCTCCTTCCTCGCCCTTACAGAGACCTGGCTTACCCCCTCTTACACTACCTCCCCGGCTGCCCTCTCCTACGGCGGATTCACGCTCTCCCACACTCCCCGCCCTACCAACACCCGCAGCGGAGGCGTTGGCCTACTTCTGGCCAATGACTGTTCCTTCTCCCCACTCACGCCCCCCCCCTCCCCTCCTTCGAGGCACACGCTGTTCGCATCTACTCCCCCTGCAACCTCCAACTGGCCGTTGTCTACCGTCCCCCTCTACCTTCTTTGACCACTTCACAACCTGGCTCCTCCACCTCCTCTCCTCCGACATCCCCACCATCATCATGGGTGACTTCAATATCCCCATCGACATCCCCAAAGCCGATGCCTCCAGACTCCTATCCCTCACCTCCTCCCTCGGCCTCTCCCAATGGATCTCCTCCGCCACACACACTGGCGGCCACACATTTGACCTAGTTTTCACCCGTCTCTGCTCCCTCACCGACCTCACACACTCAACCATCACCCACTCCGACCACAACCTACTGACATTCTCATCCCTCTCCCCCCCTACCGCGCTACCCCCTCTTCGGACACTCCCCCACCCCCGCAGAAGTCTTAGGCTCCTAGACTTCCACTCACTCTCAGAATCCCTCCTCCCCCTCTCAGACTTGGCCTCTGCCCAAGACGCTGACTCTGCCGCCTCCCTTTACAATTCCACTCTCACCACAGCCCTCGACCAGGCCGCTCCCCTCACACTTAACACAACACGAGTACGACGACAACCCTGGCTCACGACCCTCACCAAAAAACTCAGACGACTAGGGCAGCCGAGCGGAAATGGAAGAAATCCCACTCCGCAGAGCACTTCGTCCTATACAAGAGTTCCCTCAATACCTTCAAGACTGCCCTTGACTCCGCAAAACAAGCCTACTTCTCCTCCCTAATTACTGCTCTGTCTCACAACCCCAAACAACTCTTCAAAACCTTCAACTCCTTACTTCGTCCCCCTGCTCCCTCACCCCTCATCTCTGCCGACGACTTCGCCACCTTCTTCAAAGACAAAATTGACAAACTCAGACAAAGCTTCGACCCACACTCCCCTCGCCCCATCCCACCTCCAGCCCACCCCCCCTCACCAAAACGCAGTTTCACCCCCGTGACAGAGGACCACCTCTCCTCCCTTCTAGCACGATCACACCTCACCACCTGTGCCCTCGATCCGCTCCCCTCCCACCTCATCCCTAACCTCACCTCAGTCCTCATCCCTGCTCTAACACACCTCTTCAACATTTCACTCAACTTCGGCACATTCCCCTCACCCTTCAAACATGCCCTAATCACGCCCATCCTAAAAAAACCATCCCTTGACCCCACAACAGTCTCCAACTTTCGCCCCATATCTCTCCTCCCGTTTGCCTCTAAACTTCTTGAACAACACGTCTACTCCGAGCTGTCCTCACACCTCTCTTCCTGTGCTCTCTTCGATCGCCTACAATCTGGCTTCCGACCTCATCACTCCACAGAAACAGCCCTAACCAAAGTGACTAACGACCTTCTGATCGCCAAGAGTAAACAACACTATTCCGTCCTCATCCTCCTCGACCTCTCTGCCGCCTTCGACACTGTTGACCACTCCCTCTTACTCCAAATTCTTGAGTCTCTTGGCATTACTGACCTCGCCCTCTCCTGGATCTCCTCCTACCTTACGGACAGGACCTTCAGCGTCACCCACTCTCACACCTCCTCCTCACCCCACCCCCTCTCTGTAGGTGTTCCCCAAGGCTCCGTCCTGGGACCACTACTCTTCTCCATCTACACCCTCGGCCTAGGCAATCTCATCGAGTCACATGGACTCCAATACCACCTCTACGCTGACGATACCCAACTCTATCTGTCTGGCCCTGATATCTCCTCCCTTTTATCCAAAATCCCTCCATGCCTATCCGCCATTGCATCCTTCTTTTCTACCCGCTTCCTCAAACTCAACATGGACAAGACCGAATTCATCGTCTTTCCCCCGAACAATTCCGCCCCGCCTCCTGACCTATCCATCACCGTCAACGACTGCACTCTCTCACCCGTACCCCACACCAAGTGCCTCGGGGTAATCCTTGACTCCTCCCTCTCCTTCAAGCCCCACATCCAAGCCCTCGCCACCTCCTGCCGACTACAATTAAAAAACATTGCCCGCATCCGCTCCTTCCTTGACCACAACACAGCCAAGATACTTGTCCACGCCCTCGTCATCTCCCGCCTGGACTACTGCAACCTCCTGTTCACCGGCCTCCCTGCCACCTCCCTCGCACCTCTCCGCACCATCCTCAACTCTGCTGCCCGACTCATGCACCTATCTCCCCGTTACTCGCCCGCCTCCCCCCTCCGCCGAGCCCTCCACTGGCTCCCCATCCCCCAGCGATCTCGCTTCAAAACCCTAACCCTGACCTACAAGGCCATACACAACCTGTCCCCTCCCTACATCTCCGACCTAGTCTCCCGCTACCTCCCCTCGCGCAATTTGCGCTCCTCTCAGGAACTCCTTCTCTCAACCCCCCGCATTTCCACCTCCCACAACCGCACACAAGACTTCTCTCGTGCTTCCAGCAGACTCTGGAACTCCCTCCCCCACCACATCAGACACTCCCCTACCGTGGTAACCTTCAAGAAAAACCTGAAGACCCACCTCTTCCTACAAGCCTACAACACACACTGAGTCCCAATCCACTGCACCACCTCACCTCTCTCCCCCTCCTACTGTCTCCCTCCCCACCCCTCTAGACTGTGAGCCCTCGTGGACAGGATCCCTGGCCCCATTGTACCCGTACGATTGTTTTGTCGATTTGTCGTCGTTTTTCGACCACTTGTCTTTGTCTACCCCCTAACTTGTACAGCGCTATGTATCCTAATAGCGCTATATAAATACCTAATAATAATAATAATAATAATAATAACTTTCGAACAAGAGCCCTGACTCTTCCCCGTCTCTTCTTTTTCTTAGCTGTTGTGGCGCAATCTCATAATTGAGATGTGATGGACATGGGGTGTCATGCCAGGTTTGCTAATCGGATGGTTATAGAGTGCTGATGTGGTCACTGGACCAGATTCTGAGAACTGATTTGCACCAACTCTAGTCGACATATGTCAATATATATTGTACTATAATAATATTGCAGAAAACTTGAATTTATTTTAGTGATCTTAAAAATATACACATCTTTCATTAAATACAGCTACAGACTTAGCAAACATGAATTTGTCATTTACAGCTGTCGGATAAACTATTTTTGTGTCCAAGTGCCCCCCATCAAATATTCAATCAATAATCTGACAGTGATACACACTACGCACATCTCTACTGACTGCAAATACAAATACACACTGCACTCTCCAGACAGGCACTGTACACTCCTGTATACTCACTGCACTTTCTCCAGACACTTAGACAAATTCTATATGCACTGCAAACCTTCAACACTACGGACAAGCCTGCACACATTCTAGATTCACATTGCATACCTGTAAACACAATGCACACATCTCCCTCTGTAGACTTGTATACAGTCATGGCCAAAAGTTTTGAGAATGATACAAATATTAATTTTTACAAAGTCTACTGCTTCAGTTGCTCTAATGGCAATTTGCATATACTCCAGAATGTCATAAAGAGTGATCAGCTTAACAGCAATTACTTGCAAAGTCAATATTTGCCTAGAAAATGAACTTTAACCCCCAAAACACATTTCAACATCATTGCAGTCCTGCGTTAAAAGGAGCAGCTAACATCGTTTTAGTGATTGTTCCATTAACACAGGTTTGGGTGTTGATGAGGACAGGGCTGGCAATCAATCAGTCATGACTAAGTAAGAATAATACCACTGGACACTTTAAAAGGAGGCTGGTGCTTGGTATCATTGTTTCTCTTCAGTTAACCATGGTTATCTCTAAAGAAACACGTGCAACTATCATTGCACTGCACAAAAATGGCCTAACAGAGAAGAGTATCACAGCTAGAAAGATTGCACCTCAGTCAACAATCTATCGCATCATCAAGAACTTCAAGGAGAGAGCTTCCATTGTTGTCAAAAAGGCTCCAGGGCGCCCAAGAAAGACCAGCAAGTGCCAGGACCGTATCTTAAAACTGTTTCAGCTGCGGGATCGGACTACCAGCAGTGCCGAGCTTGCGCAGGAATGGCAGCAGGCTGGTGTGAGTGCTTCTGCACGCACTGTGAGGCGGAGACTCTTTGAGTAAGGCCTGGTTTCAAGGAGAACAGCAAAGAAGCCACTTCTCTCCAGAAAAAACATCAGGGACCGACTGATATTCTGCAAAAGGTACAGGGAGTGGACTGCTGAGGACTGGGGTAAAGTCATTTTCTCTGATGAATCCCCTTTTCGATTGTTTGGGACATCTGGAAAACAGCTTATTTGGAGAAGAAGAGGTGAGCGCTACCACCAGTCTTGTCTCATGCCAACTGTAAAGCATCCTGAAACCATTCATGGGTGGGGTTGCTTCTCAGCCAAGGGAATCGCCTCACTCACAGTCTTGCCTAAAAACACAGCCATGAATAAAGAATGGTACCAGAATGTCCTCCAAGAGCAACTTCTCCCAACCGTCCAAGAGCAGTTTGGTGCCCAACAATGCCTTTTCCAGCATGATGGAGCACCTTGCCATAAAGCAAAGGTGATAACTAAATGGCTCAGGGAACAAAACATAGAGATTTTGGGTCCATGGCCTGGAAACTCCCCAGATCTTAATCCCATTGAGAACTTGTGGTCAATCATCAAGAGACGGGTGGACAAACAAAAACCAACAAATTCTGCCAATATGCAAGCATTGATTATGCAAGAATGGAAGAATGCAAGAATGGAAGAATGGAAGAATGGAAGAATGGACGGCTATCAGTCAGGATTTGGTCCAGAAGTTGATTGAGAGCAGCCAGGGAGAATTGCAGAGGTCCTGAAGAAGGGTCAGCACTGCAAATATTGACTTGCTGCATTAACTCAATCTGTCAATATAACCTTTTGGTATCATAATATGATTGCAATTATATTTCTGTATGTGATAGAAACATCAGACAAACACAAATAAAAACCAGAGGGCAGCAGATCATGGGAAAATATCATTTTGGTGTCATTCTCAAAACTTTTGACCATGACTGTACACTGCACACACGCATACATCTCACTCTACACACCTGTATACACACTGTACACATCTCACTGCAAACCTCTGTACACACTGCACACATGTCACCCTACACACCGGTATATACACTGCACACATCTCACTGCAAACCTGTATACACACTGCACACCTGTCCACATCTCACTCTACAAACCTGTATATACACATCACACCTGTATACACACTGCACACCTGTCCACATCTCACTCTACAAACCTGTATATACACATCACACCTGTATACACACTGCACACATGTCACCCTACACACCGGTATATACACTGCACACATCTCACTGCAAACCTGTATACACACTGCACACCTGTCCACATCTCACTCTACAAACCTGTATATACACATCACACCTGTATACACACTGCACACCTGCCCACATCTCACTCTACACACCTGTATACACACTGCACACCTGCCCACATCTCACTCTTCACACCTGTATACACACTGCACACCTGCCCACATCTCACTCTACACACCTGTATACACACTGCACACCTGCCCACATCTCACTCTTCACACCTGTATACACACTGCACACCTGCCCACAGCTCACTCTTCACACCTGTATACACACTGCACACCTTTATACACTGCACACCTTCCATTCTGTACTCCTGTATAGAGACTCAACGCCCAAATGCATCCTACTCTGCACACTTGTATATACACTGCACACCTGCACACATCTTACTCTGCCCACTTGCATATATTCTGCACACCTGCATACACTGCACACCTGTATAGACATTTTGTATACGCATATTTAGTTTTATAGCCTGGATAACTCATTTATTATAAAGAATTGTTGCAATATTGGCCTTTACTTACCTTTGGACTAGCTGGTTATTAATCCACCACTGAAGAAACTAATTTATATAATAATAATAATAATAATACCTATTTGCAACAATAATTTGAAAAAATGCCGTTCTTGAAAGTTTTTGTATTTTTTTTTTTATTGAATTTCTTCCCGGATTCTTACTTTCCTCTGTAGCATAATTGACATCGGCCTGTGTTGATGGAGTCTCACTCTATATGAAGACAGAGCAATCAGTAATATTACCTCCCTATATATTAGTAGTCACTCATTTCTTTCTTTTTTATGCACATGAGTGGATGAAGAGTTATTATAATGTTCAATGCTCCCAGTGATAATTATAAGTCCCCGGACGTCTACTTAACTTGTGTCTGTTTTCATTACTTTTAAAAAGTTCATAAAAGTTGGAAAACGTTTGTTAACTTTTGGATAAACTTCTTGACATTCAGTTGATTGAGTCCAATTTAAGGAAAATGATGATCCACCCTTATCTGATGTTCCTCAGCTTGTGCTGATCTTCGTTTTGAGAGGGGTTTCGAGACAGGACCACCTCTTTAAAACACCTTTGTCGGGCTCTTTCACTCCTTCTTCAGCATGTACATGAGATTTCGGTCCAGTTTGACAACAAGGGTTTTGATGACCAAACTATATTTTTTTTCTCATTTTCTTATCATAAATTTTCACTTTTTCTCTCCACGAAGCTTTGATTTATGCGGCACAAATTGCATTAAGTACAATGTAATTTATATATTAGACTTTGACACCAATATATGGGCAAAAGCTACCGTATATACTCGCGTATAAGCCGAGTTTTTCAGCCCACAATTTGGGCTGAAAAGTCCCCCCTTGGCTTATACGCGAGTATACAGAACTTCAGGCTTCCCCCGGAGGTATACAGGCCCCCCCATCAAGATCCAGGGCCCCCCCCCTTGCGCGGCAAACCTGTAAAGTAAAATCATACTTATCACTGTCCTGTCGCGCTGTCCCGCCGCTGCCGACATGACGATCCCGGGCTTCATTCAGCGTCTTCCGGCGCCTTCCTGTGGTCGCGGGCAATGACGTCATTGCCCACGACCACAGGAAGCCGCCGGAAGACGCTGAATGAAGCCCGGGATCGTCATGTCGGCAGCGGCGGGACAGCGCGACAGGACAGTGATAAGTATGATTTTACTTTACAGGTTTGCCGCGCAAGGGGGGGGCCCTGGATCTTGATGGGGGGCCTGTATACCTCTGGGGATGCTGCTGTATACAGCCCTGGGGCTGCTGCTGTATACAGCCCTGGGGCTGCTGCTGTATACACCCCTGGGGCTGCTGCTGTATACACCCCTGGGGCTGCTGCTGTATACTACCACTGGGGCTGCTGCTGTATACTACCACTGGGGCTGCTGCTGTATACTACCACTGGGGCTGCTGCTGTATACTACTACTTGGGCTGCTGCTGTATACTACCACTGGGGCTGCTGCTGTATACTACCACTGGGGCTGCTGCTGTATACTACCACTGGGGCTACTGCTGTATACTACCACTGGGGCTGCTGCTGTATACTACCACTGGAGCTGCTGCTGTATACTACCACTGGGGCTGCTGTATACACCACTGGGGCTGCTGTATACTACCTAAGGGCTGCTGTATATACCTCTGGGGCTGCTGTATACACCACTAGGGCTGCTGTATATACCTCTGGGGCTGTATATACCTCTGGGGCTGCTGTATACTACCACTGGGGCTTCTGTATACTACCACTGGGGCTGCTGTATACTACCACTGGGGCTGCTGTATAGTACCACTGGGGCTGTATATACCTCTGGGGCTGCTGTATACTACCTCTGGGGCTGCTGTATACTACCACTGGGGCTGCTGTATAGTACCACTGGGGCTGTATATACCTCTGGGGCTGCTGTATACTACCACTGGGGCTGCTGTATACACCTCTGGGGCTGCTGTATACTAACCACTGGGGCTGCTGCTGTATATACCACTGGGGCTGCTGCTGTATACTACCACTGGGGCTGCTGTATATACCTCTGGGGCTGCTGTATACCACACTGCTGGGTGCTGGGGTCCACCCTCGGCATATACACGAGTCAATAGATTTTCCCAGGTTTTGGGGGCAAAAGTAGGGGGTCGGCTTATACACGGGTCGGCTTATACACGAGTATATACGGTACTATAATACTGCTTCTATGTACAAGAATATAACTACTATAATACTTCCCCTATGTACAAGAATATAACTACTATAATACTGCTCCTATGTACAGGAATATAACTACTATAATACTGCTCCTATGTACAAGAATATAACTACTATAATACTTCCCCTATGTACAAGAATATAACTACTATAATACTGCTCCTATGTACAGGAATATAACTACTATAATACTGCCCCTATGTACAAGAATATAATTATTATAACACTGCCCCTATATACAAGAATATAACTACTATAATACTGCCCCTATATACAAGAATATAACTACTATAATACTGCTCCTATGTACAAGAATATAACTACCGTATATACTCGTGTATAAGCCGAGTTTTTCAGCCCAAAAATTGGGCTGAAAAGTCACCCCCTCGGCTTATACACGGGGGTAATCCTATGGTTCCGGGTGCTGGGGAGGCTGGAGGAGCGGGGGGGGGGGGCTGCTGACAGCGGCCCATCTCGTGGGGCCGCTCATTAGATATGCACGGCTCCCCCCGCCCATCACAGCGGCAGGGGGAGCCGTGCATACAGCCCCCAGTGTATACAGCTGCCCCTCAGTGTATACAGGCAGCCCCCCAGTGGCACTAGCCCCCCCAGCATGTTTAGAGCCCCCACACTTTGCAGAGTCCCCCGCTGCATAATCTTACCATCCAGGGTCTTCTTCACCGGAGGTCCTGCAGTCATCATCGCGCGCTGTGTTCCCGGTCTCACGTGACCCGGCGCGATGACGTCATTCGACTGCGACCGCCGGGTCATAAGAGACCGGGAACACAGCGCGCGAGGATGGACGGCAGGACCTCCGGTGAAGAAGACCCTGGATGGTAAGATTATGCAGCGGGGGGGCTCTGCAAAGTGTGGGGGCTCTTCTCAATATGGGGGGGGCGAGTGCCACTGGGGCTTCTGTATATACCCCTGGGGCCTGCTGTATATACCCCCGGGGCCTGTTGTATCCTGGGGGCCTGCTGTATATACCCCTGGGGGCCTGCTTACACCCCTGGGGGCTTGCTGTATACCCCTGAGGGCCTGCTTACACCCCTGGGGGCCTGCTGTATACCCCTGGGGGCCTGCTTACACCCCTGGGGCCTGCTTACACCCCTGGGGGCCTGCTTACACCCCTGGGACCCTGCTTACACCCCTGGGGGCCTGCTTACACCCCTGGGGGCCTGCTGTATACCCCTGGGGGCCTGCCTACACCCCTAGGGGCCTGCTGTATACCCCTGGGGGCCTGCTTACACCCCTGGGGGCCTGCTTACACCCCTGGGGGCCTGCTTACACCCCTGTGGGCCTGCTGTACACCCCTGGGGGCCTGCTTACACCCCTGGGGGCCTGCTTACACCCCTGGGGGCCTGCTGTATTCCCCTGGGGGCCTGCTGTATACCCCACTGCTGGGGCCTGCTGTATACCCCACTGCTGGGGCCTGCTGTATACCCCACTGCTGGGGCCTGCTGTATACCCCACTGCTGGCGTCTGCTGTATACCCCACTGCTGGGGCCTGCTGTATACCCCACTGCTGGAGCCTGCTGTATACCTCACTGCTGGGGCCTGCTGTATACCACTGGGGGGGCCTGTATACCTGTGCTGGAGTCCACCCTCGCTTATACGCGAGTCAATAAGTTTTCCCAGTTTTTGGAGGCAAAAGTAGGGGGGTCGGCTTATACACGGGTCGGCTTATACACGAGTATATACGGTAATTTAAAAAAATATTTCTTATAATTCACATTTCACACCAAATAACAAAGGTAATTCGATCCCCAGTTACAGGGAAAAAGAGCCCGGTAAGCTCACGCTAGATTTCAGGAGCTGTGAAGTTACATTGATGCAAGGGTAAAGCTGAAGACCTGGTTGTAATGACTCAGTGTCAAAGAGAAGAATCTGGCCACTTTTGCAGGGGTTGAACTATTCTTAACTATGCCAGATGTACTATTCCATTATTCTGCAAGTCAAGGGACATGAGTCATTGTTTAAAATGAGTCTGTTTGGAGCCCCTTTTTGTATGCTACATTGTGCTTATTTGATTGCAGATTGCATCAGCACCTTATGGTGTTTTAGACTGCTTTATTTGGAGGACAATTATGTGTGGTGTTCTACTTCACACCTCTGTTTTGTATTCCAGCCCACGGATGTGCTGTATTTAACGGGAGGGGGGGTTAATGTGGCGCATCTGAGGTTCGGTTACCACTATGGTACTGCACCTATCCAATAGGTGTGGCATCATGCTCACAAGTAAGAAGGGAAAGCTTAGCTGAGACCCCCAACACACACCCACACACTATCCAAACTCCAGGCCAGGTAGATGCTGGTTAGAAGAGACTCACATTCAAAGCAGTCCCCATCTACTGGCTGGAGGCAGAAGTAAGGTTATGGGTGGGAGGCAAACAGAGGGAAGTGAGTTCTAGTGAAGTCAAGAGCTGGGAAGGAGCAGGACACACGTGGGTCAGCTGTGAATCCAAGGCCTGAGGATCTGAATCTGCTGCCGGATGTGCAGCCGGGAAGATAGACTAGGTGCACAGGGGTACCAGCCCCAATTTGGCCTGCATATCTTCAGGACAAGATGAGAAACAGGAGGTCACTGGGCTGCTTGTACAGTGACTACCATCGTGCACTCTCCCAAGGCTAAGGAACTATATAAGGTCAAGAGGACTTGCAAGGCAGTCGCTCAGAGGACCTGCAGTCACCTGCCTACCGGGACTTGTAACCCCAGGACACTAGAAGGACAGGGGGTAGCAGTGTCAGACAGCAAGGGCAGCAAGGAAGCCCATGTTCCCTGTGTCTCAGCACAGTGGACCCAGACTACTTGTGAGCTGGCCAGGCTACAATCCTGGTGAATACAGTACCCCGCTGGGTTGTGTCTAAACTGGACTACAGTAAAGGTGACCGTTAACAGCTGCAAGAATCCTGTGTCTGTCACTTTATTAACTTTGCCTCTCTGCACCCCTACACCTTAAGCTATTACAACCACCACCATCACTACTTCACTTCATTACACCCCCAGGGGCCCGCTCCATCTGAGGAGAGTGCTCCAACTAGCTGCTCAACCACCTATCCCCTGGGGGCTACAATATGCAGTGCTGGTCATCCCTGACCAGAAACCTCAGATGGTGTCACGACAATCTTTTCCCCTTTAAATTCCCCTTTAGTATGTCCAGTATCGGCCATGACCTCAGGGACAGCCACCGTGACATCCATCAGACTGACCCCGGATGGTCGAGTACCCCGGCCCATTCATCGCAACATTTTGGCATCACAAACAGGATTTAGGAACCCCATTAACCAGGGTCCTGTGTGCCGTTGGATGTGTCAAAGACTGTGTGTTATTGAACTGTGTAATGCCATGCTGTGGAACCATATGCTGGGCTAGGGGAGTGTCTTGTCCTCCCATCATGGGAAGAGCTCTCCAGCAGCGCCAAAAATGCAGCCAGACCCCCTGTATGGACTCTAATGCTGGCTGGTGTGTCTGTCAGCCAGGATGCACCACCCCGTGTAATGCAATCCTGTGCAAAGAGCAAGCACCACCTCCAAAATGGTGGAGGCTACAGCACACTAAGACAAAGGAAGAAGTGTGTGCCTGCACATTGAAGAATAAGGACACTACTAGAGAAGTCCACATGTGTTGGCAAGGAAGCTCCATGTCAGAGAAAAAGGCAGTGGCAGCCCCAAGTGATGCAGATGATGCGGCCGAGAGTCCGGCAACGGCAGTGCCTGGTGGCCTCTGGATGGAGTGAGGCTCATTTCGGCCTAACCCTGTGGCCCCCTGTCTCTTGACCACAGAGGTGAAAGAGCTGGAGCAGCAGCTCACAAGGATTCAAGCCTCTCAGCATGCAGAGTGGTATTGTAAGTGAGCAGAAACCTGGCTACAGGAGACAGCAGCGCCCGCAGTAGAGAGCATCAAGGAGCCTATCAAACCAGTACAACTGGATGAAGGTACTGTGACTGGCTCGGTTACTGCCCTTGTCCTGGTGGGCCCTCTAGAGACCCCACCACAGTTCTTCCTTCACCCCTGGGAGGTGCCCTACCATTATGGGGTGAACAAGGCAGGTGAGCGACTTCCCAGAGAAAAACCCATGGCCCCGCTAGAGCCCATCAGGAAAGATGGGACAGGAGAGTTAAAGGTTGAAGCCCTTTACCTCAGATGGGTATGGCCAGGGAACAATCTTATTGGGTCCCTGTGAGACCCTGCCTTGGAGCCATTAATGGTCAGCCCATACCAGAGGCATCCAGAGAGGAGCCTGAGATGATCTTGGAGGAGACCTTTTATTAAGAATGACAGGCGGCGCAACAGGTGGCCGCAGCAGCTGAGGAGACGCACCTGGCCCAGTATAGAGCAATACAGTTCCAAACACACAAGGAGAAGCGTGAACAGAGAAAAGCAGCCGAGAGGGAGCCTCAGGTTCGGAGAATGGGATCGGTGTTGACCTTTGATCTGTATAAAGGTTTCGGCTTTATAATAGAACTGAGTCTGCGCACTGAGATCTTTGTCAACAGAAAGGATGTGGAGAGGCATCTGCCTCGTGGTGCCACGGGCCATGACCTTTACCTGGGAGATTTGGTTGAGTACACCCACCAATTCAGCCAAAGAGGGTGGTACGCAATTAATGCAACTCGGGTCCAGTCCGGAGTGAGTAAAGTGTTTCTGACACCATCCTCGCCTACTGTTGCTGGCCACGATAAAATTAGCAAGCCCCCGGCAGCCTACAAACCCACGGCGGACCGTCCTGTAGAAACGGAGAGACCTAACCCTTGTGAACAATGACCGGAGTTTGGGTGAGGGATTCTTCGCTTTATGAAGGAGCGTGTGGAGATTCTGACAACACCTGGTACAAGGGGAGATTGCTCTGCGAGTGCCCCCTATTGCACCATAAATGCGGGAGGCCAAGTTCCTCATACCTCCTCTGGCCGATGGAGTAAGTAAAATGACTACTTGAACTGTTTAAGCTACTGCTGAAGTGTCGCACCATTGTGACTGTTTTAATCTGTTTTGATTGTTTATTGTGATGTGGATGTTTATAGTTAATGGATGATTATGTGAACTGTTCTTGAAAAGTTGTCTAGCACAGTCTTAGATAGTATATTGTGTAAGTTAATAAGAAGCCCGTCCAGGCCATAACACTTAGCAATCTTAAGATAATTATGGACAATTGGACCACAGGACTTTGTGGAGGCCAGTACTTCAATATGTAAATAGTTGTGCCTCGTAAGGCTGCTTTCACATTGCGATTTTTTGCAATCCGTGGCTGTCCGTTGTAAAATGGACAGCCACGGATGAGATTTAGCCCCCATGAATCCCTATGAGCACGGATTAGTGCTCTATTGCCATCCGATTTGTGTAGGATCCGATTCTGTCCGATTTTTTACTGTACCCAAAATCAGAGATTGCTCAAATTTTGGGCACAGCGGACCAAATCGGACAGAATCGGATCCGACCCGGTCCATGGCAATTAACATGGGGGCCTATGGAGCATGTTTCCGGAAAAACATTGGATAGTTTCCCGGACCCGATGTTAGTGTACTGAGCATGCTCAGTACACTAAAACTGCTCTGTTCTTGTTTAATTTCACTCCCTCAATGTATATACAAATATTGTGGAAGTAAAATTAACTAAAGCAACTGTTAAAAATAAAAAAAATATACCCTCACCTCTGTTTTGTACTCCAGCCCACGGACTTGCTGTATTTAACAGGGAGGGTGAATGTGAAGCCTCTGCAGTTCGGTCACCAATATGGTACTGCACCTATCCAATAGGTGTGGCATCATGCTCACAGGTAAGAAGGGAAAGCTTTGCTAAGACCCCCAATACACACCCAACACTATTCATACTCCATGCCAGGGAGATGCGGGCGGAAGAGACTCACATTCAGAGCAGTCCCCATCTACTGGCTGGAGGGAGGAGTTAGGTTAGAGGTTATCGGCAAACAGAAAGGAGTGAGTTCTAGTGAAGTCAGAGAAGGAGAAGGAGCAGGACACACGTGGGTCAGCTGCGAATCCCAGGCCTGAGGATCCGAATCTGCAGCTGGCTATTCAGCAGGGCAGAGAGACTAGCTGCAGTAGGGGTACCAGCCCCAAATCAGCCTGGATATCTTCAAAACCAGCCGAGAAACTGGAGGTCATTGGGCTGAATGTACAGTGACTACCATCATGGCTCTCCCAAGGCTAAGGAACTATATAGGGTCAGTAGGACTTGCAAGGCAGTCGCTCAGAGGACCCACAATCCTGGCAGTTCCATGAAAAATTCTGACAAGGAAAAGTGCCCACAGGCAACCTTACACCTAAACCCTAATCCTAACCCCAGCCCTGTGGGCAATTTTCCTTGAGGGCATTTTTCTGCTCACCTCTCCTGGCAAGGGTATAATTCTATAGTATGTAAGTCTAAGGACCATGGTTTCAGATGGTGGTTTACAGGAGAGCTCTACTACCCAACACTCAGCTCATACATTTGTTTGCAGAACCCAGGTTGGGACAATCTGGTCACATGTTTAAATACCTCACTGTGCATGGTCGGCTTCCTAAGCTTACCGCTTTCTTCTCTCAGTGAATGCCTAGCCCATCAAATGTGTGGCGTTGCTGGGGGAAGTTGGCCCTGGATCCCCAATGTTTTGGAGGATTTGATCCCTGGTGAGCCATCTTGTGTACTTGCTGGGTATATACTATATGCTATTGACTGATGATCCAACAAAATCTTACCGGAACATGGAACCCTCACCCCTGTGTTATCTGAGTACTGTCATGCCCACGGGAAGGGAGTATGGAAGTTTAGTGGGATTAGCGCCGGCTCATTAGTCTTTCTAAAGACAGCCATGCAAGTGGATGAGAACATCCCTAATTTTTGTGTCCCGAGAATGCACAAATGCAAGTGTGAAACCGGCCTAACTCAGTGACAAAGCACCATAAATTTAAAGCACTGAGTTAGGCTGGTTTCACATTTGCATTTGTGTCTGCGGCAGAGATCTCCCACTCCCGGCCACCGCCGAGATCGCTGATTGGCCACCGGGAAAGATTTCAATGTGATCCGCAGCATTCTCCTGCGCTGTCATGCGGAGGACACTGCGGATCCATTGAGATCCATGCATTGTTTGTGCGCTTGCTGATAAAACAAGCGCCCATGAAGGCGCAAAAATGCAACAGGCTGTGTTCGGAGGGTGCACAAATTATGTGCATTCGAACGCAACCGCATCCGAACGCAGCCAAACGCAGGCACCATGCATTCCCATGTTAAACATAGGAACACAGTGCGCATGAATTTGGCTGCGTTCGGTGCGCTGCGTTGACAAACGCAAATGTGAAACCGGCCTTATAGGTCATTTTCCCAAACTATTTACAAAGACCATGAACCTAAAATGTTTTTATGAATAGCTTATGTTAGAATGGACTTAAATATGCAAGAATATTTGAGAAGTCTTTCGATTTATCACTTTTAGTTAAAATCTTATTCTCCCTCAAACTGTTACCAGGATCACTGATGATAAACTCCCTTCACGTAGATGGTGTTATCAGCCCCTTTGGCCTTTCTTTGGTTATACCAATCTTTTACATAATTACCGTATATACTCGCGTATAAGCCGAGTTTTTCAGCCCAAAAATTGGGCTGAAAAGTACCCCCCTCGGCTTATACGCGAGTCAGTGCGGGGGCTGCTGTATACAGCGGTATAAAGCAGCCCCGCATCCCCAGTAATGCAGGGCCCCCCCCCTCATGCTCCGGTCACCTGTAAAGCAAGTTATACTTATCAGTGCCCGCTGCCGTCCGCGCCCGCCGCTGCCGACATGCGATCCTCCATCTTCATGCATCTTCTTCCTGCTTCTGTGCGCGTCGCAGGCAATGACGTCATTACCGGCGACGCGCACAGGAAACAGGAAGAAGATGCATGAAGACGGAGGATCGGGATGTCGGCAGATGCGGGCGCAGACGGCAGCGGGCACTGATAAGTATAATTTGCTTTACAGGTGACCGGAGCATGAGGGGGGGGCCCTGCATTACTGGGGCTGCCTGTATACTACCACTGGGGCTGCTGTATATAGGGGCCCTGCATTACTGGGGCTGCAATACCACTGGGGCTGCTGTATATAGGGGCTGCAATACCACTGGGGCTGCAATACCACTGGGGCTGCTGTATATAGGGGCCCTGCATTACTGGGGCTGCAATACCACTGGGCTGTTGTATATAGGGGCTGCAATACCACTGGGGCTGCAATACCACTGGGGCTGCTGTATATAGGGTCCCTGCATTAATGGGGCTGCAATACCACTGGGGCTGCTGTATATAGGGGCTGCAATACCACTGGGCTGCAATACCACTGGGGCTGCTGTATATAGGGGTTTGCAATACCACTGGGGCTGCTGTATATAGGGGCTGCTGTATACACCACTGGGCTGCAATACCACTGGGGCTGCTGTATATAGGGGCTGCAATACCACTGGGGCTGCTGTATATACCACTGGGGCCTGCTGTATATCATACTGCTGGGGCCTGTATACCACTGCTGGGGGCTGTATACCTGTGCTGGGGTCCACCCTCGGCTTATACGCGAGTCAATAGATTTTCCCAGGTTTTGGGGCAAAAGTAGGGGGGTCGGCTTATACACGGGTCGGCTTATACACGAGTATATACGGTACTTTTTTGTGCTTTTTCACTGTTATCTCACATTTTACTAATAGACGATTTATAATTTTGACATAGACCATGACAAATTTTGAGGGTCAGGCATAATTGTGCAACTCCTCACTTGAAAGATTTGTGGAAAACCACCATAGACCACATTTCTAGAAGACATTGATTTTTTTAAGGTTGATATAGCTTTCATTTTCAGCTTTCTTCCATAAGTAGAATATGCCTCAACAGGAGGTCAAACAAGCTATTACGGTAAATCTTGAAAAAAGCATTATCACCATTGCATGATCATTATTTCTATTTGATAAAAAACAAATCTCATGACTGTGAGTAAAAGAGAGCTATTAGGTTTACGAAATTTTACTGTATGTACTATGCTGTAAGTATCTTATCAATCATATTTTAGTCTTGTATTACTTATCACTCCAAAGACGTCTTGCTCCATTGTCACAACTGTGGTGGTCTTCACCTGGACTGTAAGTGATGACATTAATTCCATACAGGCACCAGACTGATGAGGCCACTGATTGACTGATGGCTGGGATTCCATCCCTTTGATTGTGATGACATTTTCTACATCAGTCACCTGACTCTTATGCTAGCGCTTATGTTCAGGGGTCAGCTGATTGTATAGATGGGACAACATCACATTTGGTCCCCATAGAGACAACTGGATCTATGCTGATGAGGCAGAAGTTATAGAAGTAATATTTATTATTCTGGCCACTTACTCATCTTCTAATTGCCACCCTACTCACTGTGTCTTTCACTCAGCTCCCCCAGTTCCTAATTATCGCTCTGAGTTGCTTTGTCTTGGTTGTGAGTCATTGAGGGGCGCTATCAAACTCTGCAGGATTTTCTATCCATCCTGTCCTGCAGACATTTTCTCCCCTAGCCTATCACCTGCCAGTAGGTGATATATCATGTGACTCCACCCATCATTCTTTGATAGAACATTGGTTCCTAGTTGCTCATCAGCCAGAGTCCTGTTCTTGTGTTTACCTGTCCTGTCAGATCCTCAGCTTTGAACTCCAATCCTGTGTTGCCTGCCCGACCTTGAACCATCTGTCTACACCTCTGATTTTCCCTCCTTCACCTTGCTCTCATGTCTCTGACCCTCAGGTCAGCTGCTACAGTTTTGGGAACCGCCCTGGAGTGTTACATGGTGTCTACGGGTAGCCCAGCCTATCCTCACAATCAGAAGCTCTAGTCAAGGCCCAGTAGACACTTAGCCATGACTCGTCAGTGTAAGTGCAGCATGTGTGCACCCACAATTTTTACAATATTAACCTATATTTCTATACACAATAATCAGTTCCCTGTGACCATGTTTGAAAAAAGTATGGAAATGGTAGTCCTTAAAGTGGACCTGTCACTGGGTTAAAGCTGGATAGTTATTTCATGCTGCTCTATTAAGTATTTAAATTCCCCAAACAGCTGCAGCTGGGTTTTTTAGTGTTAATTTTTATGATGTTTACTCACAAGATTCCTTGGGGGCATGTCTTTAGGGAGGACTGCATCATTAGCCTCTGAGCAATGTCCCCTTAGCACTAAATATCTAAAACAAGATGGCAGATTTAACAAAAAATATATAAAAATGGCATACTCAAGTGAGCAATGGAGAAATATACCTGCAACTATTGGCCACTTTTGATCTACTGACAAGTCCTCTTTAAAACAACGTGCCCCCAAATATGACCTGTTATTTAAATTATTTTTTTGTGATTATTTTTTTAATTAGTTGGCATTTTTTAATCTCAATTTTCATTGAAATAAAAAAAAAAAAGTAAACCTGCAACTTTCATACTAGTCTTTGGTATTTATGTTCATACTTCTTGGCATTTCAGGAACAGTTTTCAGAGGATCCACCAATCCCAATAGGCGATGTCATAGTTGACCCTACTCCCCCTCCCTTCACAATGATCTTTCATTAGATGCTCCTATTAAAAATAGTTGGATCCAAATTTGCTCATTATGGCTATGGACATTTGTTATTTCCTGAAACAATAGCAACGTTGGAGTCAAAATAAACCTAAGTATCCAATGAAAAATTACAAGATGTATCATTTTTAAGTTTTAATAAAGACTATGATATGGAAAAAAAACTGCCATAATGTAACATAAAATATGCATATAACAGACTTTTCTGATAACACAATTCTCTTTAAATTAGCTGATTGGTGATATAGCTATACAGTGGTCTCCTTATCATTTCTATGTTTTTGAAGGTTCTACATCTCTGATTAATTTAGGTTTTTCCAGGTTCATAGAAAAAGTCTTTAAATGGGTTGTCCAGGACTTTAACACTGATGACTTATTGTTAGGATATGTCATCAATGTCACTTTGGTGAGGGTGCAATATCCGACACTCCTGCTTATCAGCTGTTCTCAGTGCCACTGCAGGTCGGAACTACTCAATTTTGGACCTGCATCGCTCTATCAACAGTATAAAGACCATGGCCGGGTTCTGTTTTTCCATCCCCAACTCTTATCTATAAATGGAAGATGTGCATAACGGGACTGTGGCCACTATTCTGTAAATGGAGCAGTGAAGCTCTGAAACTAAATAGTTCTGGCTGGGGTGGCAACACCAAGGACAGCAAGATTGGTGGTGGTGCCAAGTTTCGCTCCCCAACCCATCAAACATTGATGACCTATACCGAGGACAAGTCATCAATGTTGAAGACCAGGACAACTTTTTTTATGCAAAGCTAGTAAGTCAATTCATCAGTAATGATCTGGTCAGAATTTGACCAAAAATTCTGTCAATGATGACCACTTAATATATAAGAGACAAGTGCAATAGGGTCTTGTTTGTGAAGACGATGAGAATCCTCAGGTAAAAGCTTGCTCACAGAGGTTGTGTAAGATACAACCATCGGAATGGCCCAATGACGAGTTCAGCAGCCCTATCAATGTCAAAGGGCTGACAATGGGATGAGAAGGGTTATTCAATACATTTTGGAGTGGATACTCCTCCTTCAGGACTATCAAGACGCAAGAAGAAGTTCTGAAGGCATACCCACTCCGAAATGCATTGAATAAAAAGCTTTCCCAGGATCCTGCGTTCATCTTCTTTCCATGAAAGCGTGGCTTTTAACCTTTCTCACACCAATGATGACCACTTAGCATCTTCTCAATCAAACGCCATTTTGAAATCTACAATTAAATATAAGAGGTCCTATATTAAAATGTTATCGTGTCTGCTAAATTCTCTTGGGGAGTTCAATTTTTAGTAAAACAATTTCTTTATGGTACATTTCACGTCCTTATTTCTTACACTGTAGATAAAAGGGTTCAACATCGGAGTCACAACGGTATACAGGATTGATACAGTCTTGTCTGTTTCAGGTAAATAGGCAGAGCGCGGTCGTAGATACATGAACATAATTGTCCCATAGTAGAGAGTGACCACGATGAGGTGGGAGGCGCATGTTGAGAATGTCTTCTGCCTCCCTTGAGAAGACTGGATCTTCAAGATGGCGGTGATGATGTGGATGTATGAAATGAGAGTTAAGAAGAAAGCCATCATAACGATGATACTCGCGGAAACGTACATCGCTATTTCGTTGAGTCTGGTGTCTCTGCAAGATATTTGCAAAATTGGAGGTATCTCACAAAAGAAGTGGCTGATATGGTGGGACTTGCAGTAGGGAAGTTGGAACGTAATAAACACATGGATAGTGGAGTTCATGAAGCACGCCACCCATGACCCTACTGCTAGAATAATGCACAACTGCTTGCTCATGATGGTGTTGTAGTGCAACGGCTTACAGATGGCAGCAAATCGATCAAAGGCCATAACTGCAAGTAATATACACTCAGTGGCCCCTAAGGCTAAAGAGAAATACATTTGGAACGCACATCCCAACAAGGAAATTCTTCTGTCCTTGGCAAGAGTGTTTACCAAGATTTTGGGAACTATGGTGGATGAGAAGCAAATGTCAATAAAAGAGAGATTACTCAAGAAAAAGTACATGGGAGTCTGCAGAGTTGGGTTAATCCTCACCACTATAATCAGTAGAAGATTTCCCGCCAATGTTACAATATACATCACCAAGAACAGGAAGAAAAAGATATCCTGAAGATAAGGAACGTCCGATAATCCAAGGAGGATGAACATGTCTGGAGATGATAAGTTTGTAGAGTCCATAATATGCGTCTGCGAAATGCTAAGGAGGGATGTGAAAGGTCTAATGTAAAATTTAAAAAAACTGAATTATTTTTCTAACTTTTCCCCATTAACTAGAGATGAGGGAATTAATTTCTGTTAAACTTCTCCAAATTCGAAGAATTTTCAAAATTTTCATTATTTGCTCCATGTGAAAGGTCTAAAATAAACACTGCCATTTTATACAGTACATAAAGAGTGAATAAACCAGAGAAAGCTCATATGGAAATAGAAAAATTGCAAATTTGTAAAGATTTGTGCTACTTGCAAAAACAATGCCCACTGACCTATTATTCAAAGCAAAAGATTGCATAAGCCAGAGAAGGCTGACATGACCTCAGACACAGCCAGCCAGGCATTTCCATAATACCTTGCAGCTATCACATCACATGGTATTGCATAGTCAATTAGGAGGGACTATTAGAGTCTGTATAAAAGTCTAGGCAGGGAATGCAGCAGTCATTTTGTGGTTAATCTGGATAGTGTGATGACATTACAGTTTAGCAATAGAGATTAGAAGGGAGAGAAACTTTTGAAACAGTAAATAAACATTACATATTGAGTATGTGAAGACGGGTACTATCCATTTACACATAGCCTCCTATGTTGAGGTCGGTTTGGCATCACTAAGGCTTTATTGGTGTTGAAGAGCTGAAAATGTTTCAATTCTTCTGGGGAGATCTCATAGGATTTACATCTATCCAGGACAATTGAAGACTTTGTGATTTGCAGCAATCAGTTAGAGGGGAATCACATTTTTGAGTAAAAATCAATGAACCTGGAGAATAAGAATTTGAAATAATAAGCTCCTCTCTACAAACTATGTATAGTATAACTGCATATTTTTTATTATTTAAATGTATTGTTTTTTGGTTTATTATTCTTGTAAAAGTGAGATATATTCTAAAATCAGAACAGAATTGCAGCATTTTTGCCACCATTTGTGGCCTAACTAGTTTTGCCATGACTTGGCCACTTGCATTGCTGTAAAAGGAGGAAGTGAGCGCGAGGATAAAAAAATGATATTGATATCATTTTAGGGTTACCTCTATAGGCCACGTAGGTCATACCAACCCAAAAGCTCATTGGTTTCAGTGTTCCAGTGTCTGTTGGTTCATCTGTTCCACAGATTTTCATTTCCATTCAGGCTGAGGCAAAGTACCTGATAATGAGTTTGTCTCTGCTTTCCTGTTATACGGTATTTCTGGACCTCACGGGGCTGTATGGTCCTAGTAAAAGGGATGAGAGGGAGAGAGGTGCAGATCTAAGTGTAGATGTATATAAGTCCAACCATATATTTGTAGATAATTCCCTCACCTTTCCATCGTCTTGTATGGCATATATCATCAAGGTGCTGGAGCAACACAATTCTTCCTGGTCTGCAGCTTTATGCCGGATATTCAGCCTGTGCGCTCTGTCAGCAGTATTCAGATTGAAACGGACATCCGGTGGAGATCACAGGCGCTCCCAGGAAGAAATACAAGCTTCTGTTCTTACTTCCAAATTATTTTTATTCACATTAAAACTATGCGTTTGGCTAAAAAATTTACAACATAGCCTCCCTCAGGTGACCCGAGGAAGGCTATGTTTTAAAGTTTTTAGCCGAAACGCATAGTTTTAATGTGAATAAAAATAATTTGGAAGAACAGAAGCTTGTATTTCTACCTGGGAGCGCCTGTGATCTCCACCGGATGTCCTTATCAATCTGAATCTCTGCTTTCCTGGTGCTTCCACATCTGCAATTCTGCTGTGTCTGAGTCATTAATAATTCATCTCAGCTATCCTGTTGTTTCTACATCTTTAACTTTGTTGTCTAAAATTCCTGACAATAATCTAATCTCGATTTTTCTAGTACTTTTGCATCTTCTATTCTGCTATTGCAGTGTTGCCCACAGTTTTGGCTCTGCAGCATCTAATACTTTCACCCTTTTGTCAACCTGTATATCCTTGTGTAGTGATCCACAAGACATCCTGCAAGTCAAGCTCCTCTGCATCATTGCATTTGGTTTGTGCTGTTCACCCTGACATATAGCTTAGAGAATCCAGCTCATTGGGTAAACCCATGACACACAGTAAGGGTAGGGGCGCACGACCGATTTCTCCACATCTGAGAAAAAAGGTCTGGTTATTCTGACCAGTTTGATCAGTGTGTCATCGTTTTTTCTCAGGTGTGGATAGAGAAGAAGAGGGGTGAGGAGAAAGGTTCTCCACCTTCTCCGTTCTGTCAGGCCATGAAAATCGGGCCACAGACGGAATGTCATCCAGTTTTATTGACAGACCCATAGACTTGCATTGCTGATTTTGATCTGACCCTTTGATGAAATTCTGACATATCTCCGACTTCTTTCATGAAAGGAAGGAGAGAAGCGCACAATAAAATGCACCTGCTGGTCTAGTGGTAATAAAAGAATTACTTGGGAGATTAGCCTCTCACCTTCACTGGTTGTGCACCCCTGCACAAGCCCAGTGATTCACTTGTTGGTGGAGGCTCCGGCGTTGCTGCTGCCATACGGGTCTTCCTAGATCCGGTCACATGATCAACAATCCAAATTCTTTCATGGACCTTGTGGTTCGAGAAAAATTTGGACATGTTCGCAGCCCCAGAAAATATCATGGGTATGAGTGCTATCCGTGGAAATCACAAATAGCACTTGTATGAAAAAATTGGTCATGTGTATGAGCCCCAAGGGCAATACAGGTCTCTGGTTTGGGTGGTGTGAGTTTCCTTTCACATTTTGTAGGAGCATTGGAGTATTGCCTTGAAATACCTACCTACTGGATTGAGTGTCTTCAATATAAGAGCAAAAGATATTTCTGCTCACCCACTTGGTGCACAACTCGATTACTCAACATAGAAAATCTAAAGAAAGGAAGGAACAGGACTCCCAAAGTCCAAAGAAGTAAAAAATTGTATTCATAGTAAAAACAAGGTGACAAGACTGACAATGGTACAAAAATATATTTACGAGAAGGGTACAGACAAAAAAGCGGAGGGGGGGGGGGGGGGGGGGCAATGCATTTCTGTCCAACAGGGCATAGACATAGACTGAGGTCCAAACAGGACAGAAACGTGTTTACCATTTTTAGCCTTGTCACCTTGTTTTTACTATGAATAAAATGTGGTACATTTTTGGACTTTGGGAGTCCTAACCCTTATTTTCTTCGGATTTTAACTTTAATATTAGTAATGCCATTGAATAGAATTTTTTCCACTAAGATTCCAGATTGCATTGTATGAATAAACGCACAATTAGATTGGGATGTGGCAAACTTAAATTTGTTCTTTACCTTGGAGAATGCAAGAATTCCAATATGGTAAAACTGCAAGTTTACCTGCAGCCCCATAGAAAGCCACAGGTCACACATCGTGGGGATAAATAGCTCGGTTTCATGTAACTACACCTGTCGTTCAGCTGTAGCAGATGGCAAATATTGAGCAGATTAATCTCGCCCTTTATATAAGAGTAAGGCAAATGGCAAGGCACAATTAAGTAGTAATATTAGGACTAATCCCAGTTCAGTAGGAGTCTCAGGGGTTTCCAGATTTATTATTAACTCCTTGAATAACTTCTGCTTGTGTCAGTACAGGTAGAATTACATAGAGTGTTTAAAGTAACACTAAATCTAAGAAGGAATTATTACAAAATCCAATAAATCTAGTTGGTCAATCCACCGCAATTTTAGTATTTAGATATTATCAGTCTTGTAGAATTTTTGTAGCAAACACGAGGTTACTCTCATTGGATTAGTTTAATTTTTGCTATTACTCTAGACAAAACTGGGTCACAGCTAGGTTATGACATCCTGAGACTACTACAAATGCTTGAAAGGCTGGGTTTCAGCTATATGATTGAAAATCAACAATGAAGAAATAGAAATAGCACACTGTTTCATCTTCCCTGCATCCCTCATTGATTGTAACGGCTTCTCTACAGCTGAAATCAAGCAGCGACTTGTTGGTATGGGTAGTAGGGCAATGATAAACATGGACAGGGCCGCACCGTCCAATGGACAATGTGAGCCACAAGGCTCAGGCGGCAAGCAGGGAGGAGAGCGGCAGAGCAGAGCTGAAGGGGGCGGCGCTAATGCGCACGTAGCTCCCTTCCTCTCCTGCCTCTTGTTAGCGGCTGGTAAGATCACAGTGCATGCTGCTGCCGGAGAAGACAACCTCCCCCTGTCTGTGCTCCTCACTGGTAGCACCCCGCCGCTCCTCAATGCCGCCCAGGGCCAATGGCAACTTCCCCACAACCCCCCCACTTTTTGCCTCAGGCGGCGGGGAGGCTTGATGCACCCCTGAACATGGAGCAACTGTGGAAGTACAAGGACATCTTGATCCGTACAAAACTATGATTGGTTAAAGCCATTGCATTCTCCATTCGCATTGTACGGGTGCGAAACATGGACCTTGACAAAGAAAGATTGATTCCTTCAAATTGTGGTGCTGGAGGAGACTCCTATGAATTTTCTAGACAGCCAAGATCACAAATCAGACTGTCCTGGAATGTGTCAATCCACAGACATCCCTGGTAGTAAAAGTTATAAAACATAAACTCTTTTACTTTGGCCATGTGATGAGAGCAAAGTCCCTGGAAAAGGACATGATGCTTGTTATGGTTATTGGCAGTAGAGGTCACAGAAAACCTAAGACCCGTTTCTGGACACCATCATGGCAGACACGGGAATGAACATCAGAGAACTGAAAGATGCTGTGACAGAGAAGCTTGGAAGAAATGGTTCACATGGTGCCAAATAGTTGGACACAACTGAATGGATGAAATTGATGATACGTCCTGAGACTGTTGCCAGTGCTGGAAAAGCTGGGTTATAGAACAGTGATGTTCTTTTCTGAAACTGCTACAAAGGTAGAAAAAGCGGATGGCATGCCTCAGGATTTGAACCAGCTAGTCTGTGTTGTGTGATTTTCTTCTTTCTCCTTTGAGCCATAGTGGGTTCTGTTTCTTTGTAACTTTGCTCCTGAGGAAGTGTACAGTGTGTACACGAAACGCATAGTTTTCTAGAATAAAAAGAAAGTTATATCACTGCTTGGTCCTTGGATTAACTCCTTGTGAACTTTGGACTGGAACAGCGCGATCCTGAAAGCCGGACTTCTCCCTTTCTATACATGCAATTCTAGTGACCGGCTGATTGCTGCAGTTCATCGGATCCTACCCATTTGTGCTTATGGTTGTTGTGTTCCACACAACTGAACCAGGTGAGTGGATCCATATCTGTGAAACGATTTTACCATTGGATAAGACCATATTGGGGCTTCTGTCTCCCCTTTTTTAAGAGAGATTTTGGACATACAATATTTTTTAATTAAATTTATGTCATGTAGTGCATTTTATCTGCCTGTAAATGTTATGTTGACACATGAATTATTACACCCTGCCTCTGACTGTGGCTGATAGGCTTTAGTACTTGACCGGCCATAATAGTGCCATCCATCTGCCATAAAAAGTTATTTTAATTCCATAGTATGAATGACTATTAGTGAACAGGCATAACTCCCCCTTTATAACTCCTTAGATGCCTTGGATGAAGAGGGAAGCCATTTAGAGAGTAGAAAAACATACTTGCTCCACTTCCTGTACAGAGACAAAGACTAGCTCCCACTTCCTGTAGAAAGATTTGCCTACACTTCCTGTAGAAAGACAAAGGCCTTCCCCCACTTTCTTTACAGACAGAAAGACTTGCCCCTACTTGTTGTAAAAAGATAAAGACTCATGTACATTTCCTTTAGAGCCACAAAGGCCTGCCGCAACTTCCAATATTGAGACAAAGACTTTCCCTAACTTCTTGTAGAAAGATGAATGTCTACACTTCTGGTATAGAGACAAAAACTCACCCTCACTGAACGTACAGAGACAGAGACTTTTCCCCACTTCCAGTAGAAAGTTGAAGACTTGCCCACACTTCCTGTAGAAAAATAAAGACTCTCCCCCAATTTCTATAGACAGACCCATCACTATTTTCTACTGAAGGACAAAGATGTTCTCCCATTTCCTGTAGAAAGATGAAGACTTACACTTCCTGTAACTAGACAAACACCGGACCACACTTCCTGTTGAAAGACAAAGTAGTACTGTACACCAGGGGTCCTCAATCACTGGTCCGCGGCCCAGGACCGGGCCGTGGGGGTCTTTGTGCCGGTCCGCGGCGTCCTGTCGGCTTTCCCGACCCCCTGCCATGTCCCCGCCCACCGCGCCCGTCACCTGCTGCATTACACTGCTGAGGTCTCTGCGTCAGCTGCTTAGTTATACGAGGGAAGCTGTCGGCCAATCAGTGCAGCAGCCATGCCCTGATTGGCCGACTGCTTCGCTCGTATAACTAAGCAGCTGAGGCAGAGACCTGCCTGGAATTTCATATCTCGCGCTATTTCCAAGCGCATCACGTGACGCGAGATATGAAAAAACTCCGGCCACGTCTCTGCCTCAGCTGCTTGTACTGCCTGCAGGAGAGGTGAGCTTCAGCTGAAGAGCCGCTCTCTCTGTGTGAGGGCAAGTGTGGGAATGATTGAGTGTGGGGGTATTCAGGGGTCAATGTGTGTGTGGGCAATGACTGTGTGTGTGTGGGGGGGGTTATACAAGGGGCAATGGCTGAGTGTGGGGGGTATTCAAGGGTTAATATGTGTGTGGGCAATGACTGTATGTGTGTGGGGTTATACAAGGGGCAATGGATGAGTGTGGGAAGTATTCAAGGGTTAATGTGTGTGTGGGCAATGACTGTGTGTGTGAGGGGGTTATACAAGGGGCAATGGCTGAGTGTGGGGGTATTCAAGGGTTAATGTGTGTGTGAGCAATGACTGTGTGTGTGGGGGGTTATACAAGGGGCAATGGCTGAGTGTGGGGGGTATTCAGGGGTCAGTGTGTGTGTGGGCAATGACTGTGTGTGTGGGGGGGATATACAAGGGGCAATGGATGAGTTGTGGGCAGTATTCAGGGGTCAATGTGTGTGTGGGCAATGACTGTGTGTGTGGGGGGGTTATACAATGGGCAATGGCTGAGTGTGGGGGGTATTCAAGGGTTAATGTGTGTGTGGGCAATGACTGTGTGTAACCACCCGGGGGTCTGCCGCCCGTGCCCCGCGGCCTGCTGCCTCCACTCTTCCGGCTCTTACCGCTCCTGTCCGGTGTCACGGATCCTGGGTGTTGTCCGTCCACCGACGGCTCCGGGGCGCTGGCAACCGCCGCCTACTGGTCGGTCGGGTTGCGGCTTCCAGGACTCCTTCTTCCTTGCCGTATGCTCCTCGGGTGCGCACGCTCGTTCCCAGCCGCAAGGTTCCAGCGCCCTCTGCTTGAGTAGCGCTGCTCTCCTCCTCACTTCCGGGGCTACTGCTTGAGCTTATGTAAATCCATCTCCGAATCAGTAACTGCCGGAGAACTGCAGGGATCAAGCTCCTCCCCTCAGCCAATCACCAAGCCTCTCTGTTCTGCCAATCAGGAGTACCCTGCTGTAATATAAGCTTCCTGTTTCCTGTCAGTCTTTGCCATGGCAATTTCTATCTAGTGAAGTTGCTATTCCTGGTCTGGTCAGGTTGTTCCTTGTTTGCATAATTACTGATATCTGTCTATTACTTCCTGCAGATCTCTTCCTCCTCGCTGACTTCAGTGTCCTTGGCCTGCTTCCCGGACCTCTTCCCTGCTGAATCGCTGTCTCCAGCCCTGCTCCGGATTCCTTGTGTTCCCGCTTCCCGTACCCAATCATATACTCTGTTGCTTTGCTTTTTACCACGTCGCCTTGGGTCGGTTTAACACTCGTGTCCGCTTCATTGGCCCACCCGTGGTTGGTACCAGCGGATCTTTTTCCTTATTCTGATTATCGTGCCCGATACCAGGACGGTTTCCGTGCGGATTATAACTCCAGGACGTGACAGAACGGAATCATACCGGTGAGCTGTCTTTCCCTACCCTTTTCCTACTGTAACATATCCCTGTATAGGGGTTAAGCGCTCCGGGGTCTCCTTCGGTGGTGTTCCGGTGCTGCGACCTTGTGGTCCTCCCCTGGGGCGTGGGTTCTTGTTATGTTATTAGAAACAATAAACCTTTTGACTCTACTGTTCTAGTCCGCTCTCTATCATCCAGGTATCAGCATCCGCACCTACGCGGTCCAGTGGGTTTACGCCTGGGGTCTGTCAGTAGGACGTGACACTGTGTATGTGGGGGAGTTATACAAGAGGCAATGGCTGAGTGTGGGGGGTATTCAAGGGTTAATATGTGTGTGTGGGCAATGACTGTGTGTGGGGGGTTATACAAGGGTCAATGGCTGAGTGTAGGGGGTATTCAGGGGTCAATCTGTGTGTGGGCAATGACTGTGTGTGTGTGGGGGTTATACAAGGGGCAATGACTGTGTGGGGATTATTCAAGGGTCAGCGTGTGTGGGGTTGTACAAGGGGCAACATCTGTGTGTGGTGAGTATTCAGGGGTCAGTGTGTGTGGGGGATTGTACAGGGGGCAGTTTGCCTGTGTGGGGATTATACAAGAGCAATGTGTGTGTGTGTGGGGTTATGCATGGGGCAGTGTGTGGGGGGAAAATTTATGCTATATGGAGGGATATGACGCTGCATTAAACTATGAAGAGCTGTGATGCTGCATTATATTATATGGATGGATATGAGGCTGCATTATATTATATGAATGGATATGAGGCTGTATTATACATTATGGAGGGCTGTGATGCTGCATTATACTATATGGAGGGCTGTGAGGCTGCATTATATTACATGGAGGGCTGTTAGGGGATATTGTGGGCTGCATTGGGTTGATAGGGATATTGCGGGCTACAAGGGGATGATGGAGATATTGTGGGCTGCAAGGGGATGATGGGGATACCATATTGGGGGATAGAAAAATAAGACATCCCCTGAAAATAAGATGTAATGCATTTTTCGGGGAAATAGGGTACTAAACCCCACCCTTCTTCCAGGGCCGGTTTTAGACCAAGTGGGGCCCTAGGCGAGATTGAGAGTGGGGCCCCAAACTATGAAATAAAAATAGTACCCGTACAGTTGTATACAGTATATACAGCAGCCCCAGTGGTATATACAGGCCCCAGTAGTATATACAGCAGCCCCAGTGGTATCCAGCAGCCTCCCCAGTGCTATATACAGGCCCCAGCAGTATTACAGCAGCCTCCCCAGTGGTATACACAGGCCCCAGCAGTATTACAGCAGCCTCCCCAGTGGTATATACAGTCCCCAGCAGTATATACAGCAGCCTCCCCAGTGCTATATACAGGCTCCAGCAGTATATAAGCAGCCTCCCCAGTGCTATATACAGGCCCCAGCAGTATTACAGCAGCCTCCCCAGTGGTATACACAAGCCCCAGCAGTATTACAGCAGCCTCACCAGTGGTATACACAGGCCCCAGCAGTATATACAGCAGCCCCAGTGGTATACAGCAGCCTCCCCAGTTGTATATACAGGCCCCAGCAGTATATACTGCAGCCCCAGTGGTATACAGAAGCCTCCCCAGTTGTATATACAGGCCCCAGCAGAATATACTCAAGCCCCAGTGGTATACAGCAGCCTCCCAGTGGTATATACAGGCCCCAGCAGTATTACAGCAGCCTCCCCAGTGGTATATACAGGCCCCAGCAGTATATACAGCAGCCCCAGTGGTATACAGCAGCCTCCCCAGTGGTATATACAGGCCCCAGCAGTATATACAGCAGCCCCAGTGGTGGTGTATACAGGCAGCCCCAGTCAGTGGTGGTGTATACAGGCAGCCCCAGTCAGTGGTGGTGTATACAGGGCCCCAGTCAGTGGTGGTGTATACAGTGCCCCAGTGGTGGTGTATACAGGGGCCCCGTTGGAGTATATACAGAGCCCCAGTCAGTGATGGTGTATACAGGGCCCCAGTCAGTGGTGGTGTATACAGGGCCCCAGTCAGTGGTGGTGTATACAGGGGCCCCAGTGGTGGTGTATACAGGGGCCCCAGTGGTGGTGTATACAGGGGCCCCAGTGGTGGTGTATACAGGGGCCCCAGTGGTAGTGTATACAGGGGCCCCAGTGGTAGTGTATACAGGGCCCCAGTCAGTGATGGTGTATACAGGGCCCCAGTCAGTGGTGGTGTATACAGGGCCCCAGTCAGTGGTGGTGTATACAGGGGCCCCAGTGGTAGTGTATACAGGGCCCCAGTCAGTGATGGTGTATACAGGGCCCCAGTCAGTGGTGGTGTATACAGGGCCCCAGTGGTGGTGTATACAGGGGCCCCAGTGGTGGTGTATACAGGAGCCCCAGTGGTGGTGTATACAGGGCCCCAGGGCCCACTGCTGCTGTATACAGGGCCCCAGGGCCCACTGTTGCTGTATACAGGGCCCCAGGGCCCACTGCTGGTGTATACAGGGCCCCAGGGCCCACTGCTGGTGTATACAGGGCCCCAGGGCCCACTGCTGGTGACTGTGTACAGGGGCCCCCTCCTCCCCTCCCTGTAAAAGAAGACACACACATCATCATACTTACTTACTCTCTGCTGCTGCCGCTGTTCGCCAGTCTGCACCGCGCTCCGACTTCTTCCTGGCTGCTTCCTGTTGCGACGACTGTGCCTGCGGCATCCGGCCGGGCCAGGGGGCCCTCTGAAGCTTGGGGGCCCTAGGCAAATGCCTAGGATGCCTGCCCTAACGCCGGCCCTGCCTTCTTCATAGCCCCACCCCATAAGTTCAAAGCCCCGCCGGGCCCCGGAAAAATGGTCTTGCATGAAGCCGATCCCCGATGCAAAAAAGGTTGGGGACCCCTGCTGTACACAATAAACACAATGATAGGCATTGAGCTAAGTGCACCCACAACACTAATACCTTCTCTACAACTAGGAGCAAGTCTAAGTCCTTGCAGAACTGTTAATTATGGATGGATTTTATAAAACTCCTCTGCTTTATTTTAACATCAGCACGTCGTTAGATATTTTCACTTGTTTCCCTTATATTTTTGATATTCTGATCTTTTTATATATTTTTTGTGATGCTGTAGATCAGGTGTACGAAACCTGTTGTTCGCGAGCCTGTGATGTTGGATTTAAAGTGAAGGTCTGCTGCAACACTAGACAATATATGTATAGGGAATAGCATAATGGCTGAATGTGACTAGCAGAGCTCTCTGCACAGCTAATAAAGACTTGGGGAAAAAAGACATGGCAGAAACTGCTTGTGAATCTAAAGAAACTTGAGAAAACTTAGCTTAAGCAGTGGCCACTGCATAAGTGCCCGGTAACCGCGTCAAGGTCTTTCTCACCTTATCAGGTCCTAACCGTGTGCGTCTCTTGCGATGAATGATGTATGTATGGGTTTTCATGCCTCTATATATAATTAAAACCAGCTGTGAGGGGTTATCCTGGACATAACTACAACAAAATGAATACCAGACTTGGCTACCGGGCGGGGGAAGGGAGCTCAGTCAAAAATCAGTAATACAAATATATAGAATAAGACCGGCACCACTGTATGCCTAGGTGAAAGCAAGAAAAAAAAAGACATTGAAAGTGAATAAGATCTGCTGCAACACTAGGCAATATATATATATATATATATATATATATATATATATGGAATAGCATAATGGCTGAATGTGAATAGCAGGGTTCTCTGCACAGCTAATAAAGACTTGGGGAAAAAAGACATGGCAGAAACTGCTTGTGAATCTAAAGAAGCTTGAGAAAACTTAGCTTAAGCAGTGGCCTCTGCATAAGTGCCCGATAACCGATGTATTTATATTACTCATTTTTGACTGAGCTCCCTTCCCCTGCCCGGTAGCCAAGTCTGGTATCCATTTTATTATAGTTATGTCCAGGATATCCCCTCACAGCTGGTTTTAATTGTATATAGAGGCATGAAAACCCATACATACATCATTCATCGCAAAAGAGGCACACGGCAAATGACGACTGCAAAGGAACTCTGCACAGTTTTGAAATGGCTACTAAGATGGTTAGCGCTGACAATGCCATCATCAGTATCACTAGTCCGGTCATTCACATGCCAGACCAAACTTTGAAAAATCTGTGGAATGAGGTGGTGGTTCCACAGGAAAAGGAGAAAGAAGAAGAGGATGCAGAAAGGATATCAATATCTCAAGGGTCTGGACTCTTGTTATACAGCCTGGTGGCATGTGAGTGTGGAGTTCAGAAAGAGAGGGGGGCTCATGGTACCAAACAAATTGGTAGTGAAGGCTCAGGAGCCAAGGAACAAATGGAGGAGGATGAGGATTAAGAGGTAATTGGCATCTTCCCACTCCAGTGGCAGACTGCTCAGAGTAGGCGATGTTGTACTTTTCAGCTAGCTGCATTCATTTTGCTAGTATACAATTTTTATTCTGGGTCAATTGATGTCATTTTGGTGGTATCTGGCCCAATGTTTTGACATGTGGAGACTCTTTTTGGGCTTCTCCTTCTTGTATGTTTCCTGAGTTTAGGAGGACTCTGTGAGTACGATGCCTACATGTATCACTCATCCCCCTGTTACTAATGAATGTTTAACTTTGAAGTGCTAGGCCATGCCCTATTCCAGACCATGTGCCATGCATGCAGTCTGTGCCATTCTACAATTTTTATTCTGGGTCAATCTATGCCACTTTGGTGGTAGCTGGCCCTAATTTTTTGGGACTCTTGTTTGGTGTCTTTGTTGTGTGTTTTGTGAATTTAGCTGGGCTCTCTGAGCACCATGCCTATACCTGTCACTTATCTCCCAATTCCTAATCAATGTTTAAGCTCAAAATACTGGGCCATGCCTTGTCTTATGCATCCATAATGCACAATGATAAAAATTTCAACTCTTGGGAATAGATGGCACTTTTTCAGGTGTCTGTCCTTAATTTGAGCTGTTTTGAAGCTTTTGTGCCCTTTTGATGGTGCTTTCTAAGCCCTTGATTTTGCCTCCATTTGATTTCAATGTTGTTCAGAAGTACGGCAAACCGTTTCTAAATCTATTGGCGAACATACGCCCGTTCAGCAAGTGGAGCCAAACCCAAACTTTAAAAGGTTCATTCACCTCTAGTGCCAATCTTCACGGTGAGTTTCCTAAATTCTTTTCCATTTTTTGGATTCCTTGATATCAATACCTGTGATCTGATCACATGATATTTCTTGGGCGGCCGTCACACGCTACGATATCTTGAAAGATATCGCTTGAACGCGCCTGATTAAACATCGCGTGAACGATGTCTGTGCGTGTGACGGCAAGATACGACGAGCGAGAAGTGTTCAAATCGCAAGATCGAGATCTGAGCTCCGGACCTCACATCTTGTGATGAACGATTTTACAAACAGCTTCATTGTGGTGTATAACACCACGATGAACGATCTCCCAGCGGCAGAGCCTATGCTGGGAGATGGTAACTATGGTACACGTCGGGTTACTAAGCGATGCGCGGCGCCTAGTAACCCGATGTGTACCATAGTTACCAGCGATCTCGCTGGTCCACATCGCTGGTGAGTCTGTCTGTGTGACATCTCACCAGCGATGTGAGCGATATTGTAAGCGATCGCGCGTGCACGTGATCGCTTACAATATCGCTAGCGAGATCGTAGCGTGTGACGGCCGCCTTAGAATTATCACAGGTATGTCTACTGATTGATAAATTGGAGTATGGCTCCAGAGTTTATGTCATTTATAACAATTCCTCAATATCTTATTTCCTGGTAACATTTTTATACGTAATTTTCCTGGATTCTCAATAATTTTTTTCATATTAATATCTGATTGGAGATTCGTTCTGTTAATTTTTTTCTGTATATTGACTGATTATGTATATCTGAAGCATATTCATTGTATTTCTCTTTTGTTTTCACCTAGTTGTACACTGATGAAGGCCGTGTGGCCGAAAAAACGTTTTTGTTGTCATACACCTGTGACTTGTTGTGGTCAAATATCTGTGACTTTCATGAATGTGATCAGTTATTTTCATTAAAAATCGTTTCATTAGCATCTACGGATTCTGTTTTTTCATTAATTGGTGTGCCAGAGTTATCTATTACCGTATATATAATCTTCACGGTGAGGCAGGGACAAAACACGGTCAGCTTGAGGGAACTCTTATGGTGGGTTTACACGTCGCGATATCGGTGTCCAACTCCGATCCAACTCCGACCAAAAGTCACGTGGTTCGGGAGCTGGACCCGATATCGATCGCGCGTTGTACGGTTTGAACGTACAATACGATGCTGGAACGATGCCAAAACGATATTGGGGTTGAATGAGCGTGCTATTCAACCGCCCGATATCGGATGGCCGTTGTAGCAGCATCATCCCGTGTGACAGCCCAACTACGATGTGTACGCCCACGTCACCCATTCACTCCCATGTTAAATGGTCGTTCCTGGGTTGGGGGGCGTACACATCGTCGGGACGTTGTATCCCGATATCGGGCTGTGTAAAACGGCGATGCGATAGCGGGAAAAGCGCGCTCAAAAAGCGCGCTCCCGCGTCGTTGGTCCCGATATCGGCCCGATATCGGGACGTGTAAACCCACCATTAGTCTGAACAGGGACCTAAGGCTAACATCTTCTTTTGTTTGTTCATCCCCATGTGAGTGGAAGGGCTCAGTTGTAACAGTTCCTGCAGCAAACTCCTCTTTTTGTAAGTTAAAGCAGTTGTCCATTCCTGATTTATTTAAAATCATCAAGCATGCCCTGTAAGAAGTGAAATAATATATAAATCATGCAGAAAAGTACATGGAGCCAGTAACAACCATAATTTATGGAATTGAGTTGCCTGCTTGTTACTATGGTCTGATCCCAGACTAAAGCAGACTTTCTTCTTGAAAAATCTTTAGGTCATTCACCCACATAGATTCTTTTTCCTTTATGAGCATACTGCAAGCTATAAAACTAGATAAGAGACAGAAAAAATACTCTTATCTGTTCTTAAGTTTGTGTGCAGTAAGTGCACATTTACTTGTTATCAGTGTGTGAGATGTGTGACGCTCATCAGTGCAGTATGAATGTATACATCTGTGTCCACATCAGTGTAACACTGTACCTGTTGCACATCAATTTATTCATCTGCAGCAATGTCATTATTCAGTCACCACTGAACGACTGCAATAGAAATGTGTGCTGTGGTGGAGATAATAACTGACAGGATGTGCATCACAGGAAGGGGAGGAGCGGCCATGTTGAGGTCACTCTGAAGTTACTGAAGATAGGGAGAGGAAGTGCTGCAGAGAGATCCGGTAACATGTGCACATGGAAGCATTGTACCGGGACCAGAGTAAAGCTGATCGTATCCATGACCAGATTCTCTCTAGATGGGAGAATATTTCTGCCAAGAATGCTGCTGAAAGATGGAAAAAGCCAGGACCTGGCATGAGGGGTGTTGGATGAAGTTAAGGAGTCAAGTCTTGGTCATCTCTATTATTGTTGACCTGCCAGAGGGGCTTCTCTTCCATCTGTATTCATCGGTTGTTTGTCCCGAGCAGACTCGGGTCAGTAACAAAACCAAGCCCCACCGGGCTAAAATACTAGAGACTGAGATAAGGCCTGTAGTTAATCAGATAGGCATATTGATTGTTTCAGGCCACGGTTCTGCAAAGATCAGCGTACGGAATCTTTGGTTTTGCTAGTACAGTTCTTAATTGTTCTATTAATAAGTATTTTAAATCACACCTAGGTGCCTTCACGGCACACAACTGACTTTAGGCCATAATTGAACTTCTTCCAGGAGAGAGGATCTGAGGAACGTTATAGCATGAGATAATTGCTCAACCTCGGTTAAATTTTGTTCTGGGGTAAAAAGCTGCTTCAGTTGGTTAATTGGTTAGATATTCTTGGTATCGCTGAGGAAGGTATTCCTCTGAAAAAGAAGAAGGGAATCCGATGCCACAAACGATAAATCCTTTTTTCTTGAGTTAAAATCACATAGTCAAGGAGACCCTGGACGCATTTCGGGGAATAGGTCCCCTTATTCGTCAAGTAATAATTGGTTATTTCTGACGAATAAGGGGACGTGTTCCCCGAAACGCATCCAGGGTCTCCTTGACTATGTGATTTTAACTCAAGAATAAAGGATTTCGTTTGTGGCATCGGATTCCCTTCTTCTTTTTCTACCATGTGAATGGATACTAACCATTATCTGATAGCCTGGGAGTCTGGTGAGTATTAGGCGGTGGCAGATTTTTTTTTTACTTTCCTTTACCATTCCTCTGAGTTTGTTGAAGTAACATTGGGATGGGAGGGGTTATTTGGGTGGAGAGTAGAGATAATGTATTGTACTATTGTAAACTATTGTGCTGTACCGCAGATGAGCCCATACATTACACTCATAAAATTGTGCCAGTTTTGAGGGTGGTAACAAGTAATAGGCGGTAAGTTTAGAAAGGCTCGCCAATAAATAAAGTTATAGAGTATTGTCAGCACATATTGTTAAGGGGTCATGCTGTAAAGCAGAAGGTTCTCAGCCTCTCAGTTGAGTTTTGAGAGATGTTGTGTTTGGGACGTTTATCTCACTCTCTGATTCATTTATTCATTCACTAAGTAAAATACTTTCAATGAGTGAACTGGTGTTGTAGTTGGTTTTCTCACTTGTGACTTAACTATGCCCTGAGGAATACACCCTGGTACACGGCTTACAACTGTACAACAATTTTATTCCAACTTATAGTGTCATGGGAAAGGGAAATAGTTTTTTTGGATACAAAGAGGCAGATAATGAGTAGACAGTGTTGGCTGAGCCGACAATGGTTTATTAACTTAACACAAATCAAGCATCAGCACTTTAGATGAGACATGCGGCAGAAGTAACAGTGGTAAATAAGAGTACTTTACAGGATCAATCAGTGACACAGGTATACAGAAGCAATCACAGTATTATTTACACACTATTAATATTATCACTTACAGTCAATGTCTGTGTTATTGTACTTTAAATCTGACTCACCGTGGCCGGAACTCCGAGGGACAGGTGTTTCTTCTTCCTCCTTGTCACGGGAACCGCGCCTGCTGGTAGTGGGGCCCAGTGGTCCAGATGAAAGAAAGACGTCATTGGTTGAACACATTAAGGGGTTAATTGTTTCGTGACGCCACCTATGAGTGTTCCGGTGATATCCACCGGTGCTGCTTGGGCCTCCGGGGGATAGTATGCAGCAAGATGGAACGCTCCCCACAGGCTGATCGGTGATCCCTGGAGCCAGGAGCTGCACAAGATGTTCTGAGGCAGCTGCGGTTACCTTAGTGTGCGGAGCGAGACAGTTCTTAAGAAGGCACGGACACTGAAAGTCTTTGTAACGGGTACTTTACTGTAACCAGCAGGTGATACATGGCATACAGTGACAGGTAACGAACCGGGTGGACTCAGCAATGACCAGTTTTTCTCAGAGCTCCGCGGTGTTCCTCCATTCTAACTAAGCTGTGTTGCCGAGGTCGCCATGGAATGCCAGGTCGGGTACAAGGAGGCTGCTTCAATTTCCCTACCGGAGAATTCTGGCCGGATTTGTGGGGAGCCTTGGGTCCTTTTGGTGGGTACTCCGCTGGCTGGACGACTCTGTGTGTGCGGCGGTGGTGGGGTGCTCCAGTAAAGCGGACCCTCCACTCCTGGTTCGCATAGCAGTGCTGAACAACTACTAGCTTCGGTACCAGTAGACCGGTTGTAAGTGGGCACGGGGATGTTTTAACCTGTATGCATTCGCCCAGAGTCTGGTTGTTGAGGCACCGGGGTAATGGCGCCCAACCGGGGTGATGGCCAGGGGGCTGCACGGAACTGTGCAGGCCCCCTCTCCTAGGTTGCAGAGCTTGTTGTTTTTGCTCCCTTCTCCTACGTTGCCAATTCAAAAGTCTTTCTTCTCTCCACACTCCGCCCACCAGGACCTTATTGGCCCTCTATACTGATGATGCATGTAGGGTATGGAGCTCTGAGTTTTAACTGTGTCATTGCTTAGTCAGAGAATATTGCTGCTGCTGTCTTGGCTGCAATACCCTCCTGTGACGCACTCTTGCGGGGCGCCACACTCCCCTTGGTGAAATACGCTTGTCCCCAAGTGTCGCGCTACCCAACATTACAGGGAGATTTTTTTATATTTTTATATATTTTATAACAGGTAATAAAAGAACACTTTTATTAATAACAGGTATTCATTTTACTTAGGACGTTGCAAGTAAAAGAAACAGGTATGTAACAGGGTAACCTTCTGCGGACCCGGCGGATGGTCGGCTGTCCTTAATACAAGTCCAGAGCTTTAGCCGCCAGATTACGCTATTAGCGGTTAAACAGGAATGAAGTCAGTGATAAAGTTCGAGCAAGCAAATCACTTATGCAGGGAACTGTGGCGCACTCGTATAGCGAACCACCCATCACGGCAAGCATGTCGCTCGATTATATCTCCCTATACAAGTCACGATTGGGATGTCCTCTAGGCAAATGTGACTCCACTTCACGGCGCCCCACAAACACTTCTCCACACACACCCTCCTCCCTGGCAAAACCCCACCCATTAGATAGGTTGAACGTGGTCACTCTACTTTCCTTGCGAAGTTCATCAGGTAACAGGGGTTGGCGACGAGCCGCGGCACGGGCCTCCATGTTGGTGCCTTCACGAGCTCGCCACTCCTCTCTGCGGAGCTGACGTATATTTTCATCTGTACGGCACGGGGTGTGGATGTAGCCGCTCCGATGTGTGGGCTGCTGGGACGCTTGGGCTTGGCGGGAAGTCTGGATAGGCACCCGGTTAAACGGCACAGGGGAAGGCGCTGCGACTGCACCCGACCAGTGTATCCGAGCTCGTTGCTTGGCCGGGGGTTCCTCAATATCTCCCCAGGCAAATCCGGTGTAGAGGTCCTCAGCGATGCTGCAAGTCTCGTCGTCGTCATCATCCTCCTCTCCCTCGACGATCCCATCGGGCTGCTCATCAGGTGGAGATGCTGGGACGGGGTCCTCCGGATAAAGGGGCGTTGGTGCTGCGGATCCTTCCACAGGGTCGTTCGGCAGGGCTTCTAGGCTGCCTGCTTCTTCATCGGGGACTTCAGGCAGTGGTGTTTCTATCCTGGTGAGCAGGTAGGCCTCTGTAGTTGTAGAGGAGGCCTCCGGTTCAGGGGAGAAACAGGAAACAGTCTTTAAAGGGGTGGTGAGACTGTTGGTGGGTTCCTCAGCGGGAAATAGGTAAGCATCGGCTTCTTCTGTGGAGCAAGGTGTAAGCTCCGGCTCTGGAACTGGTCCGGCGGTGGTCTTAGACCCTGGATCGGGGTGGATTGAAGTTTCCACTGGAATGACACAGTCTATAGGCTCTGGCGATGAAGCAGGACAGGTGGTAGGCGCTGGTGAGGCGGAGAAACAGGAGCTGTCGTCCGGTTCTGGAGTGGATGTACCCGCATGGCTCTGCTGCATAGCCCGATGAAGTCAGACGCGCGCTCCAGCTGCGGATCGTCCATTCCACTGTCTCTATAAGTCTCACCCGGAGGTCTTGCAATGCCTCCTGCCGTCGATTGTGAGGACGGGACCCGGACCCGGATGGCCTATAGCTGCTCTGGCCTCCGCTTCGACCTCCTGCATTAGATCATGGAGTCTCAAGCTGGTCATCTTCTTAGAGGAACCACACCCGTCCAAACCAATAACCGTTCTGGTGAAGAGCTGGTGAAGAAGACCCTTACACTCCCACTTCCTTGGGGGTTTTTGTAGTCCAATTGTGGGAAAAAGTCTTTGGTCCGCTCCCATGTTTTTTTCCAGCAATCTGGGCGGACAATGATTTTGGCGCCTTTGCCTTGGCCCTCCCACGAAGAGGGGCGGAGTCTCACCCCTGGGCCTGCACGTGGTGGTTCACATGGCGGTGATCAACATCTTGGACACCATCTTGGCCCAACGGTGCACAGGCTGCACTTATGATATGTCCACCCCTGCGCTGGTCACCTTTGTGCTTTGTGCTAAAGCGTGGCCTCAGTCCCCAATAAATACAGTATGTCTGCATAAGAAGCAACTGCCTGGTACACTTAGGTTCTCCTCTAGGAGAACTGGTCATTCATCAGCAGCTGGTGATCATCATACTGCCTTCAATGCTTGACCAACGAAACCTGGATTTCGGTATTTAGTCTTCTTCAGTTAAAGTATTTGATCTTCATCTGGATCGGTAGTCAGTCTGCTTCGGCAGTGGTATTTGGTTTCTTTCAGGATTGGTATTTGGTCTTCCTCAGGAATCTTTTTTGGTCTTCTTCAGGAATTGTTTGGTTTTCTTCAAGAATGATTTTTAGTGTGTTTAGGTAACTGGCTGAAACTGGTGTGGGTCATGGGCTTTTATTGGCATAGGTCACATCTTCTACTGGTGTGGATCACAGGCTTTTACTGGTCTGAGTCGCAGCTTCTATAGATGGTGGTCATGGTCTTCCACGTGCAGTGGTCAGGGTCTTCCACTCGGCTCTGGTATATATAAGGCTTTGTCCAGGAGCTAAATGCTTTCAGACACTTCTGTGGTGATGGGGCTGTAAGCTCACTTGTCTGCTGCAAAACCTTCCTGTTACAGGTTCTGGTGTCAACTCCTTCCCTTCTTTACAGTCCCAATTTTTTAAATTTTGCAAATGCCACACAATGGTCAGATGACCCAGTGTTTCATATAAATTCTTCCCTCAAGGAAACGCACACTTTGCTGTTTAGTTTCACTTTACTGGAATAATCTATTTTCGTTGTTATGACACAGCATTTTTTAATGCGTGTTGTGGGTTAATGTGCTTAATTTGGCCAGACATGTTTGTCGACTCATGGGAAGAGGGTCATTGTTTCTTATCAAACTGCTTGAAACCTCCATTGTCTTGGTTTGTGGATTGCTAACTAAATGTAAACTTCCTCAGCTCTCTTTTGTCTACATTATTCAGAGGAAAATTATGCAGTTGAATTGAACTGCCAACCAATAAGAGAACAGCTGTATTTCACTAATCCTGTAAGGCTGCCTTCACACTTGCAGATGCATCTGCAGCGTTTTGCAGATGCATCTGCAAGTATCAGCATGCAGACCGCGGCCCCTATGTTTATAATGGGGCGCACCGCGGTCTGAAAGCACTCATTCATTCCTATATGTGAACCGTCCGCAGGCGGATGCCTGCTTACAGATCACACACTCCCGCCCGCACCACGGACGCGACATCTCGCGTCCATGGTGCGGGCGGGAGTGTGTGATCTGTAAGCAGGCATCCGCCTGCGGACGGTTCACATATAGGAATGAATGAGTGCTTTCAGACCGCGGTGCGCCCCATTATAAACATAGGGGCCGCAGTCTGCATGCTGACACTTGCAGATGCATCTGCAAAACGCTGCAGATGCATCTGCAAGTGTGAAGCCAGCCTTAAACCACAATACTCTGAGGTGAAGGCTTGGTTATAAAAAGGTCTTATATCCATCCCCAGTGAGATATATGTTACAGGACATCAGCCTAGGGACTTCAGTCCCTGCTAGAAGATCAAAATACTGTATCATATCCTGCAGGAATTTAGCCTAAGATCCTAGCATTCGGCTGGAAGATACCTAGGTTGAGACAATTTGGTCACCTGGCTATAGACTTTGCTCGGCTCAGTTAGCTTACTAAGCTTGCTGCTATCCCTTTTCAGTGGGTGCCCGCTAAAAGCGGGGTGCTGCTGGACTGGGATAGTTGGCCCTGGAATACCTGAAAGCATGAATATTCTAATCCCTGGTGAGCCAGTGCAAGGGTGAGACTCTATTGCTTGTTACATTGTGTCTTTTTGCTTAGTATGTGTTATATGCCTTTGACTGTTTGGAATCCAATAAAGTCTAACCATTGTGTGGTTCCCTCACCCAGTGTTGTCTGAATAGTGTTCTGTCCACAGATAAGGAGTTCGGGCATTCAGTGGGATGAGCAATGCAGTTTTTCTAAAGGAGGCTGGGCCAAAGAACGAGAGCACCCACTGACCCTGTATCTCCACACTCATTACTTTTGCCTAGTGGATGGCAATGTTTCCTTGCAGACACTACAGGAGATTAGCTGAATGTGTCTCCTGCTTAACTGACTCCATTACACTCATGTAAAATGCTATACATCTCTTTTTTTGCATTGCTTATGCAGTGCATTTCATGCTGCTCATGGCCATTCAGTGTCTCCAGCCTCTCTTAGGGCCCCTTTACACGTCACCACAGGAAGGTAGCAACTGCCGGGCACTGGGGATAATTGTGTCTGTTGCTATGAAATTGCTACGAAATGGCGGCGTGTAAATAGGGCAGTTCCTCCCGGTGTCCTGCAGTTGACTCAGATACCTGTTGCTGAGCCGTGCTCAAAAATCGACGGCAACAGAAAGGCACAATTGCCATGGTAGTGGCGTGTCAACGGAGCACAGGCATGGATGTTGCGTCGCCTAGTGAACTCCCAGGGGCGTGCCACAGCGTCATGGATACCACGCCCCATCAGCGATGATTGGTGGGGGCTACTGTGTAACCATTGGCTGTCCCTTCACAAGGCGCCATATTTAAAAAGCTAACCATTCACAGTCCACAATTGCAATGGCGTCATGTATTAGCCAGTCTTCCAACGCAGGCTGGCCAATCATATCACTATTGCGTTGTCCAATCAACGCTTGTTCATCATGGAATACCCAACTCTGTAATGCCTATGTACTTACGGCGCAAAATATGTACGCCCATATTCCTTTGTGGTAGCGGCATGTGAATTAGCGAAGGTATTCAACAGGAAGTAAGGCCGCAGGATCTGTCGGCACTTCCGGGGAACAAACATACCTTCAGTGGAGAACGTAATGGCGGCGTGTATATACGGCATCATATGCGGCAAATTGTTACATTTGTACACGGCAACAAAATGGAACCATGTGTCCATGATTTCACTGCAACCAATAAGTTGCAAGTGAAATTGCAAGCAATGTTGCGATGTGTAACGGTACCCTAAGACCTTCAGACTTCTCTTGAATGTAGATTTAAAGGCCCCTTTCACACCAGGCGACGGGGCTGGGGATGTAGGCGGCAACTGGCGGGAGTGCGCGCGTTTTTGGCGCCCCGCCAGCATCACCGTCCCTTGTTTAGATGGGGTGACACCTCCAGCCTCGCGCAGGCGATCTGTCAGGCGACATCACCGCTGGGGTGTCTGGAAACCCCAGCGGCGATGTTGGACAATGGGAGCCTGTGTCTCCCATCGCCTGACAGGTCGCTGGCGCCCGGTTACATAGGGCGATGTGTGCACATTGCCCCATGATGGTCGCCTGGTTTCAGAGCACTGCTCTGAAACCAGGTGACCGCCCGGCACCGCCAACATCGCCCCATGTAAAGGGCGATGGCGCCGGTGATAAGCCTCGCCCCCAATGTCGCCTCTGTAATGGGCGGCAATATCACCCCGTGTAACAGGGGCTTTAGGCTTAATTGCTTATATTAAATCATACTTAAGATTACATTCTAGTTCAAGAGAAGTGAGGTAGGGAGCAAGGCTTGTAGGGCCAAAAGAAAACAGCAGTGAGCACCTTGCAATGGATTACAGAAACTTCATGCAGGTTGCAGTGGATTACAGAAGCTTCATGCAGGATGCAGTGGATTACAGAAGCTTCATGCAGGTTGCAGTGGATTACAGAAGCTTCATGCAGATTGCAGTAGATTGCAGAAGCTTCATGCAGGTTGCAGTGGATTACAGAAGCTTCATGCAGGTTGCAGTGGATTACAGAAGCTTCATGCAGATTGCAATGGATTGCAGAAGCTTCATGCAGATTGCAGTAGCTTCATGCAGATTGCAGTGGATTGCAGAAGCTTCATGCAGGTTGCAGTGGATTGCAGAAGCTTCATGCAGATTGCAGTGGATTACAGAAGCTTCATGCAGGTTGCAGTGGATTGCAGAAGCTTCATGCAGATTGCAGTGGATTGCAGAAGCTTCATGCAGGTTGCAGTGGATTGCAGAAGCTTCATGCAGATTGCAGTGGATTGCAGAAGCTTCATGCAGGTTGCAGTGGATTGCAGAAGCTTCATGCAGGTTGCAGTGGATTGCAGAAGCTTCATGCAGGTTGCAGAAGCTTCATGCAGGTTGCAGTGGATTGCAGAAGCTTCATGCAGATTGCAGTGGATTGCAGAAGCTTCATGCAGGTTGCAGTGGATTGCAGAAGCTTCATGCAGATTGCAGTGGATTGCAGAAGCTTCATGCAGGTTGCAGTGGATTGCAGAAGCTTCATGCAGATTGCAGTGAATTGCAGAAGCTTCATGCAGATTGCAGTGGATTGCAGAAGCTTCATGCAGATTGCAGTGGATTGCAGAAGCTTCATGCAGATTGCAGTGGATTGCAGAAGCTTCATGCAGGTTGCAGTGGATTGCAGAAGCTTCATGCAGGTTGCAGTGGATTGCAGAAGCTTCATGCAGGTTGCAGTGGATTGCAGAAGCTTCATGCAGATTGCAGAAGTTTCATGCAGGTTGCAGTGGATTGCAGAAGCTTCATGCAGGTTGCAGTGGATTGCAGAAGCTTCATGCAGATTGCAGTGGATTGCAGAAGCTTCATGCAGGTTGCAGTGGATTGCAGAAGATTCATGCAGGTGGCAGTGGATTGCAGAAGCTTCATGCAGGTTGCAGTGGATTGCAGAAGCTTCATGCAGGTTGCAGTGGATTGCAGAAGCTTCATGCAGATTTCAGTGGATTGCAGAAGCTTCATGCAGATTGCAGTGGATTGCAGAAGCTTCATGCAGATTGCAGTGGATTGCAGAAGCTTCATGCAGATTGCAGTGGATTGCAGAAGCTTCATGCAGGTTGCAGTGGATTGCAGAAGCTTCATGCAGGTTGCAGTGGTTTGCAGAAGCTTCATGCAGGTTGCAGTGGATTGCAGACGCTTCATGCAGATTGCAGTGGATTGCAGAAGTTTCATGCAGATTGCAGTGGATTGCAGAAGCTTCATGCAGATTGCAGTGGATTGCAGAAGCTTCATGCAGGTTGCAGTGGATTGCAGAAGCTTCATGCAGGTTGCAGTGGTTTGCAGAAGCTTCATGCAGGTTGCAGTGGATTGCAGAAGCTTCATGCAGATTGCAGTGGATTGCAGAAGTTTCATGCAGGTTGCAGTGGATTGCAGAAGCTTCATGCAGATTGCAGTGGATTGCAGAAGCTTCATGCAGATTGCAGTGGATTGCAGAAGCTTCATGCAGGTTGCAGTGGATTTCAGAAGCTTCATGCAGATTGCAGTGGATTGCAGAAGCTTCATGCAGGTTGCAGTGGATTGCAGAAGTTTCAAGCAGATTGCAGTGGATTGCAGAAGCTTCCTGCAGGTGGCAGTGGATTGCAGAAGCTTCATGCAGATTGCAGTGGATTACAGAAGTTTCATGCAGGTGGCAGTGGATTGCAGAAGCTTCATGCAGATTGCAGTGGATTGCAGAAGCTTCATGCAGGTTGCAGTGGATTGCAGAAGCTTCATGCAGGTTGCAGTGGATTGCAGAAGCTTCATGCAGATTGCAGTGGATTACAGAAGCTTCATGCAGGTGGCAGTGGATTGCAGAAGCTTCATGCAGGTGGCAGTGGATTGCAGAAGCTTCATGCAGATTGCAGTGGATTACAGAAGCTTCATGCAGGTGGCAGTGGATTGCAGAAGCTTCATGCAGATTGCAGTGGATTACAGAAGCTTCATGCAGGTGGCAGTGGATTGCAGAAGCTTCATGCAGGTTGCAGTGGATTACAGAAGCTTCATGCAGGTGGCAGTGGATTGCAGAAGCTTCATGCAGATTGCAGTGGATTACAGAAGCTTCATGCAGGTGGCAGTGGATTGCAGAAGCTTCATGCAGATTGCAGTGGATTACAGAAGTTTCATGCAGGTGGCAGTGGATTGCAGAAGCTTGCAGGTATACATTTTTTAATCAAAACCCAAATGTTTTTTATGCATTATGCATAATGCAATAAAAACTAAATTCAAAGATGTCAATAGATATTGGCCATTTAGATTTGTAAGCATTAGATCGTCACTGACAGTAAATATAATAGAAATACATAGTAGAGATATTACATTTATACGCGATCATTTTTTCATTTTAAGATTTTCTACAATAATGACATACATGCTGTCTTCTGATAGGATAAGGCAACTCACATTATTATTTAGTAACAGTTTATTACCGAGGCAGTAAACGTCTTTAATGATCTTTGCTCTGTGTGGGAAAGTGTCAGTCTGGAAGGCGTTATGATAGCAGCACAGTTTAGACACCAGAAGTGACAGAAACTTTGATAGAAGACATATTGGTGAGTACTTGGAAAATGATATAATTTCTAATCTTGTGGCTAGAAATGGACGCCACAAGTGAAGAACATTGGTTTCTATTGGTGAGTTGAGGCATCAATTTAGAGGAGAACTCCTTGCTACTAATGTTCTTGGGTGTCTCTAGGATTTGGCACATCAATATGATCTCTAGAGTCGTTACCTCTAGGATTTTTAGCCAATTGTGATAAGTAAACCAAGGTTATTATGGCGTAATGCCAAAAATAAATCCACTCCACTCCAAAAACTACTACTCCTAGTTTTTGTATGATCTCTAATATTTTTAAGCACAGCACCAAGTCTTAGAATTATAGAATGGTAGAATATGAAGGGATCTCCTGGTTCATTTGGTCCATCCCCTGCTCAAATCAGGATTCACTAAATCATCCCAGACAGATGTCTGTCTAGCCTCTGTTTGAAGACATACATTGAAGGAGAACTCACAATGTCTCGTGGTCGCCTGTTCCACTTGTTGTTCGCTCTCACTGTCAAGAAGTCAAAAATAGGTAATCATTCAGTTACATCCCATTGCTTCTAGTATTTCCTTGTGAAAATGAAAATAAACCTGATCACTACAACATGTCTGCCCTTGAGATATTTGTAGACAGCTATTAAGTTTCCATTCTTTTTCATAAGATAAACATTCCCAGAACCTGTAACCGTTCCTCATAGGACATGGTTTGCAGACTGGTCACCATTCTGGTCTCTCTTCTCTGAACTTGCTCCAGTTTGTTGACTTTTTTATAATGTGGAGCCCAGAACTGGGCACAGTATCCAGATGAGGTCTGACCAAACAGGAGTAGAGGGCAACAATGACTTAGACTGTATGCTGCTGTTAATACACAACAGAATGGTGTTTTTTGCTGCTGCATCACACTGTTGACTCTTGTGCGGTCTGTGATCAATTAGTATACTCAAGTCTTTTTCACACTTACTGTTGTTTAGCCCTTTTCCTCCCATTCTGTAGATGCTTTTTTTCATTTTTCTTGCTCAGATGTAGGACTTTGCATTTCTCCCTCTTAAGGTTCTATTTTGTTGCCGTGTACAAATGTAACAATGTGCCAATGATTTCACTGCAACCAGCATATTGCCAGTGAAATTGCATAGCAATATTGCCGCGTGTGACGGTACCTTTAAAAACCATTCTGTAAGATGTTGTTTTCTAGATATGGAATTGTAACATCTATCTTTTTCCACTCTTCAAAATCCTGGATACTGGAAGGATATATACTGTAGAGACAGGGAGAGACAGAGAGAGAGAGAGCAAAAGTTAAGACCAGCACTAAATGACAAGTTGCAATTCAGACTGATGCAAGGTCCTCAGTAGTGTTCAGCTACTTTACATATATATCAAAAAGGGGACCGCACTCATCCATATACTTCACTTTGTTTCTTTATTAGCCCATAGACAACCACAACATTTCGGTTCACAAGAAATCTTCCTCCGGCAGTCTACAAAGTGCAAAAAGCAGGGGGTATATATAGAGCTCATTCAATTTACAATTTATATGATTCAATTAACATCATATGTCATAATACAGTGGATATTACAGTGATCCAATCATTTCATTTACATAACATGATAATGCATACAATGTTATATCACATACGTGTTTACATTTCCAACTTCATAGGTTTACAGTGTACATAAAGTTAATTAACCCATGTGTTTTAAATCATCACAAGTGTGAACCATTTTCATAGTAGCTCAGACTCACACATCGCATAATTTCCTTAGAAAACCAGTAAGATGCTCGGTGTCTTGCGGTTTCAGTAGGCATGCGCGAGAGTTCACCAATCCTCCATAACCACCGGCCTCTTCTCCAGCCGCGTTAGTGATTATATATATCAATAAATGACGGCATCACCTGGACATGAAAAGGTGGCAAAAAAAAAATATACATGAATAAAGAGATTAATTGCCGCGACACTGATCATGGTGTAAATGAACAAGCATATGGCTATGTTTAAAGCTATGTACAGCTAAGGTGGTATATATGACAATGAAACACAGTAAATGCTGCTATAGAATATAAGGAAAAAAAAAAGAGAGTCTTAGCTTCAACAATAGCTATTGGGGAAGAGCCCGGTAACTGCGACAAAGTGCTCTCTACCTACCGGGTCCTAACGCACTAGTGCTTCATGCGGTATGTAGTTGCTAGTTTGAGATTTTTATGTCTGTGAGTTGCAATTAAAACCTGCTGGTATAGTGTGTCTGTGGACTGGGGCTACAGCAAGATGGAGTCAGGTCACAGCCACTGGGCTGGGGGAGGGGAAAGGGAGCTCGTCAAAAAAATTATACTATATATATCAATAAATGACGGCATCACCTGGACATGAAAAGGTGCTGGCAAAAAAATATACATGAATAAAGAGATTAATTGCCGCGACACTGATCATGGTGTAAATGAACAAGCATATGGCTATGTTTAAGGCTATGTACAGCTAAGGTGGTATATATGACAATGAAACACAGTAAATGCTGCTATAGAATATAAGGAAAAAAAGAGAGTCTTAGCTTCAACAATAGCTATTGCTTGTTCATTTACACCATGATCAGTGTCGCGGCAATTAATCTCTTTATTCATGTATATTTTTTTGCCAGCACCTTTTCATGTCCAGGTGATGCCGTCATTTATTGATATATATATAGTATAATTTTTTTGACGAGCTCCCTTTCCCCTCCCCAGCCCAGTGGCTGTGACCTGACTCCATCTTGCTGTAGCCCCAGTCCACAGACACACTATACCAGCAGGTTTTAATTGCAACTCACAGACATAAAAATCTCAAACTAGCAACTACATACCGCATGAAGCACTAGTGCGTTAGGACCTGGTAGGTAGAGAGCACTTTGTCGCAGTTACCGGGCTCTTCCCCAATAGCTATTGTTGAAGCTAAGACTCTCTTTTTTTCCTTATATTCTATAGCAGCATTTACTGTGTTTCATTGTCATATATACCACCTTAGCTGTACATAGCCTTAAACATAGCCATATGCTTGTTCATTTACACCATGATCAGTGTCGCGTTAGTGATTATGTCACTGCCCTTCTGGGATAGCGGTTTAGTCTCGTTTATAGCCACCGTGTTACGGCGTCACAGACATGCGCAATGAAGCGCCTGAATCCCAATCTGCCATCTATAGTGAGAAATCCTAATGCCCTTACTAGGTTTATGTGACTAAGCATCAATTCCGGCTTTTATTTATAAAGTGTTACTCCCTATGGACCCGGGTACTGCTCCATCACCCCTCTGGATGAAAATCAACAGACCTCATTCCTGGAGGCTATCCCAGCACACCCAGGTTACTGTGCGTGCCGTGTTTACCATCCAGACAACATGAGCCCAGTCACTGGTAGTTACTCTATGTAATAGCCGCTAGCTGCTTATTTTCAATCAAGGAATGGGCTTATCTATATCTAGCATCAAAATATTACTTTCATTACCTTCAATCATTATTTTACAGTGATTGGTGAACTGGCCATTCAGATATCTCATAATTTATTTAAAGTAATACTAATGCTTTAATAAACAAAACTACATCTATACGGATGGACGAGACATCTTGCCGGATTCATCACTCCTCTGTGTCTATAAAAATGAAACAAAATAGTTTTTAGTTTTATTTCATTAAAAACCTTGTTCAAATACACACATTCTCTTATCAACATCCACTATGTTGGTGAGGTTTTATAGTTATTCTCAGAATTAGAGTATGGGGTTCATTTTAAAGTCTGAATTAAGTCCTTTAGGTTTAAAGAGGACCTGTCACCCTTCTGGTGCTATGCTAACTGAATGCAGCACTGAATGTAGCGTGTCTGCCGCATTCAGGTAAAGTTTCCCCCATGTCTCCAGCCCCCTTGTAAGCTGCTAAAAAGACTTTATAAAGTTTATGGATAAGGAGTCCTCAGGGATTTACTCTGTAATGAGTTTCCGCTGTTGTATGGTGATCTCCCGCCTCCAGCCCTCTCTTGTTCAGCCTCCTGTATATGTCATCAATTTTGCTGGTGTCCTCCACACCTCCAGCCCTCTCTGTGCCACCTCCAGTCCTCAGTGATGACACATACAGGAGTCTGAACAAGAGAGGGCTGGAGGTGGCACAGAGGGGGCTGGAGGCGGGGAGGACACCAGCAAAATTGATGACATATACAGGAGTCTGAACAAGAGAGGGCTGGAGGTGGCACAGAGGGGGCTGGAGGCGGGGAGGACACCATACAACAGCGATGACTCATTACTGAGGAAGTCCCTCCGGACTCCTTATCTATACACTTTACAAAGTCTTTTTAAAAGCTTACAGGGGGAGTAGCGATATGGGGAACCCCCTCGCTGAATGCAGCAGACACGCTGCATTCAGTTAGCATAGCACCAGGGGGGGGTGACAGGTCTAAATACACTCCAATTCTCTTAATTTAAGTTTTTTCTCCCTATCTCTTCCTCTCCTTGGAGTTGAACATGATGTTGTTCTGTATGAGTCATTTTAGTGAAATGTTTGGGTAACGGAAGCTCAGTGTTGTTCTTGCGTATTGCATATTTATGGTGGTTAATTCTAGTTTTTATATCAAGTGTTGTTTCTCCGATGTACCACAACTTGCAAGGACATTTAGGTAAGTCAATCACATGGTCTGCGTTACACGTTAGGTAGTATACAGAGTGGGCCATTTATATGGATGCACCTAAATAAAATGGGAATGGTTGGTGATATCAACTTCCTGCTTGTGGCACATTAGTATATAGGAGGGGGGAAAACTCTTCCAGATGGGGGGTGACCATGGCAGTCATTTTGAAGTCGGTCATTTTGGATCCAACTTTATTTTTTTCAATGGGAAGAGCGTCATGTGACACATCAAACGTATTGAGAATTTCATAAGAAAAACAATGGTGTGCTTGGTTTTAATGTAACTTTATTCTTTCATGAGTTATTTACACTTATAAAATGTGTTCAAAGTGCTGCCCATTGTGTTGGATTGAACCCTCTTCTCCCGCTCTGGACACTGATAGCAACAGAAGAAATGCAGCACAGGCTTCCAGGATCCGCTGTGTCAGAGGCTGCACATCTCGTATCTTCACAGCATAGACAATAGTCATCAGATGAGGGATGAGGCAAACTTTTTTGTGAATGGTGAAATTAAGAAACCAAACCAGCGCTATTGATCTGACACTAACCCACAGTAAGGAAAGAAAATGTTACTGGCTAAGAGCGCTGGGGGGCACAAATAAGGAGATTACTTATGGGTTAACACGGCATGGATAGCCAAGTTCCTAGACTGATAAGACCTGTGGTGATGTCAGACCCTGTGACCAGTGGCTTGTGAGTCACATGACCGTGTTCTGACCAATCAGAGCAAGCCAGGAGCTCATCAGGAAGCTGGAACGAGCTGTGTCAGAGTGGAGCTAGTGCCCGGAGGTCCTTTGAGCCATACGCTACACTGAGGTTGGGAGGAGGCGCACAACCATCACAGATGAGAGGCGACCCCTCATTCACCCTTTAATTTGCCCCACTAGACCACCAGGTTCTCCCTATGTGAGTGATTTTATCTTTTGTGTATTACTAACCCACAGTGGATAGATCCCTCCAAGACTGTTGGAACACAAACATTGATGGTACAAGGATAGTGGGGCCATTCTTCATCAATGGAAACCGCAATGCCACTGGATTTGTGAATCATGTAGCAATTTCACATATCCAGTGGCATTGCGGTTTCCATTGATGAAGAATGGCCCCAGAATATAATATTGATTTATTAGACAACGTGTGTCAGGACGCCCTGAAACATACCAATATGTTATTGATTTGTCCTGAGGAAGGAACCAGGGAGCCCTGAAACAAGTTGACTAATAAATCAATATTATATTCATCCCTTTGATGTATCGTGGAATACGGCACCACGGTTTTTAACCCTTCATCCTCCCTAATGTATATGCACCACCCTGGGCTTTTATAGTGGTTGTGACTCTCACAACCTCACAAGGTGAAGCCTCTGATACCTGTTAAGGTAATAGTTCATCTCTCAGAACCTTCATCCTCCCTACTTTAATTTTCTGAGATAATGACCTTTGGATTTTCATTGGTTGTAAGCTATAATCATCAACATTAACAGAAATAAACAGTTGAAACAGATCACTCTGTGTGTAATGACCCTATATAATATATGTGTTTAACTTTATGTATTAAATTACTGAAAATAATTATTTATTTTATGACATTCTAATTCATTAAGATGCACCTGTGTATATTAGAGATGAGTGAACTGAATGGCTTCCAGGACCAGAAAGGGCCACATTGATGGTCATTAAGGCGTGTAACACAGAGACCATATCATGTCTGATTAACCATAGAGATATACAGTTAGGGCCAGAAATATTTGGACAGTGACACAAGTTTTGTTATTTTAGCTGTTTACAAAAACATGTTCAGAAATACAATTATATATATAATATGGGCTGAAAGTGTACACTCCCAGCTGCAATATGAGAGTTTCCACATCCAAATCGGAGAAAGGGTTTAGGAATCATAGCTCTGTAATGCATAGCCTCCTCTTTTACAAGGGACCAAAAGTAATTGGACAATGGACTCTAAGGGCTGCAATTAACTCTGAAGGCGTCTCCCTCGTTAACCTGTAATCAATGAAGTAGTTAAAAGGTCAGGGGTGGATTCCAGGTGTGTGGTTTTGCATTTCAAGGAAAAAGATGGGAGTGTTGGTGTGCCACGGTCCGCGCTGCTTCTGGATTAAAAACTCACCAAAGAGCCCAGCAAACTTTCATCCTTTTTATTCCAACGCGTTTCAACGCCACAACCCGGCGTCTTCCTCAGGGATATCCCTGAGGAAGACGCCGGGTTGTGGCGTTGAAACGCGTTGGAATAAAAAGGATGAAAGTTTGCTGGGCTCTTTGGTGAGTTTTTAATCCAGAAGCAGCGCGGACCGTGGCACACCAACACTCCCATCTTTTTCCTTGGAACACACCACGATCCAGTGGTAGGTGGAGGTCCTGCAGCAGCTTGGAACATTGATTCCTAAACGCAGTCAAACCAGTTGTGGGGACCACAACTGGACCAGGTGAGCGGCCACACAGCACCACCATTTACATACTAGTGTCACTAGTGATAGGGCACTATTGCGCCTCTTGTCCCCTCCCTTTATATTTTGCAGTGGTTTTGCATTTGGAAGCTGTTGCTGTGACCAGACAACATGCGGTCAAAGGAACTCTCAATTGAGGTGAAGCAGAACATCCTAAGGCTGAAAAAAAAGAAAAAATCCATCAGAGAGATAGCAGACATGCTTGGAGTAGCAAAATCAACAGTTGGGTACATTCTGAGAAAAAAGGAATTGACTGGTGAGCTTGGGAACTCTAAAAGGCCTGGGCGTCCACGGATGACAACAGTGGTGGATGATCGCTGCATACTTTATTTGGTGAAGAAGAACCCGTTCACAACATCAACTGAAGTCCAGAACACTCTCAGTGAAGTAGGTGTATTTGTCTCTAAGTCAACAGTAAAGAGAAGACTCCATGACAGTAAATACAAAGGGTTCACATCTAGATGCAAACCATTCATCAATTCCAAAAATAGACAGGCCAGAGTTAAATTTGCTAAAAACACCTCAAGAAGCCAGCTCAGTTCTGGAAAAGTATTCTATGGACAGATGAGACAAAGATCAACCTGTACCAGAATGATGGGAAGAAAAAAGTTTGGAGAAGAAAGGGAACGGCACATGATCCAAGGCACACCACATCCTCTGTAAAACATGGTGGAGGCAACGTGATGGCATGGGCATGCATGGCTTTCAATGGCACTGGGTCACTTGTGTTTATTGATGACATAACAGCAGACAAGAGTAGCCGGATGACTTCTGAAGTGTACTGGGATATACTTTCAGCCCAGATTCAGCCAAATGCTGCAAAGTTGATTGGACGGCGCTTCATAGTACAGATGGACAATGACCCCAAGCATACAGCCAAAGCTACCCAAGAGTTCATGAGTGCAAAAAAGTGGAACATTCTGTAATGGCCAAGTCAATCACCAGATCTTAACCCAATTGAGCATGCATTTCACTTGCTCAAATCCAGACTTAAGACGGAAAGACCCACAAACAAGCAAGACCTGAAGGCTGCGGCTGTAAAGGCCTGGCAATGCATTAAGAAGGAGGAAACCCAGCGTTTGGTGATGTCCATGGGTTCCAGACTTAAGGCAGTGATTGCCTCCAAAGGATTCGCAACAAAATATTGAAAATAAAAATATTTTGTTTGGGTTATGTTTATTTGTCCAATTACTTTTGACCTCCTAAAATGTGGAGTGTTTGTAAAGAAATGTGTACAATTCCTACATTTTCTATAAGATATTTTTGTTCAACCCTTCAAATTAAACGTTACAATCTGCACTTGAATTCTGTTGTAGAGGTTTCATTTCAAATCCAATGTGGTGGCATGCAGAGCCCAACTCGCGAAAATTGTGTCACTGTCCAAATATTTCTGGGCCTAACTGTATGTTGAGATGTATTTGGGAATATTACAGATGTGTCTATCTATGTTAAAGAGCTTGGAAATGGTTGGATGCAGTCCTAGAAGATTCAAGAGGGTCAGACATGTCTTTTTGGACAATTGGAGGCTTTGGACTCATTTGTTGAGAGTCAATTATAAAACTAAGGCATAAATATATATATAAGGACAAGCAGTATTGTGGATCCAGTGCAGAACTCTCTAGAGATCGTCCTCCGCTTCATAATCAATCCTTTCTTGGTTCAGAATTCAAGGGGCAATTATTGAGATTTTACTTAGCAATATGTCCAACTCTATATAGCAATACAGAGAGTTACAGATGAATCTACAGTCATGGCCAAAAGTTATGAGAATGATACAAATAATAATTTTAACAAAGTCTACTGCTTCCGTTTTTCTAATGGCAATTTGCATATACTCCAGAATGTCATAAAGAGTGATCAGCTTAACAGCAATTACTTGCAAAGTCAATATTTGCTTAGAAATTCAAAGTTTAACCCCGAAAACACATTTCAACATCATTGCAGTCCTGCCTTAAAAGGAGCAGCTAACATCGTTTTAGTGATTGTTCCATTAACACAGGTGTGGGTGTTGATGAGGACAGGGCTGGCGATCAATCAGTCATGATTAAGTAAGAATGACACAACTGGACACTTTAAAAGGAGGCTGGTGCTTGGTATCATTGTTTCTCTTCAGTTAACCATGGTTATCTCTAAAGAAACACGTGCAGCCACTTGTTGTTGATTCTTCACAAAAAATTAGAATTTATACCTTTATGTTTGAAGCCTGAAATGTGGCAAAAAGGTTGAAAAACAGAGCACTAATTGATGCTCATTATTTTCTCATTCACTTTGCTGCAGACGCAGTGACTGATTCATTTTGGTGCAGTTTAAAAAAAAAATGCAGCACCAAACACGTCCAGTATGAACATATCCTAACTATGATATGTTCATACTGGACGTGTTTGGTGCTGCATTTTTTTTTTAAACTGCACCAAAATGAATCAGTCACTGCGTCTGCAGCAAAGTGAATGAGAAAATAATGAGCATCAATTAGTGCTCTGTTTTTCTGTAGCGCTTTCTGCACCACTAACATCCAATTACTTACCCTCCCTGGTGATACCATGGTGGGCACCGGTGATGTCTTCCTTCCAGGCATTGGCAGGACTTGCAGATATTGTACTGACAGGTCCTACCCATGTGACAGCTTGAGAGTCACATGACCAATGTCCTGTAAGAGCATGTACTACTCACAGGTCCTGTCGGTGCCTGAAAGGAAGCCATCACCGGTGCTCACCGTGTGATCGCCAGGAAGGGTAAGAGATTGTGAGTGTGTCTCTGTGTCCCCTGAAAATGGACTAAAATAGCAGCACAAATGGATGATGGAAATGACACTCCCCCCAGGATACTCGGAACCGGGCTATAATACTGCTGAGGAGTCACAGGGGTCAAGACCCGGCTCCGTGACCCTGGCAGTGTCAATAAAATTTTGGGGGTTAAGGTTTTGGGGGCTGAACTCGTGACGCCACCTACGATACTTGGCCAGGGATAGGCAACGCTGCAGTTCCGACCTCCAGGGCAGAAAGCATTGCAGTCAAATGTTGTCGCTCCCCGTAGGTGGAGCAGTACCTGAGGCAGGTGTATAAGTCAATATGTAGATGATTGTGAAGTTCCAGTGCAAGGCAGAGGATTCTGGAAAAATTCAAGGACACAACTGGTGCAGTTCCACATGTTTAATCACTGTTCTTAGGTGACAACGTCCAGCTGGGTGCTGTGTCCTATGAGCAAGGGCTCCAGCCACTCTCAGGTAGATTGGAAATGCTTAGCCGGCACCCTGTTTTGTGTATCTTCTCGGGGTCGTCTCTCTCCTGTGCTAGCTCTCTCCCTCCTGCCCTCCACCTCACCCTTTGGCCCTATCCAGCCACCTTTGCAGCGAATGACGTGGATTCCTCTGCTGCTCCTGGAGATGCAGCAGCCTCCGGCTGGATAGCTGAGGCCTTAAGTCTCCTCTTCTAGTCTGGGCCTGGTCCCTCCACTTGCCTGCGACTGGCTATGGTTTTCTCACGTCCCGTGCCTCTGGGACTCCTTCCTTCTCTGGAGCTCCTGCCTGCCTCCCTCCCTCTCTCTCTCTCTCTCTGCGACTTGCTCCTCTGGCTACAGTCCCCTGTTCCTAGTCCTTCTCAGCTCCCTCACTGTAGCTCAACTCTCCTTCTCTTCCTTCATTTTCCTCTCCTTCTATGCTGTTCACTTCCTGGTGTTCCCTTCTTTCATCTGCTCTTACTGTCACTCCCTCTAAGTGGCTCCCCTTTCTACAGTTCAACCCAATTCTCTATCATAGCCCCATCTCCAGCCAGGAATGAGGGTTTGATCAATTCCCCCATCTTTCTGGCCTGGAGTTACTAGTGTTGGATGCAGGTGTGTGGGTACTGGGTGGTGTCCCCTCCTTACCTGGGGTTGGGGGTACCACACCTCTGGATAAAGTGCAGTACCTCTGTGGCAACTGGACCCTCTGGTTAATGAGCAAATAAAAATATGTGCACAGCTGTAAGACAAAAATCACTTTTTGTTCTTTATTGAAGTTTGAAGTTCAAGGTTCCAATATTGTAATGATCATGACTGTCTAAGAACGGCTATTCAGTGCAGCAATTACAACTTTGCTTACGGAATTTTGCAAAGGCAAATAAAGCATTGAATGAACTCAAGTCATTGACCTCCACACACATATACTCTGCTGATCTAAAGACTTATAAAAGTAACAAACTCTTCAGAAATGTTGCTCTTCCTCATCACCCAATCTTATGAATGACTGTAGCTAATTGCTCAGTATTTTCAGAAGATTACATTGCTCATATGTCTGGATCGGCCTCCACTGAATCGGGGTGTAATAGTGGCCAACTGTCACGGTGATCTCTCTCTGGCTGGCAGGCCGTCCTCAGCAGAATTAGAGGGGGTTAAAGTTGTGGATGGGGACGCAGGATCGGCTGTTCTTAATAAATAATGCCCAGTCCTCAGGTACAACAGATAAACACACTTTTACTGGAGCTTATGATGATGATGTTGATTATTACAGCTTTTCACAGTTTAACATACAGAGTTGCAGCCTCTGATGGTGTGATGAACTCAGCTCTCTTTCTGGTAATGTGTCGCAGCTCTCCTCACTCCTGCAGATTATGGCACTATACTACGTCCATAAACTTCTCCTCTCCATCTGGACCTTGGCATCCACATACATCAGGCTTACAGGAAAGTACTTCAGCTTTCTTTCCACTGCTTACTACTCAGGATCCCCTCAAGGCAGCTCTCCACACAACCCCACTATTTCACTGCTGATCTTTAACTATCGTTGTCTGGCAGTTGGGCACTACTTGGACCGCGCAGGACACTATGTCCCATGCAGCTGCACAGATTATGCTGTGCCCTGACAGTGACAACAGCAAAACCTCTACTTTCTCTCCAGCACCACTGAACCCAAGGAGAGCACTATTGTTCCCATAGGGGCTGCTAACCACCATCCTTCTTAGTAGCCCTTGCACTAATCACATCTGCATGTATTAAAATGGCTGAAGAGCTGATTTCCAACACCACCAGAGTTTACAGATATTTGCAGATATTTGTGATGCTTAATTCTGCAGGGTGCCGCACATATACAGGAAAGTTTGATATACTTTGTCCTATTTATCAAACTGTCTAAAGTAGAAATGTCCAAATGAATTAGAGTGGAATTGAATTCTACAAAAATCTGCATTTACAAAATGAGCAGACACAAACATATAGAATATCACCCAGAACACAATATATAGAGTCAAATTAGCCCTTCTTAGGTATGTAAAGTTATCAAAATATATAGTATATCACCAATGACAAATTAAATGTGTCCAAATATGTGTGCCAACTTGTGGACTACATTGTCTAAGCATCAACAACACTAAGAGCATATAGAAAAGTGCACATACAAGCCTATAGAAAATTGTATATTTATTAGATTTACTTTTACAAGAAATGGGTGGGTGTAATGATTAAGCATAACCAATAGATGGAAGGTATAGTTATGGCATACACAGTCCTATACTAGTATATCAGCACCCAATCTGCTACAGTTATCTAGTACAGAGCATAATAAATGTAGTACAAAAGTGTAAAATTACATATAGAGCAGAAAGATAGGTGATATAGGACACAACGGGCATGTGACAAGGTCTGGTTTGCTGGCCATGCGCCAGTCTATCGCAACATTACATACGATCTCTCTCTTAGGGTACCGTTACATGGTACGACGTTGCAACGATCTTGGGGGCGAACGGTCGTTTTCGACATCGTTGCTACATCGCTGGTGAAATGTCACACGTCTAGATATCGTGGACTACTCACCAACGATGTAGTGAGAAGGTATCGTTCGCACAACCCAGCGAACGATACCTGCTCATTGCTGTGAATGTGCAAAGTTGTAAGCGACATCGTTATCGCGGTGTCAGTCATCATGATTTAGCAGGTTGGCTGGTTGCAGATCGTCAGGTTTGAGAACATGTCCTTAAACCTGCGATCTGCAAACCAACGATTTAACGTTGCAACTTTCCGGTGTCACAAGCAACGAGGTCGTAACAATGGCGCTCAAACGACTCCAAAACCGTGACGTATGAGTGACATCGTTAACGATGTCGTGCCGTGTAACAGTACCTTTAGGATATCCCTCATTGGCTCCTGCTTAGTATTTAAATCCTGGCTACACCATATGATGCTGCTCCCCTTGGAAGAAGGCACACTTGCTAAAATGCGCGTAGGGAGCCTGGGGGCCAATATACTCACCAGGTAGTCTATTTATTGCTGTGTCCTACATCATCCCTCTTTCTGTTCTATATGTAATTTTACACTTTTGTAATGCATTTATTATTCTCTGTACTTTATACTGTAGCAGTCTGGTTGCTGATATACTAGTGTCGAGCCCCAGGCCCTGGGGTACTGGGGTATCAGGCTCGGTGGGTGCTTTGCACGGAGATGTCACGGGTGGCAGCGCATAAGCCCATGGCCTGGGTGACACTTCAAAAAGGGGTGTATGTACAGGGGATTAGAGTTTGTCATGTGATGCCACCTGTAGAACCTGGTGATGGGTCACCAGCGCCGCCACAGTCTTACGGAGGTCGATGGTAATGCGGCAGAGATGGCAAAGCTCCCTACAGGTGGAGCTGGTCCTCCAGGGCAGCATTCCTGTAAACAAGCAGGTTGATGAAGATAACCACACAAAGGCATAGTCGCTTTCTCCCAGGTACTTTACTGTAAACTTTCAGCAGCAAAATACAGAGTCCACAGTTCAGTAAGATGTTATTCAAACAGGTAGTCCTATGGGTGGCTGCAAGTGGATGCCAGGCGGTATGGTGGAACCCGTGGTAACCCTTAGTTGATGAACCCGTGTCCTTTCTTCCCCGCCTAGGATGAGTCTATACCCAATAGCTCTGTGTAGGTAGTATTGGGGCTCCCCTCCCTCGTGGTGAGGAAGCAGGCAGATTGCTCCGTCTGGCAGGGTGCTGTGGCAATAAACGGACCATAGCAGCCGGTTGATGACTTTCAGAGATGAACTCCGGCCGTTTCCTCCGGCCTGGCGTTCTCATGGTGGACTGGAGAATCCCATGGAGTATAGCCGCTCCACACTGGGGCTCCCCCTTTCTCTCTAGGGCCCAGACTCCGCACGTCGGACGCCCTCTTTCAGGATCCCCTCGGGATCCTCTCTCTACTTTCCTCCGGATCAGCCTGGAGATGTCCGGGTAAACCTTCCGCCTCGCTCCACACTCCTTCTCCCTTCTCCTCCTCTGACTGTCCCGACTCTCAGATGCCCATTGTCTGACTATTGTCTTCTTGTACTCCCCAGAGGTGAATATATCTCCATCCCGGGTAACCTCCCACCCTATTCTAATGTGGGAGTGCAGGAATGGGTCCCACCCAACAACCTAGGATCCACTTGCAGCTGGGGAAATTACACCTCTTTTACGGGTTCAATACCCCACTGTGACGCCTGACCATGTGGGGTGCCAAACTAGCATAAGACTGAGAATATCACAAATATACTTGCTGATGTTCAGGCTGCATCTATTGGTTATGCTTTGTCATTACACCCAACCATTTTTTGTATATATTTTTCTTGTATTTTACGTAGTGATGGGCGAATCCTAAATTACTCGGAATCGCTTGACTCTAGCGAGTCCGAGCACAGGACTCGCTACTCGTTGCGAGTCTAGCGAGTCCAATGTTAATGAATGGGGAAGCGAGTAATAGCGAGTAGTGTGAGATTTACAAATCGCAGATGTGTCTCGGAAGCTTCAGCCTGAAGCAATCCTAGTTTTGCCATTTATTTGCATTGGACTCGTTTACTTTGCAAGTAATCGCTGGGAAACTCGCACAGATAAGAGTCCTGTCTGCTCTGTGTGCTGGCTGCCCCAGCTCCAGGGTCCTAGAGCCCGCCTGCTGCCTGATGTAGCAGAGCTGAGATTGTTCTCAGTCTGCTCATTCCCTGTGTACAGACATGAATGTCTGTGCACAGAGATGATGTAGCAGAGCTTAGATTGTTCTCAGTCTGCTCATTCCCTGTGCATAGACATCTATATCTATGCACAGGGGATGTAGCAGAGAGGACATCGCGTTTTGGACTGCGTCGGACGGAAGAGGATTTTTTTAATTAAAGATGGAGTCCCTAATGGCTTTTTTTTATTTCTAATAAAAAATTTTCTCTGTGTTGTGTTTTTTTTAAAACAATTTAATAGAAATTCATGGCGGTCATGTCTAATATTGGCGTGACTGCCATAAATTTCGGGCTTAGGGCCAGCTGATAATACAAAGCTGGCCCTAACCTCTTTATTACCCAGCGTGCCACTGCCACCAGGGCCGCTGGAAGAGCGGGGTTCAGCGCCAGAGGATGGTGCTTCAATGAAACGCGCCATCTTCTGGGGCGGCTGCGGGCTGCAATTTGCAGCGGGGGGTGCCCACAAAGCTTGGGCATCCCTGCGCTGCGGATTCCAGCCCCCAGCTGCTTAGCTGTACCTGGCTAGACATAGAAATTGCGCGGAGCCCCACGCATTTTTTTTTTAATTATTTCATGAAATTCTGAGATTCTGACTCTGACTCTGAGACTCTGACTCTGAGACTCTGAGACTCTGACTCTGAGACTCTGACTCTGAGACTCTGACTCTGAGACTCTGACTCTGACTCTGAGACTCTGACTGACTCTGAGACTCTGACTCTGACTCTGAGACTCTGACTCTGAGACTCTGACTCTGAGACTCTGACTCTGACTCTGAGACTCTGAGACTCTGACTCTGAGACTCTGAGACTCTGACTCTGAGACTCTGAGACTCTGACTCTGAGACTCTGACTCTGAGACTCTGAGACTCTGACTCTGACTCTGAGACTCTGACTCTGAGACTTGACTCTGAGACTCTGACTCTGAGACTCTGACTCTGAGACTCTGAGACTCTGACTCTGAGACTCTGAGACTCTGACTCTGAGACTCTGAGACTCTGACTCTGAGACTCTGACTCTGAGACTCTGAGACTCTGACTCTGACTCTGAGACTCTGACTCTGAGACTCTGAGACTCTGACTCTGAGACTCTGAGACTCTGACTCTGACTCTGAGACTCTGAGACTTGAGACTCTGACTCTGAGACTCTGAGACTCTGACTTGAGACTCTGACTCTGAGATCTGACTCTGAGACACTGACTCTGAGACTCTGACTGAGAATCTGAGACTCTGACTCTGAGACTCTGACCTCTGAGACTCTGATCTGAGACTCTGAGACTCTGACTCTGAGACTCTGAGACTCTGACTCTGAGGACTCTGACTCTGAGACTTGACTCTGACTCTGAGACTCTGACTCTGAGACGCTGACTCTGAGAATCTGAGACTCTGAACCTGACTCTCGAGTCTGACTCGAGGACTCTGACTCTGAGACTCTGACTCTGAGACTCAGACTCTGAGACTCTAGACTTGAGAACTCTGACTCTGAGCCTCTGACTCTGAATTCATGAAATATCAAAAAAATATGCGTTGGGGCTCCGCGCAATTCTATGTCTGCCAGGTACAGCTAAGCAGCTGGGGCTGGAATCCGCAGCGCAGGGATGCTCAAGTTTCTGGGCACCCCCGCTGCAAATTGCAGCCGCAGCCGCCCCAGAAGATGGCGCGTTCATGAAGCCATCCTCTGGTGCTGAACCCGCTTTCCAGCGGCCCTGGTGGCGGTGGCACACTGGGTAATAAAGGGGTATAATACCGCTTTGTTATACAGCTGGTATTAAGCCGAGATTCTTAATGTCAGGCCACGTTTAACCCAGCACTAAGAATCTCCAATAAAGGGTTAAAAAACACAACACAGAGAAAAATTTTTATTTGAAATAAAAAAAGCCATTAGGGACTCCATCTTTAATTAAAAAAATCCTCTTCCGTCCGACGTAGTCCAAAACGCGATGTCCTCTCTGCTCATCCCTGTGCATAGATATAGATGTCTATGCACAGGGAATGAGCAGATCCGAGAACAATCTCAGCTCTGCTACTCATGTCTGTGAGCAGGCGGGCTCTAGGACCCTGGGCGCACAGAGAAGACAGCTGACTCGCTCGCAAAGAAACAGCAGTTACTTTGCGAGTTTCCCTGCTATCACTGGCACAGTACCGAGTCTATGCAAACAATGGCAATCCTAGTTTTGTCAGCGTTGCCATTGATTTGCATTGACTCGTGCGATGTAAACCTGGAAACTCGCAGAGTACCGGTCCATGCGAGTCCCTTACACTCGCCGAGTAACGAGTCCTAGCGAGTAGATTCGCCCATCCTAATTTTAAGTAAATCCAATAAGGTTTATACAATTTTATATAATATGCACATTCTTCTAAAAGCTCTTTATTTCTGAAATGAGGAAGAAGGTTTGTTTAACTATTCCTAACCTCTCCTTTCCTGTTGTTACCCGGCGCCCTACTAGACCGCACTTATCTTCTACCCCTTCCGCTAATCAAAAGGGTCACACACTCTCTGTACAACTATGGATTGTTTAGAGTATACACGGATCCAACATTTTATTCATTAATATAAAAAATACAGTGCTTACAATAAAAGGTAGAATAGCCAAAAATGACATATGAATATGCAGAACAGTTATAAAATAAAAAAGGATAAACAACAGAAATACATAAACTTTCAAGTCTAATTTTCACTTTTGGTTCCTTGGGGGAAGAAGAAAATGAAGTATGGAACACAATCCAGCATAAGCAAGCTCCCACAATATTCTCCCATGTGCACCGCATGTAGGTTACAATTGCTTTGCGTGTTGTACCCTAAAGTAATAACATGGTCTTGAAAATCACTCAAAGTCTAGATTTTAATTTTTGTAAAATTAAAGCTGCATTGTAATTTGCTATTGTTGAAAACATAAGCAGTTTTTGGCATCTCTGAAAGAAATTGGAAGATGAGCACTAGCAGAAGCTATGTTTTGTGCACAACCATGCCTTCTGTTACATTCCGAAAGTTTACCAGCCGTAGACTGTGCATTAGATGCTAAGACTTTACTTTTTCTTTTATACTGGTGGTTTAGAGGAAGTTTCAGGGTGCGTTTTTTAGTGTCTGCGAGATTCATCAACGCTCTCTACTTTTCCAGAAGCCTTCTGGACATTCTGGGAGGTGTAGTTTTCATGGGTTACATCTAAATTCAATTCTTAGGCTGTATTAGCACTTGTCATTAATCTCCAACATGTAACCTCAGGGTGCATGCACACGATCTGGAATAGCAGCGTTTTGGATGCAGTGTCTTACCGCAGTAGCAGCCCAGTGGATGAATTTCAGCCCACTGCAGTGTTTTCTCAGTGGTTGCGGTGACTTATGCTTCGCCACAGCATGTTAATTTAATGCTGCGGACTTGGAAGCGATCTCCAGTGAGTGAATGCAGGGAGAAACCGCCCTGCACCAAACGCAGATCGTGAGTACAGAGCGATTGCGCTCAACCTATATTCACTTGCGGCTATCCTCAAGTCCAACAGGCAGTGCCTCCGGATCGTGTGCACATACCCTTAGGAATGCTTGTCTACTAGGTACCAAACAAACTAGCAAAATGCTTGTTATTTGGTTGAAATTTTAGCCTTGCTTAAAAATCTTTGTTCTCTGAAGCACATCATTCTTTGTTCCTATTCCTAGCCAAATTGACAATGAGATTGATGATATTCTATGTGCACAAAACATTATATTAACAATCGTTCTTTGCACATGAAAGATCAGTATTCTAGGCCATTATATGACTGCCAACTGGCCTGTATGTAGTTATTTGCAGGGCTGTGGAATCGGTAAGCCAAACATCCGACTCCGAATTTGACTCTTAATTTCCGAATCAATCTCCGACTCCAACTCACCAGATGGACACTGACTCCGACTCCACAACCATGGCTATGAAGTCAGTAAGCCACACAACTGACTCCTCAATTTCCCTGAATCTGACTCCACTCAAAAAGGAGACCAATTCCGACTCCATGACTTCTACTGCACAGCCCCTGGTTGTTTGGCGGTGGTTTATTGGCGGTAATTGGACAGTGTAAATACAGACTTAGTGAAAAGCTAAGATTGCTTCGCAAATGCTGTTACTCCACCAACATTTCAATGAGGCTGGGAAGCCTTAGCTTTTTGTCACAAAACATATATTTTAAAGTAATCAGTTGTATACTATTTTTTTTTACAGGAAAAATGGAACAAAAGAAACCTAAACTAATTACCATTTTTGTGACATTTGCCATTCTAATACTTGCTATAGCTCTAAATGTCTATGCTGAGCATGGACCAATTGTGGAAACAAAACAAGGGAAGGTAAGAGGTTTCCATATATCTACCAATTCTGGATCAGTGATTGCCTATCTAGGAATACCTTATGGCGAACCACCAACAGGAACACAAAGATTCAAAAAGCCAGAACCTCGAAAACCATGGCAAGGGGTCTATGATGCTTCAGAATTTGGCAAATCCTGTTATCAAAGAAGAGATGAATCTCTAGCTAGTTTTCCTGGTGCAAATATGTGGCAAGTCAATAATAAGATGAGTGAGGATTGTCTACATCTGAATGTTTGGGTTCCGTCATCTAATCCAAAGTCGGCACAAGTTATGATATTTATCTTTGGTGGAGCTTTTCTGTCCGGCACTTCATCCATGGAGTTATATGACCCGAAAATTCTTGCTTTCTCAGAGGATGTGATTGTGGTATCAATGAACTATAGGGTTGGAGCCCTAGGTTTTTTGGCATTACCAGGAAATAAGGACATTCCAGGAAACGCTGGAATGTTTGACCAACAGTTAGCACTTCGTTGGGTTCACGAAAACATTGCATCTTTTGGGGGCAATCCTGACAGTATTACCTTGTTTGGACATAGCTGTGGAGCAGCATGTGTTGGCTTACATCTTCTCTCTCCGGGAAGCCAAAATTACTTTAATAGGGTGATAGTACAAAGTGGTTCTGCTAGTGCAGGATGGGCAATGAGCACCCATAAAAGAGCCAAAAGGCTGACTATGAAATTAGCCGAACTTTTAGAATGTCCGGTCGATAATGATGAAACATTGGTAACATGTCTTCAAAATACAGATCCTACAAAAATAGTTGAGAAGCAACTATTGGTTGAAACAAAATACCCGTTTGCTCTCACACACATTATACCAATTATTGACTTTGACTTTATTAGTGATATGCCAAATAATATAATAAAACAGATGTCTAAGAAAACAGATATTTTAATAGGAGGCACCAAGGATGATGGAAATCCTTTTACCATATCGGGGACACCTGGTTTTAGCACAGAACATGACAGTCTTATAAGCACCGAGCAGCTAATACAAGGAATTACCAAATTCTTCCCGATAACTGGAGAAATTGGAATTGAATCCGTATTTTTTGAATATAAAGATTGGGAGGATGAACACAATTTGGAACAAAACAGAGAAGCCATGGAGCTTATATTACGAGATTATTACATGATTTGTCCAATGAAATATTTTGCCGATGAAATGTCAAAACGTAAAACAAATGTATATTTTTATGAATTTAACCATCGCTCCTCACAAGAAGTTTGGCCTGAATGGATGGGAGTCCTTCATGGTGCTATCCTGCCATTTATGTTTGGAAAGCCCCTCAGTAATGGAAGTCATTTCACTGATGAAGAACAGTTTCTCAGCAAAAGAATCATGAAAGTCTGGGGCAATTTTGCCAGAACTGGGTACGGTATAGTATAATAGTCTACTTAAATAATTACTAATGATGAGCTTACCTGTGAGTGCATCTGTTTCAATTATCAACATCCCTGGATACTCCTTGTTTTGTTGGGTGCAGACTGAGCACCACCATGGTCTTGTCCCAGTCAAGCAGCGGCGCCTGAGTACAGGCAGAGAGGGACTTCTGCAGTGTGGTGCCCGGAACCTTGTTTACTGATCTTTGTTCAAAGACAATTACATCCCATGGTTAAATGCTTATTCTCATTTACAGAATAAGTAATAACGGCATTTGATATACAGGGTGGGCCATTTATATGGATACACCTAAATAAAATGGGAATGGTCGGCGATATCAACTTCCTGCTTGTGGCACATTAGGAGGGGGAAAACTTTTCCAGATAGGTGGTGATCATAACGGCCATTTTGAAGTCGGCCATTTTTAATCCAACTGTATTTTTTTCAATGGGAGGAGGGTCATGTGACACATCAAACGTATTGAGAATTTCATAAGAAAAACAATGAAGTGCTTGGTTTTAATGTAACTCTATTCTTTCATGAGTTGTTTAGATGTTTCTCTTTGTTTACATCCATTGACATGCCGCAGAGGTTAACACGTGAGGAGCAGATAGAAATTGTGTTGATATCTGGTGAAGGCAGTACCCGGGTTATTGCAGAAGATTTCAATGCAAGTCATCCTACGAGACCACCCATCTCCCATGCTACAGTTAGCAAACTGCTTGCCAAATTTGGTGAAACAGATTCAGTGTTGGATTTGCCAAAATTTGGATGCAAAAATACCTGTCACTATTGAAGAAATATCAGTGGCTGTCCTAGCTTCAATCAACAAGAGCCACAGCGTAGTAGTCGCCGCAGGTCATTGGAGAGTGGCATCAGTCGAACATCACTTAGGCAGATATTAGCTACTCACAAATGGCACCCTTAGGGTGGCTTCACACCACGGTAAACCAGACAGCCCCGGACCGGATTTTGGCGGATGGCAGCTCTCTGCCATCCGGTTTCCATATCTCTGGACAAATCTGGGAGAAATCGGATTTTTATCACCTGAGACAAAAACGTTGCTTGCAACGTTTTTGTGTCCGGGGAAAAAATCTCCCCAAATTGCCGTATCCCGGGTTCTCCCGGATTTCCCCGGATCCTCCCGGATCCGGTGCAATCCGACGCTCCCTTACATGGGAGTCTATGTGGCCGAATTGTCCCGGTCCGGGAGGATCCGGGAACCGGACACCTGTGGCTGCATGCCGCTGTTGTTTCAGGACCGCGGCTAGCTCCCCGCGAGCCGAGGTCCTGATTCATTAGCAGCTGCGTCCGGCTGCACACCAGACCAAAGGGCATATTTGCCCTCCGGTTCTGTGTGCTGATCCGGTCCGGGGATGTCAGGTTCATCCCTGACAGCCCCGGACCGGACCTTACCGTGGTGTGAAGCCAGCCTTACAAAATCCAGCTGCTGCAGCATCTCAACAAGCATGACCCAGATAGGCACACTGAATTTGCAGAATCGGCAATACAGAAATTGGAACAGGACCCTCAGTTTACACAGAACATTATGTTCAGTGATGAGGCAAACTCTTTTGTGTTGGTGAAGTTAACAAATAAAGCCAGCGCTGTTGGTCTGACACTAACCCACTGTGCATAGATCCTTCCAAGACTGTTGGAACACATAAATTGATGGTATGGTGTGGTGTATGGGGTACAAAGATAGTGGGGCCATTCTTCATCAATGGAAACCTCAATGCCACTGGATATCTGAAATTGCTACACGATGATGTGTTGCCCTCTTTATGCACTTTTGGTGGCACGTTCCCTGAGTTTTTCCAACATAATGGTGCACCCCCACATTATGGGTGTCAGGTCCGAGCATTCGTACATGAACAGTTTTCTGGAAAGTGGATTGGTCGTCTTGGGCCAGTTGAATGGCCACCAAGGTCTCCCGATCTGACTCCCTTAGGCTTTTATCTTTGGGGTCATCTGAAGGCAATTGTCTAAGATGTGAAGATACGAGATGTGCAGCATCTGAAACAACGGATCCTGGAAGCCTGTGCTGCATTTCTTCTGCGGTGTTGCTATCAGAGTGGGAGAAGAGGGTTGCGTTGTCAATCCAACACAATGGGCAGCACTTTGAACACATTTTATAAGTTGTCATAAACTTGTAAATAACTCATGACAGATTAAAGTTACGTTAAAACCAAGTACACCATTGTTTTTCCTATGAAATTCTCTTAAGGTTTGATGTGTCACATGACCCTCTTCCCAGTGAAAAAAATAAAGTTGGATCCAAAATGGCCAACTTCAAAATGGGCGCTATGGTCACCACCCATCTGGAAAAGTTTTCCCCCTTCCATATACTAATGTGCCACAAACAGGAAGTTGATATCACCAACCATTCCCATTTTATTTAGGTGCATCCATATAAATGATCCACCCTGTACTTAGCGGTGGATACCACCATCTCCCTCCTACATCCTGAAATTGGGCACCTTTGCGAGCTACCCCCAGCGTTCAGTGGGCTTATCTCTATAGGACCCTTTTTAACCTTTTGCAGTATCTTAGATCCTCTAGCAGTGGGATTATCTATATGTCAATCCTTTTTCTTGGGCCACGTGTCTTGTGGCACCACAATTCATGCTGTTTGTACCATATATCCACACTGGATTTTCTCTAAACAAATATTTGAGCCCACTGAAGAAGGCCCATAAATGTGGGGCTGAAACTTTTGTTTCTGTTCTAATTTTCCCAAAAATAAAATATCATAGAATACCAAAACTGTTTTGAGTATGAAGTAATTTTTTCCATTTTATGCAGTAGTCTTATAAAAAGTGATATGTAATCTTTGTTATGGCTGATTTATAAGGCCCTTTCCTGTGTAGATCTGGGTAGGAGAATATTATGTTATTTTTAAAAATTTTTAATTTTCTTGCAGCATCCCTTACGATGATGACAATGCATTCATATGGCCTCCGTACACTTATCAGGAGCAAAACCACGTCGTGCTGAAGACTGGAATGTGGGAGCTTCAGAGAAATTTATATTCTAAACGATGCCAGTTTTGGAATTTCCTCCTTCCGAAACTTGTAGGACAAGTCGGTAAGGAACTGTAGATGCAAAGTGGTGTTAATTAAGGACTAGGGCAAAGTGTCAATGGCTACTAGGGAAAAGGTAATGGAGAAGATGGATGGAAGCTTTCAAATATTGCATGGTTGAGAGAAAAGGTATAGATTTCAGGTACATGTAGGGGAACAAATGAACAACATTGGGTGGCACAGGTTCAGGCACACATGACTCTTCAGTCAATGGCCTATATACAAATTCGACATGCAACCCTTTAGTGTGACATAAAATCAAGTGAGCAAATTTTCCGTGGATCAGTTTCAGTGTGAATCTATATTGTGTTGAAAAATCAAGTCAACTTGTTCCAGGATGGCAAAAAAAAGTCTTGAAAGCGTTCCTACCTAAAGGTAGTGTCCCACTAGGCGATCTGGCCTGCGATGTCGGAAGCGATGTGCAGGTGCACGCTCGCTTCCGACATCGCAGGCCAGCTGTCACACAGCACGACGTTGCCGGTGACGCGGCGGCGATGTGGGCGGAGCCATCACTCGCTGGGTTGGGCTCAGCCCAGCGAGCAATGGCTCAGGAACGCTGCGATGTAGGCTGGATCGCGCCGCCAACAGTGTCAGATGGCGCGATCCAGCCTAATCGCTGGTCGCAGGTTGACAGGTTTATGAACATGTTCATAAACCTGTCAACGTGCGACCAGCGATAATTTGAAGTTGCGTCGCGCTGTCACACAGTGCGACACACTTTCAATATCGCCCGCGACATCGCTGTTACGTCACTTTTCGGCGATGTCGCGGGCGACATCGCCTGGTGTGACACTACCTTAAGTGCACACACACACAATGAAGAGTATATGCAGTAGAAGGTGCCACGAGTGTGCCACGGCCTGATGTAACCTCGTGGGGATCTGGGATCAGAAGTTAGTTGACAGCAGATCTTCTTTAGTGCCTGCTCATTGTTTATCCTGGGTAGGATCTTATTAAAATCCATCTGTTACTGAAAGGGTTAAGGATCCTTTCTATCCTCCTGGAATTAAACAGGTAGTTGTAATCCCAGTTGCAGCGATTTTCTTCCACTATAAAAACCTGCTCATTGCCTTCTACTATTATTATTTATTTATAGAGCGCCATTGATTCCATGGTGCTGTACATGAGAAAGGTTACATACAATACAAGTGAAAACTTCAATGAACAAACTAACAGTGACAGATTGGTACAGATCAGAGAGGACCCTGCCCTTTTGGGCTTACATTCTACAGGGCAATGGGGAGGGAGACAGTAGATTGGGTCAGCTCTGATGGTGGCAGAGCACCAGCTCCAATGGTGGTGGAGCACTTGGTCCAGTAGTGGTGTAGCGCCAGTTCCTGTGGCAGTAGGGTCATTACAGGTTGTAGGCTGTTCTGAAGAGATGGGTTTTCAGGTTCTGCTTGAAGGTTCATAGTGTAGGGGACAGTCAGACGTTATGGGGTGCAGAGTTCCAGAGGATGGGGGATGCTTGGGCGAAGTCTTGCAGGCGATTAGATGAGGAACGTACAAGTGTGGAGGAAAGAAGGAGGTCTTGGGAGGATCGAAGATTACGACTTGGATAATATTGGGAGATTAGTTCAGAGAAATATAGGAAGACAGATTGTAGACGGCTTTGTAGATCAATGTTAGTATATGCCGGCTGTAGTTCATTCTAGCTGACTTGTGAAGGTGTCTTTGGGGAAAGGTGTGGTTATCTTTCCAGCAGTGAGGTCTCTCTCTGAAGAATTGGAGTTGTATATTGAATGCTTCCCTGGTTTGACCCCATTCCTTATGTTGTCTTTATACTAGTAGTAAGACTAAGGTCTTGCTTGCCTGAGCAATAGACAGGGCTAGTTCAAGGTCAGCCAGGGCCTAATCACGTGGTCATGGGAAGGACCCATCTAGGGACATTAGGGAGCTCAGGGATGAATCAACATTGAGTTTAGGTTGTGACCCATCTCCCCTTTCCCTATTGTCAGGGCCTTCATTTACATCTTTCCTGGTTTATCCCTCCTCTTCTGCCTCATGTTGATTGGTCCTCACTCCGGTGTGACGGAAAGTCTATGATGTCAACTTATAAAAGCATGTATAATGAAATACTGGCATAAAAGCTTTGAAAAGTTGTGGGGCAAAAGATAATAAAATAGAAAACCGGAGTGCCCGGAGAGAACATACAAACTCCTTGCAGATGTTGTCCTTGGTGGGGATTGAACCCAGGACCTCAGGATCCCATTGCTGCAAAGGCTGCAGAACTAACCACTTGAGCCACTTGTGTCCTTTTGTCTTTCACACCTCTTTAGATCAGTCTCACCAAAATGGGCTGGTCTGAGGAAACCCCAAGGTGGGAAAGTTGCGTCTCTGACTAGTAGCCAATTCGGAGGTGTATGCCACTACACTGTGTGCAGAATTATTAGGCAAATGAGTATTTTGATCACATGATAATTGATAGTTAGCTCTCAAGCCTATACAGATTGGAGTAGGACAACATGTATAAAAAGTAAGTAAATCAGGTGATGTGCATCTCTGTAATGAGGAGAAGTGTGGTGTAATGACATCAACACCCTATATAAGGTGTGCTTAATTATTAGGCAAATGCCTTTCCTTAGGCAAAATGGGTCGGAAGAGAGATTTGAGGGGCTCTGAAAAGTCCAAAATTGTGAGACGTCTTGCAGAAGGATACAACAGTCTAAAATAGGCAAACATTTGAAGCGTGATCACCGAACAATCAAGTGTTTCACGGCAAATAGCCAACAGGGTTGCAAGAAGTGTGTTGGGCAAAAAAGGCGCAAAATAGCTGCCCTTGAATTGAAGAAAATCAAGCGTGAAGCTGCCAAGATGCCATTTGCCACCAGTTTTGCAATATTTCAGAGCTGCAACGTTACTGGAGTATCAAAAAGCACAAAGTGTGCTATACTCAGGGACATGGCCAAGGTAAGGAAGGCTGAAAAACGACCACCTTTGAACAAGAAACATAAGATAAAACGTCAAGACTGGGCCAAGAAATATCTTGAGACTGATTTTTCAAAGGTTTCATGGACTGATGAAATGAGAGTGACTCTTGATAGGCAGATGGATGGGCCAGAGGCTGGATCAGTAAAGGGTAGAGAGCTCCACTCTGACTCAGACGCCAGCAAGGTGGAGGTGGGGTACTGGTATGGGCTGGTATCATCACAGATGAACTTGAGGAACCTTTTCGGGTTGAGGATGGAGTGAAGCTCAACTCTCGGACCTACTGCCAGTTTCTGGAAGACAACTTCTTCAAGCAGTGGGACAGGAAGAAGTCGGTATCGTTCAAGAAAAACATGATTTTCATGCAGGACAATGCTCCATCACATGCATCCAACTACTCCACAGCGTGGCTGGCCAGTAAAGGCCTAAAAAAAGAAAAAATAATGACATGGCCTCCTTGTTCACCTGATCTGAACCCCATAGAGAACCTGTGGTCCCTCCTAAAATGTGAGATCTACAGGGAGGGAAAACAGTACACCTCTGGGAACAGTGTCTGGAGGCTGTGGTGGCTGCTGCACGCAATGTTGATCATAAACAGATCAAGCAACTGACAGAATCTATGGATGGAGGCTGTTGAGTTTCATCATAAAGAAAGGTGGCTATATTGGGCACTCATTTTTTGGGGTTTTGTTTTAGCATGTCAGAAATGTTTATTTCTAAATTTTGTGCAGTTATATTAGTTTACCTGGTAAAAATAAACAAGTGAGATGGGAATATATTTGGTTTTTATTAAGTTGCCTAATAATTCTGCACAGTTATGGCCACTTTACACGCGGCCACATTTCTAGCTTATGCACAGGTAACTTACTGGCTGCAGTGAAATCATGGAGACATTATTCCATTTGTACATGGCAACAAGATAGAACCATGTCTCCATGATTTCACTGCAACCAGATATCTGCACAAACAGATATCCTCCTAAGAGCCAAATCTAAAAACAACCCACTCCAACCTCCAAAACTATTAAGCTTTGATATTTATGAGTCTTTTGGGTTGATTGAGAACATAGTTGTTGATCAATAATAACAATAATCCTCTACAATACAACTTGCCTAATACTTCTGCCACAGTGTATGAAGAGGTGCCAAATGAATTAAGTGGTGTGCCTTTTAATGATTTTGATGTCGTGTAATCTGTCAAGACTGGAGTGGTGCGAGTCTGAAGTATGTGAGTCTTGATGAATGGGCTCAATAGTTCTTGGAAGACAAGGAAGAAAGAACTAGAGTGCAATATTGGAAAAATAGCCAGTTTCTAGAAGGGATATAGAGACTTATAACAAAACATGAATGAAAGGTTTTACCACACAAATTACAAATTGCTTACTTAGTAATACTGAAAACTCAATACTCTCATTTCTTTCAGGCAAGGACTTTGATGTAAATCTTTGGAGTACGACTGTGAAGGCTGAAGAAACGTGCCCAAAAGATGCCCATTCAGAAGATTCTTGTCAATCAATTTTCAATTGAAGTTTTATTGTTACAATTTTTTATTTTATTGATACAATTGTTCAATTTCCATATTGCAAATCGTTCACATACAAATTCCATAAAATGAAGGTTGAGTTCACGTGTTGTGTGCTTTTTACTGTGATCATAGAAGAACTGCAATGGTTTTGGAAAATGTATCATTGATTCTAAGGCTGGGGTCACAGTAGCATTTTTCACATGCGTTTTTGGAGACCTGCGTTTTCAAAAACGCATGTAAAAAACGCACCCATAGGCCCCTATGTTAAAAAACGCATGCCCTAATAGCCAAAAAGCATGTGTGACTGTCCCATGCGTTTTTGGAGCATATCCAAAAACGCATGCGTTTTTTAATAAGGGGCCTTATGGAAAACGCATGCAAAAACGCATGTACAATTAGTGCCATTCAAAAACGCATGCGTTTCCCATAGGAGCCCATGTTAAAAAACGCATGCGTTTCCGGAAACGCATGCATTTTTTTTTAACATGGGCTCCTATGGGAAACGCATGCGTTTTTGAATGGCACTAAAAGGTACTAATTGTACATGCGTTTTTGCATGCGTTTCCCATAGGAACCCATGTTATAAAAACGCATGCGTTGTCTACAAAAACACATGCGTTTTTCAAAACGCACAAAAAAATACTACAAGCACTATTTTTAGGTGCAGATTAAAAAAAGCAGCCAAAAACGCAGGGAGCCATCACACACCTTACAAAACTCATGTTGACATGAAAAAACGCATGAGTTTTGTTAAATCACTAAAAAAACGCATGGCAACTGTGACCACAGCCTAACACACAACAGAAATTATCATAAATTTAGAGTTGACGCTAAACTTTAGGCTATCACAGCAATAATATACCTTACAAAATATCCCTACAACTCCCACCAGGGAGTCCTACTGATATTTTAGAGTGAATTTGCACACCAAACTTTAAGTTTCTTGGCAAAACTGATTACTTTATTAATTAATTAAAAAATTCTTTACAGTACAATTACATGACACATTAGAGGGCCCACAGTCCCTTTATGCACTTATACAGGGTTGGCATTTAAATACATAGGGGATAATTGTATTTATATGTGAATACTCATCATACAAAGCACCGTCACTTTTATATTTAACAAAGAACCTTTCTTAAACTTCCCATACTCTAAAATTATCCTCAGTGCCTTACCAGCTGCTATTATCACATAAAGATTAGGTTCAAAGTGTATACTTAAAAGTACCTGGTGCAGAGTGCTCTTGTAGTGAAACACACTATATCCCCTGCTGTCTCCGTATCCCCTGTCAGATTGCCACCGCCAACACACGTTTCAAAGTTAGTAAACTTCTTCCTCAGGGCGTGCATTGTGAGTGAGGAAGTTCTACCTTATAAAGTGTCCTCCTAACCTAATTATTAGTGGCACCTGTTCATCTTAACACCGGTGCGCCGCACTAATATCACCCCCAGGCCCGGTCACTTCTGCTTTTACGTAGTATATTGAAATAAGTCCCCCTTTCTATTTTTTCCCCCGATTCCTGTATACTATGTATGATACTTTCAGAGCATTGGACCGCATCATTTATGGTTCCACCCCGCTGTCACATGATGCCATTATGTGTACCGCGTTGCCCGGACGACGCTGAAGGTCCGCCCTGTGTATCTGACGTCAGCCCTCTGTGATCTCATCTATGCCGGCTTCAAGTGCGCATGCGCCGGATGTCAAATGACGCTTCAGCTTCACAGCATTTCCATAGAAGCCGGAAGCGACGCCCATTCACTGCTAAAGTGCGGTCGGCGCTTCCAATACTACCAATGTCAATCTGTGTGTTTTTTAACCCTAAACTACCTGTGGCCACAGTCCTAAATCTCTCCTACATAAGGTTATTGATCTAATTTAAAGTGCCAGTCCCTATGAGCAAAAGTGACAGTGCTACTGTATCAAAAAATATACAAAAATATATCAATCACAAAATCACATAAAATTCAATTCATACTTACAGTATGTTAAACAAAATAAAAGTGAATAAGAATAATATAATCATATTATCAGAAAATGAACAAGTGAAACACACAATTATTGAGGTTTTTTTTTACCACAACCCTTCAATAACTTCAGCTCTATAGTTGCCACCTAGTGTTCTATATGTGTTACCCAGAAAGGATTTCTCAACTAGACCCATCACTTATACTAAATGTGCAGATACTATCCAATCCCCACAAAAAAATCAAATATGAATCATTAACTCTTCCTTCCCACATTATGAATATCACTAAATATAAATAAAAATTGTGACCAATTGTATATACGGTATATTAAACTGCTTAGTGCTACATCATACTGGATACTAACATCCTCCTCTATATAAGAAAATATTACAATTACGGTACATATAATTTTAAATTTAATAAACATTCAATATGCACACAGATAACTGTACATTATGTTCATTCCAATTCAACATTCTTGTTACGTCCTGTCAGGTATAACATAATTCCTTATATCTTCCCAAATAGGTCTTTTCCAAGATGTACATCTTTTCTTGACGGAGATCATACATGTGAGAAGTCGATACTGGACACTTATTAACTAAAAAGTTTTTACAATTAATATCAATTAATATCAATATCAAAGGATATACATCCCTAAAACCCGCTTCCTCACTAAAACTGGGTTACACCTGAACTTCCCTAGAGATAAGCACTGAAGCCTAAAAGACCTATTCGTGACACTTTTAGACCCACGCTACAAGGAGAACTTTATTTCTCTTATTCCACCAGCAGAGAGATCTACAAAAATGCTGCAGTACCAGAAGGCCCTTGTTGGGGAATTAGTCAAAAAATTCCCTTCGGAAAACGCTGGCAGCAGATGTCACAGTTCGGTGGCCAACCAAGGCGTCTGGGAAAGAGAGCCACAACTCCAATCCAGCAGAGGTAGAGGAACACTCTCAGAGATATGGGAGAGTTTTCTCAGCCCCTCCAATAGCACAGGCCCTGAGGTGCGGGGTAGAGTCACAAGGACTGCAAAGTTTGTAAAGATGGTGAAAGAGTACCTTGGCGACCATACAAAAGTGCTCCGGGATTCCTTTGTGCCTTATAATTTTTGGGTATTGAAGCTGGACACGTGGCAGGAATTGGCTCTCCACGCCTTGGAAGTCCTGGCCTGCCCTGCCGCTAGCGTTTTTTCAGAGCGGGTTTTTACTGCCGCCGGTGGAATCATTACTGATAAATGCACCCGCCTGTCAAATGAAAATGCTGACAGGCTGACTCTGATCAAGATGAACAAGGGTTGGATTGGGCCTGACTACAGCAGACCACCAAATGATAGCAGCGTAATGTAAAGTTTAAGCCATTGTATTTATTGGAGATGTATATTCTCACGCCCCTCCTCACACCCACACATGGGTACACACTTCCTGATTTGGACTATTGCTGTACTCCTCTTCCTTCTCCTCATCCGCCACCACCATATTATCGGGGCGACCGTGGTCCATGATGCCACAAAAATACATTATATTTACATGTTGTTTATGATGCCCCTAACCATTAAAAAGTTAGACAGTAGGTTCATGTATACCCCCAGGGGTAAATGTTTTAGTCCATACTTAGTGAATGGGCATTGCAAGTATGAGAGACCCGCTCCTTAGTAATGGGAACAATATTTAATGAGGCTCTCCTCCACGTCTCTTCCCAGGGGCATCAGTGTGCCTCCCAATTTTTGGTAGCCCTGCCTAGGGCAATACCAGAAAAGGCCCACTTTCTATTAATGGGCACATTATTTAAAGAGGCCCTCATCCACGTCTCTTCCCAGGGGGATCGGAGTGCCACACATTTTTTTTTTAATCTTTCATGTAATCCAAAAAACTATCATACAGCAACACTGTGTCACAAATGAGTATGAGCCCTTAACATTTTCCCTGGGAAAAGGCATTTTGGTTTCATTTGGACGTTTTATTGTGAGTCCGTAAAAGTGGCGTAATACTCAGACAACATTGTTCACAGCAGTGACGTGGTTGTCAGAAATGCTGAAAGGGGTCTTCCCCATGCTGTTCCCATGTCATTTGAGCACTGTTGTTATACTTTTGTGACATTTTCAGGTTTATCCAGCTGCCGGAGGTCATGCCGGAAAAATGCTCGGGTCTCCCATAGGATAACATTGGGCTTGGTGCTTGGGTCGAGTACCCGAACATCTCGAGATGCTCGACCGAGCATCGAGCTCCTGAGCATGTTAGTGCTCACTCATCTCTATCAGCATTTTTTACTGCTGTATTAGTGGTGCAGAAAATGCATCCAGAAAATAATGAGCAGCAATTATTGCTCCGTTACTCTGGTGCGATTTCTGCACCACTAACTTAAATTACTTACCCTCCTGGCGATTCAACGGTGAGTTCCGGTGAGGTCTTCTGCCTCAGTCACATAGGGCACAGGTCCTGTAACCTCTCGTACTACTCATAGACACGTTCTGCTGTTGCCTGGAAGGAAGACCTCACCAGAACTCACCATGGGAATGCAGGGAGGGTAAGAAAGTGTGTCTCTGTCTGTGTCCCCCGAAAATGGAGCAAAAAAGCAGCCGGTTGGATAATGCGTTTGTGATGCTTTTTTGCAAAAAGCATATCTGTTTTTGGTGCAGAAACTGCACCAAAAACGGGTCAATAGAAAACAGAACACAAACACTCTGTCTGAAGTTAGCCTAAGAGACAAGTGTGTGTGTGGGGGAGTTTATATTCTTCTATTTGGGGCAGTCACCCAACATCCTGAAGTGTTTTCTTATAATTTTTGCTATATCATTACTCTCCTTCCCATATGTCATCACTACTGGAATTCTCTTTTTCTCGGGGCCATCTCTTTCCCTATCATTATTATTTCCTCTTTCTGTTTTATAAGTTATTAATTTCTGCTTATCTAATATTTGAGATGGGTATCCTCTTCTTTTAAATTTTTCTATGAGCTCATCTCTTGTACATTTTACTTCCTCTGCATTGCTCACTATACTTCTAACCCTTTGTATTTGGCTATTAGCTATAGAATTTTTCATTTGCATAGAGTGCTAACTATTTGTTAACAGATAAGAACAAACTGTTACACTATGGAAGCTAAGTGCTAATAGTCCCCTCTTTTACCAGCAGATCTAAAAATTGTACTTCAAACTCAGAGTAGACCATGGAAATACTAATTGTGTCATCCAATGTACTCAAAACTTTAATATGTCAACACTGCCATTCCATAGGAGGAACACATCGTCTATGTATCTCCAACACCGCAATACATTAATAAAGTGTTGGGACACATAGGTGAAGTCCTTCCTGCAATACTTTGAGATTTATTTTACCACTGCATTGATCTCTCTAGTGTGGTAAACCTCCAATTTACCTATATTTCATTGCATACCTGCAATATATCATTTCCTTTTTGGAAAATACTAGACTGCATTTTTAGTTGCATTCTGCTATTTATTCTTGCCCTGATGAAATATGCCAGACTGTAATAACTTCTCTGTTACATTGCTGCTATGACCTATTGTCCTGATGTAAGATATGAACTCCATTTACTTCTCTATTATAGTGCTGCTAATTACTATTGCCCAGTATAAAGATATCAGACAGTTTTTACTTTTTTTTTTAAATACATTGCTGGTTTTAACCCTTTCCCTGCCAGAGGATGTCAGTTTATTATACTGCTTCTGTTCCTGTGTGTGTAACCTCACACTTGACTCTTCTTTACAACATGTATTGACTGCACTGCAGTCCATTTGAAATGCTCCTCTGGGAGTAAATTTCCTTTGGCAAACATAGTGTTAATATAAGGAGCTGTTGCTGTCTTTGATATTACAGCTCTTCAGGTGGCAAGTTGCAGTTGAGTGTATCAGATGATGCAGTAGTCCACTCCCCCAGCCTTTAAATAGTTCCATTTCCTTTCACTAGGTGTCGCTGAAAGAGTTTCCCTCTGCTTTGAACATGTGAGCTATTAGGATGTTTGAGCTGTTTGCTGAAGCCCTCCTGCAATGTTGCGCTTGACGATTACCTTCTTTGGGAACTTGCTGTGGCTATCCCGGTCCGTGGGTGGAGGTGAGGGGGTATTAGCCTCGGCTGATCAGTTGCAAAGGGCAAAGGTGGTGACAGCCTCATCTTCAGAGGTAATTCTCGAAACTTATGTGCCAAGAACCCTCAGACTAAGGGCCAGACTAGTTCTCCTGTTCATCTTTTGCCCAAACCTTATTAACCTTCTTGACTCTTTTTTCCACCACACTACACTTTATCAGTCCTACTTGCTCTACTTGTTAGTGTGCCATCTTGCATATCCTGCTGCCATGATGCTTGCTAATCCATGTGTCATCCATCAAGACCTCCGCAACATAGTGGCCTCACACAGAGTTTCAGGCATAAAGAATCCACCTCACCAGGTGAGTCAATAAGAGTTAGTATCATCACCTTTACTACTAGCGGGTGAGAGCCCACTAAGGACTCATCTTACCAAAGAATGTACATTGTTAGCAATCCTTGGGTGGAAATTGACTCAGTGAGTCATGATGGCTACTTCACATCACCCTCTGTTTTCTAACATTACAGTCCCATTAGATATGGAGCCTAACCTAGGTTCTCACCAACTTTAGCAAACAGGTTCGTATTAATTGGGGGTTGATTGCCATGCCTTCTTCCATTCTTGATTGGGTGGTAAAATATGACACTACAAGGGGTGTCCATTATGATATGTGCTATGGGAATCCCCGTTTCTGTTTTAGGACTTGATTTTCTTTTTTACAAGCTTTAATGCACAATTCTTAACATCCTTGTTTCTGATGCTGTAGATGATGGGATTCAACATGGGAGTGACCACCGTGTAGAGAACAGAGACAGAGTTTTTTCTCTCAGAAGAGAAAGAAGATCGAGGTTGAGAATACACGGACATAATGGTTCCATAAAAGATAGTGACGACGGTGAGGTGGGAGGCACATGTGGAGAAGGCTTTCTGTCTTCCTTGTGAGGAGCGAATCTTCAAAACGGTGGATATAATTTGTACATATGAAACTACCGTCATAAAGAAAGCAAACATAACAATGGTACCGGCTGATATATACATTCCAACCTCATTGAGCCAAGGATCTTTGCAGGACAATTTTAAGAAAGGTGGCACCTCACAAAAGAAATTATTGACTTCATGAGACCTGCAAAAAGGTAATTGGAAAAGGAGAGGCACATGTATGATGGCATTTATTATACCGATACTCCATGATAGCAAAGCTAAAAAAACACACATCTTCTTGTTCATAATAGTGTTATAATGTAATGGTCTGCAGATGGCTACAAACCTATCATAGGCCATCACTGATAGTAAAATGCACTCCGTTGCTCCAAGTACTAAAGCAAAAAACATCTGAAAAGCACAAGCGAGTAGGGAAATGCTCCTGTCCTTAGATAAAGTATTTTTGAGGAGTACAGGAACAATGGTGGAGGAGAAACTGACATCAATGATAGAGAGATTACTTAAGAAGAAGTACATAGGAGTGTTTAAACTTGGATTAGTACAAACCAGAATAATTAATAAAAGGTTGCCTGAAAATGTGATTACATACATCAACAAGAATATAAGGAAACTTATAACTTGAAGGTGAGGAATTGTAGATAAGCCAAGTAGAAAGAAAAAGTTTGAACTTGTTTGGTTTGAGTTCTCCATATAATCTATTCTGTATCTGAAAGAAAATGTGAGGAGCACAAAGTTGGTGAAAAAGTTGACTAGGACAACATCATCCATAGCGTAGATGTTGTCAAAGAGTGAAAGTCTATTCACACTGTACTTAAAAAATATGTTTTATATATAAGGAAAGCTCAAAGTTGTAACAGTCATAAGGGTGAACGTCCGGAAGTGGACCCACTGGGCCTCGGAACCCAGCCGACTTAGAGGGGCTTTACTACAATGTCTGATCTGATTTTCACTATTGCCTCTAATGATGAAGGTGTTGCATTGCATGTAGAAACTGGGTGTCACTTCGAAGGCTGAAGCTGCAACATCTGACCTAGGGGTAGCCGGAGTTCTGAAGCAAGCAGGTGCAGATGTAGATAAGTGCATAAAGGTGTTTGGTATGGCAGGTACAGACAGGTGTTTGGCATGGCAGGTGTAAGCAAATATGAGGCATGGCAGGTGCAGTCTGGAATGGCGGCACAGCAGGTGTAGGCAGGTCAAGACTCTAGAACAAGACACAGGTTAGCAGGTATAGGCACAGGTATACAAACGCTGGAACAGAGCACAGGACAGGGACTTGAGAATTAGCAATGTATCTCTTATGATAAGACCCCATTGCTCTGGCACCTCCACTGTGGGAAGGCACCTTAAATACACTGTTCTTCTCAGACATAGGCTGAGAAATATTTCTGTTAGGGCACATTGGCCCTTAAAGAAGACTAGAGGGCAAGGCGCACCACCTAAGCGCACTCCCAGGAGACCTGTGCAGTGAATAACGCAGACAGAACAGATGCCGTGGGCCTGCATAGAATTACATGCTGTCACACTCTGGTCAGGGAAGCAGCCGGCAAGCCCAAGGCAAAAATACAACAAAAACGCACAACAAATACGCAAAAGCCACAGTCAAATAGCAAGTCTCCTGCCAAGGAATCTAGAGATACTAGAAACCTGTACAGGTTTTGCTGCGTTTTTGGCTGCAGCCATAACGCTCTGCGTGCACATAGCAAGAGTAACTGAGCAAATATTTTAGAAGAAATGATAGGTGTCTGTAGCCTTGTAAATGAATAAACATCTTAACAAGGCATATTAAATTACTAGCCATCTCAAAAGAACAGTTGAGGTGAGCAGGGCTGCGAAGTCAGCAAGCCAAACATCCGACTCTTCAATTTCCCTGAATCTAACTTTGACTCCAGCTCTACCAAAATGGACACTGACTCCAGCTCCGACTCAACGGAGTCTGACTCTACAACTGTGGCTGTGGATTTGGTAAGACAAACATCCGACTCTTCAATTTCCCTGAATCTAACTTTGACTCCAGCTCTACCAAAATGGACACTGACTCCAGCTCCGACTCAACGGAGTCTGACTCTACAACTGTGGCTGTGGATTTGGTAAGCCAAACATCCGACTCTTCAATTTCCCTGAATCTAACTTCGACTCCAACTCCACCAAAATGTACACTGACTCCGACTCGGATCCATGATTCTACTCTACAACTGTGGTTGTGGATTCGGTAAGCCAAACATCTGACTCCAACTCCTCAATTTCTCTGAATCTGACTCCCGACTCCACCAAAATGCACACCGACTCCACAACTCTGATTCCACAGCCCTGGGGGTTAGGTAAAAATGGCTTCTGAAACCTTAAGCATCATGATTAGAAATGATCAAATCATTGGTAATACAAATTCGACAAGTTGGTCACATTTTTCCTAAAGATTTGTTTGCAGCAAATAAATGTGCCCTAAATTGTAGGTTCAATTATTTGCCCAGGAAAGATGTGAATAACTTTCTGAGGTTTCCTACGACTGTATACAACCCTTTCCAATCTCTTTATTGCAAACACAACCTTAGTAATGTAAAATGTCAAAGTCACTAAATTCAATCCCTTCCCCAAAAAATAACAAAATAAATAAGCTACAGTAGAACCCAAAAGCAGAACATAGGTTTGTGTATTTTTTGTGGCATGTGTAAATGTAAAAATTGACCAGTAAAACAAATGTACAAAAATGTTCTACTCTTTTTGAGTTAGAAAGACCCAGATATCTGAATTTTAGGGAATTTTCATTTGTATGTGTTTGAAAAATTATTCTGTTCTAAAAAATGCAAAGAGTCAGTACAGATACTTGTGTCACTGATTTCAGATTATGTTTTGTAAAAACTATTGTAGCGTCTTACCTCTGCTTTCTAGTGCAGTGAGAGTGAAGAGTAAATGTGTAGAGGAAATATAAATGCAATAGGTCAAATGCCAGCTATGCCCCTACTTTTCTCTCCATGTATTAATTTCATATCAGTATTATTCCTACACTACTACTCACATGCTCTTCAGTTCTGCATCTGTAAGACAAGTAGTAAAAAACACAATAGTGGCAATAAAACAAAAGTCTGGAGTATTTGTCCAATGTTATAGAACTTTCTCCTCACTTTATTTCTGAGCCCTGAGATTTGACAAACTCTCACAATTCTAAATCACTCTAAATATGCTTCTGCATTCCCTGCTTAGACTTTTATACAAGCTACACATGTGGCCAAAATTGTTGGTACCCTCGTTTAATGAAAGAAAAACCCACAATGGTCATAGAAATAACTTGAATCTGACAAAAGTAATAAAAAAAATCTATGAAAATGAAGAAATGAAAGTCAGACATTGCTTTTCAACCCTTCTGCCACAGAATTAAAAAAAACATAACAGAGCCTCCTCCATGTTTCACAGTAGGGATGGTGTTCTTTTCTTCATATGCTACATTTTGCCGTCTGTTAACACAGAGCTGATGTGCCTTGTCTCATCTGTGCATAGGACATTCTTCCAGAAGCTTTGTGGCTTGTCAACATGTAGTTTGGAAAATTCCAGTCTGGCTTTTTTATGATTTTTTTTTTTTTCAACAATGGTATCCTCCTTGGTCATATCCCACCAAGTCCACTTTTGCTCAAACAATGACGGATGGTACGATCTGACGCTGGTGTTCCTTTAGCTTGAAGTTCACCTTTAATCTCCTGAGAAGTTTTTCTGGGCTCTTTTGCTACCATTCCTATTATCTGTCTGATTGATTTGTCATTAATTTTCCTCCTGCAGCCACATCCAGGGAGGTTGGCTATAGTGCCATGGATCTTAAATTTCTGAATAATATGCGAAACTGTAGTCACAGGAACATCAAACTGCTTAGAGATGGTCCTATAACTTTAACCTTTATAATGCTTGTCTATAATTTTCTTTCTAATTTCCTGAAACAACTCTTTCCTTTGCTTCCTCTGGTCCATGTTGAGTGTGATACACACCATGTCACCAAACAGCACAGTGAGTATCTGTAGACCCTATATACAGCACAGTGAGTATCTGTAGCCCTATATACAGCACAGTGAGTATCTGTAGCCCTATATACAGGCCCAATGTCACGCTGGGAGTAGGGAAGACACCCAGCGTAGGATAACGACGGGGGGGGGGGAATAAGGAGTCCCTAACGCTAAGGGCACAAGAAGGAGACGGTAACCCCTAGACTTCCTAGAGCTGACCCTGTCTGCCCTAACGTCCCTATACAGTCTCCTCAACTGTCGCCGACCACGAACCTCGTCCCTCTCTGATCCTAGCACTATCTTATCTAAGGATCAGATGGAGAGGTTCACTAGACCCCTCCACTATCAACTAAAGACAAACACCAGGGAAGACAGACATTAGGGAAAAGGAAACACTTATCTGACAGCAGAACTCAGCAACCTCCACAACCTCAGCGTCTGCTGGAGCAAGGATAATGAGTGCACAAGGAACTATCACCTGCACCGAGGAAGGGTAATGAACCTCCTTATAAAGGTGGAAGGAATCTGCTGGGTCCTAGTGACCCACCATATTGGTGGATAAAACCAGACCGAGCACAAGACCTCCACAGCCGTCCCCCATAACAGCGAGATCCCATCACACCCTCTCTCCATCTACACAGAAGGTAAATGCCCCTGAAAGAGACGGACCATCCTCCCCCATTATGGCTGGTGGGCCACCCGCTGGGATCGTCTGCGCGTGGCCTCCACCCTGTCATCCGTGCCACCCGTGACACCCACTGACTGATTACAAGATTGTACACACCTGTGATGCTAATTAGTGGACACACCTTGATTTAACATGTCCCTTTTGTCACATTATTTTCAGGCGTACCTTCATTTCTGTCCAGGTCGATTTCATCAGTTTAATTTTTTAAAATAATTGTGTGGAAGCAGAAAAGCAATGTCTGACTATTTGTTCATTTTCATAGATTTTTTTATTTATTATTACTTTTGTCAGATTCAAGTTATTTTTGTGACCATTGTGGGTTTTTCTTTCATTAAACGAGGAAGACCAACAATTTTAACCACGTGCGTATGTACAGCTATGATAGCTGCAAGGCACTATGGGGAAACCAGTGCAGTCACACTTTCTGTTACTGATACAATATGTAATAAGGCAGACTGTATCTCTTTGGGGATGGACCTGATCCTGATTGTGGATCATGATATAACAACCATCCGCATCTCTTTTAACCTTCACTCAACAGCCTCCTTGGCATATATGATGCTGCCGAGATTGGGACTAAAGACCCGTGGACAATCCATACTTGGAATGAGAATGTCGAACGTGTGAAGCCGGCGTAACAGGCCAGATTAACCGGTGTTAAAGTGGCCTAGCCCAGATTATACATCTCCAGGCCAGAATATATCTCCAGATGCTGCAGATCAGATTTTTATGCCTATGAGTACCTTTGAGTGATATACTTAAGAATTTGAATTACTTAATGCTTATGAGAACCACTGAGTGATAACTCAAAAATTACTTAAATTTTCAACATTTTTTGTGTGTTCAGGTTTGTCTGTAAAGCGAGAAAGCTAAGTGACGTGAATCTTAAGACTCTAAACACACAGACTTTTATTACTTAAACCAGAAAAACGTGACTTCATAATTTAAGAAAAAATCATAAATTTCAACTTATAAAAGTACCTTTACATTTGACGATTATTGACTCCGAGAGCGCTTTCGGCTGATAATCGTACATATATCCGGTGAGAGGACACTACAATATAAACGTAAACACTAATAACATTAAAATGCAAAAAATGCACCGTTGGCACAACCATTTGTCTGGAGGTGCAGATTTCTGGCAGCAGAAAATATGCACCACTATTTTCTAGTCGGCACATAGCCTGAAACTTACAGGATATTAATTATGCACTGATGGGACAGCGTCACCTACTTTGCATTCAATGTAACGCCTCCAATGCATTCTGTGCTTTTGGTGTGATTCGCAGAAAGAAAACAAATCCACCAAGTGTGAATATACTCTAGATCTGCTACTATATGCCATTGCATGTTTGTGTATGTCATAGTAAATAGCATACAGTAGCACCTAATTTATACAGTATGTGATTTGTGTATGTGCATCTGTATGTAATGTAGCACTACAGCAGCAAAAACTCATATATATTCTGCCCCGGATTGGTATAGAATTGGGGTATATTACGGCCTCAGCCAAACTATATCCTGGAGTATAAATTGGCCTAGGCCATAATATACCCGGGATATAATCTGGTCTGGGCCACTATAACCTTGGGTATGTTCTGGCTTAGAGGAGAATAATCTGGCCTAGGCCATTTTAACCCTGGTTATAGTCTGGGCGGGAGGTTAATCTGGCCTGTTACACCGGCATTATGAAAACATAGACATCGATTCATTATTTGCGTTTTTTTAGCTGACTCTTCCTTTTTGGTCTTGTGAGATTCATTGCTGTTTTTATCTGAACTCTTCAAAATGGTGCACATGGTTTATGAATTTTGCTTAAGTCAATACTAACCAGATTCCCACGATGTCTGTCTGCTATTTCATCCTTCTCTGCTAGATTTCTAAAACTGAACATGGACAAAACAGAACTCATCGTCTTTCCTCCATCTCACTCCACCCTTCCACCAGACCTATCCATCAAGGTCAATGGCTGCTCACTCACCCAAGCAAACACATGTTTGGCGCCTCAGGGTAATCCCCAACTTTGACCTTTTCTTTAATTCATATATATTCTAGCCCTCTCCACCTCCTGCCAGCACAAACTCAAAAATATGTTCCAGATCTGTACATTCTTTATCAAAGATTCTGCAAAAACACTAGTGCATGCCCTCATCATCTCCTGCCTTGACTACTGAAACTTCCTGGTCTGTGGCCTTCCCATCTAACACTCTCTCACCATTACAATCTATCATAAAGTCTGCTGCCCGAATAATCCACCTGTCTCCTTGCTAATCCCCTGCCTCTCGTCACTGCCAAGCTCTTCACTTGCTTCCCATCGACCAAAGACTTCAGTTCAAAACCCTAACCATGAAATACAAAGCCACTCGCAACCTGTCTACTTCATACATCATTGACATTGTGTCTCAATACTTACCTGCACGCAACCTCCAATCCTCACAGGATCTCCTTCTCCACTCTTATTTCTTCTTCCCATGACCACATGCATGATTTCTCCAGTGCTTCCCAATACTCTGGAACTCACTGCCCCAACACATCAGACTCTTGCCTACTGTGGAAACCTTCAAAAGGAACCTGAAGACCCACCTCTTTGAACAAGTCTACAACCTGCAATTTCCCTCAGTCCACCAAACCACTGAATGACCAGCTGTATCCTCACTCGTCCCTTGTAGACTGTGAACCTTCAAGGGCAAGGTGATTTCTCCTCACCTCCTGTATCCTCCCCCATCCCTTGTAGACTGTGAGACCTCATGGAAGGGTCCTCTTCCTCACCTATGTATCCCTTGTAGACCTCATGAACAGGATCCTCTCCCCTAACCAGCTAGATCCTTACCCATCCCTTGTAGCCTGTAAACCCTTGCGGGCAGGGTCCTCTCTCCTCACCTACTGTATAATCTCCCTTTCCTTACAGACTGTAAGCCCTCATGGACAGGGTCCTCTCTCCTCACCTACTGTATCCTCACCCATCACTTGTAGACTGTGAGTCCTCATAGGCAGGGTCATCTCTATTACTGTACCTTGTATTGTTCATGATTATGCTACTTGTTTTTATTATGTATACCGCTTTGCACATGTAAAGCGCCATGGAATAAATGGCACTCTAATAATAAATAATAAAAATAGTAATGGTCTTTTATTATGTTGTGAACTGTTTTTCGCAACACTTTAGAGCACACCATTGCACGTTTCACAAAATTGTACAAAAAATGCACTAAAATGATGGTGTACTCAAAAACACACTGTAGGGAGGACACTAGAGTAAATTTTTTAGTTTTTTTTGCAACATTTAGAAATCCTAAACTCCACTCACAATGGTGAACATTGAAAAAAACACAGGTGAACACATGTAAGTTGACTTTTAAAAAGAGCACAAACAACATGAACAATTAGGCGCAATTGACAAACTGGTGAAAAATACCACAAAGTAGACAAAAGACAAGAACGAAGGCTGTGATTAAGGCTGGAAACACACTATCCTACTTGAATGTGAGTCTCTCGGACGAGACTCGGATCAGTGACCCTGAAAGGCCTCTCCCTTTCTGGATGGGAGTGTCAGCTGCTTGTGTTTTTGCGCACACTCCCGTCCAGAGAGGGAGAGCCGTTCAGGGTCACTGATCCGAGTCTCGTCCGAGAGACTCACATGTAAGTAGGATAGTGTGTTTCCACCCTAATGAATAAAGTCCTGGAGATGTCAGAAAGAACAAATTATAAATACACATTTGCTGAACATAATATTGATATTCACTACCGATCTTGATGCGTTGACGGTTATTAATTATCAATCAGCTGAGAGGTGCGAAGACAAATCTGTCAGAACTATGACTGATGGTTTCTTAGTTAACGTAATCCACAGCCATTCATTTCAGCTTGTCTTGGGAATGGCTCATCCCATAGAGAAAGAGCGAGGTCGGGTTTAGGAATCCTTCTTTTATAGACGATTTGTGACTCTAGTTGTATTGTAGGTTTCGGAGCCAAAAGTAATTTCTGAGAATCCCCTGATATTTATTGGTCTCCTTGGAATAAAGAGTCATAAATTAGTGCTCCGAGATAAAAACATTTACAGAAAGTAAAAATACTTGCTAGTTTTTATCATGTGTTAGAACAAAAAGTTGAACCATTATGACCAATGAAGTTAACTCTTTTCCGACTGGACAGATTTTGACTTTCTCCTTTCATTTTTTCCTCCCCTTCTTCCAAGAGCCATCATTTTTTTATCAATCAGTCATCTGCTGACTTCACATTGGCGTTTTTTGCTTTTCATTTGAATGCAGCTGAAACGGATGTACCTGCATCAATTTTTGTCCCCATTGACTTTTAATTATGCCAGATGAACTTGCGGGTGCATCCAATTTGCACTTTTTTTTTACCTGATCCGAGTAATTACGTTTTTTTTCCTGAGACAAAAAACACAATTTGGTGCATTTTTGGTGTTCAATACAAAATTTGTGACCACCCAGATCTGGGACGATGCAGGATGAATTAAAATGTGGCACTATGTAACCCAGATCTGGGGGACTCTGGATCTCGCCAGATTCAGACCCCTAGATTTGGATTTTGGAGCTGCGCATGCCCAGAATGCAGTTCCAAATGACACACCCCTAGGGGGCATGTCATTTGTTCCCAGATCTGGTGGAAATAGGTAATCGTCCAGAAGCAACTGTCACACCGGTATTATGACTGATCCAAGAGCCCAGATCAATGATAATATAGGTGCAGGTGCATACTATTGCATTATTAGGGAGGTCCAGGGAAATCGGGAGCATGCAGGTTTTACTCGCATCTTCCAGATTCATAAAAAAAATAGTGTGAAACTAGCCATAGGCTGGTCTCACACTACCGTTATTTGGAATCGGGGGAAGGGGGATGCAGGTAAATCCTGCATGCCCCGATTCCTCCAGAATCGTAAAATGTGATGCATCTGAATACACCTGCACCTGTATTTTCAATGATCCATCCCGTGATAATACGCATCCAGATGCATCTGCTTTTGTACCTTTTTAGCTGGATCCGGTTGTAAATGACAAGCCCCTAGTAGGTGTGTCATTTAAAACAGGGTTCTATGCATGCTCAGTCCAAAAGCCTGGATCCGGTGTCTAGGCCCAGCAGAATCCGGTTTCCATAGAGCTACATTCTAATTGAACCCATAGCAGATGTTTGTGTTCACGGTTTAGAAATGGAGACCAAATCGCTCCAAAATGCATTTTTGGTCTCAATATATAAACTGTAAACACCAGAATCAGGGGGAAACCGTTCCAGCAGCTCCAATGAAGGTCAATGGGGGTGAAAATAGATGCGGGTGCATCTAGTTTCAGCTGGATTCAAATGGATACTGAAAACAGGTAGTGTGAAACAAGCCTTAGGTGGCTTCACACCACGATTTTTGGGTGTCAGGTTCTGTCCGGTGTTTTGCAGAATCCTATTTTGGGCAGGAATCGTTTGTGCTGTCCAGTGTTGAAATTTCAGCAGTGTGGGTGCAGGGGAGCTGCCCGCGGTGCTGAAATTTCAGCCATGGAGCTCTCTAGATGCTGAACTTCAGCGTCGGCTCTGAAATGCTGCTCTATCCATGGTGCTGAATGTGTACAGCTGCATTTGAGAGCCAGCGCTTTTCAGTGCCATGCGGCCGAGAACTGGTACGATTTTTTGCCGGATTCAGCAGGATCTGGTTTTGTTCAGTTTTGCCACCGGACACAAAAATTATGCTGAATCCAATTTTGTGTACGGGGCAAAAAACGAACACAACCGGATCAGCCGGAAAGGCCCAAAACTGAAGGCCAAATAGGCACAATCCGGAGCCATAGGGTTACATGGGGGGCAAAATCGCATCCAGTTCTGTCCAGTTCACACCGGACAGATCCCGGACCCGAAAAGCCGTGGTGTGAAGCCTGCCTTAGCCATACTAGGACTTGTTTGTTTGTTTTTTTCGCATGTGTCTCCATATTTTAAGCCTCATATTGTTCTCTAATTTCGATCTATGGGGCTGTGAGGGATTTATTTTTCATTCTTACCTGATTTTTTTTATATAATTTCGGGGTAGACACAACATTTTGTTCTCTCTTCTTATTGCATTTTTTTGCGTATTGTAGTTGCCAAAAAACAGCAAAGCTGCAATTCAGTTTTTTTCTTATTACTTATTTGATATCCAAGACTTTTACCGCATAAGAATACCATATACTGTGTGTGTATTTTTTACTTTTCTTTTAATTGGAAAAAATAGGGTAATTCAATTTATTTATTTATTTTTGAAAACATTTTTCTTTAGCCCTTACTGTATCTTAAGGTGAAAGTAGGACCTGCGATCGGACAACCACTGATATTATAGACCACAATTGGCTCGCAGTACAGAAGCAACATGATGAACTGGGTTTCAGCAGACCCCGGCTGTCTTTGCACTCAATTGGAATTCTGTAATCATTTTGTGGAGGTAATGATCAGTCATTAGATCAGTTAGCCCCTAGGTCACACTCACTGCTGTTAAAGACAAATAATACAGCCATCAAAATCCAAAAAGAAAGATGGCGGCACTCAGCATTCCAATTTTGCAGCTGTTTAATTTAATGCAAAAATTACAGCAGCAGGTGCATGATACAGGGAGGGAGGTGCTAGGACCGACGGTGACCGCTTCGCGGGATGTCCCGCTTCTACGGGTCCGGTGTACAGCCATCATCTGCCGGGAAACACTCAGGCTCAACTCCTCAGCCCATGTCAAAGACATGGAGCCAACAATGGACTTACCGTTATGTGATATGTCGGTAAGGGGTAAATATATATTGATTAGAGTTCATTGAGCCTGCTCGATACTTGATCAAGCATTGACCTTCTCAGGCACGCTTGTCACTCGGACAAGTATCGTGGCTGCTCGAGGTCAGTGTTCGGGTTGCCATCCGGAAGATGACGAGTAGTGATGAGCGAGTACCATACTATAGGTAATCGCTATACTCGTTACGAGTACTTTCTAATAATCACATATTGGGTGGCACAGTGGCTTAGTGGTCAAAACCCACCAAAGTTGTAATCTGCAAGGAGTTTGTATGTTCTCCCCATGTTTGTGTGGGTTTCCTCCGGGCACTGCGGTTTTCTCCCACACTCGAAAGACACACTGATGCGATGTTTAGATTGTGAGCGCCAATGGAGACAGTGTTTTAAATGTATGTAAAGTGCCACGGAATTAATAGCGCTATATTAATGAATATTGTATATATTATTATATTATTATTTGTTCCAAATAGCGAGTACAATGTAAGTCAACGGGAAACGCAAGTAATTTTCTGCTGGACCCTACAAGGGATCTGGGGCCTGAGGAAAAGCCTGAAATGGGTGGGAAAGTGATGAAACAGAATGGGAAGAGCCTGGAGAACATACCTGCATGCATTTCTGACTCACATGTGGTTTGTGGGAATAACTTTGTTGCAGGATTACACCACTGTTACAAATACACAAGAACAACTTTAAGAACATTTAACAGGACAAAAAGGTTCAGAAAACAGTTTTTCCTGCATAATCACTTGTATATAAGGATAAATAAACCATTTGAAAAAATATAGCTTTTACTGTTTGTTCACATCTACTGTTATAGCTTTCTTCGCCTTTTTTGTAGGTCCCTCTGTCACACATCATTTTTCGTTAGCTATTCCCCAGCATTTTACAAGGCCAGCTACAACTTACAGTAGGCATGTTGATCTTTCACCTTAGAGGTCTTAGGTGGTCCTTTCACGTACGTTTTGGAGGGACCGCTCTTAGACATTTGGCCGGTCCGTCCTCATTGGCACTCAGATAGTGGAATACATATTCCATTGCAGTTTACAATGTGCCCATTGTAGTGTTGGGCTTTACCCTCCTCTTCTTCCTCCACCTCCATGACATTTTGTGGCCTAAATCGAAATGTTCAGAGGGCCTCCAGTAAGCAGGGTACCTGAGTTTGCTGAGGGCCCAGAGATGGCCCTGTAATATACGTTTTGGAGGGACCGCTCTTACGTTGACATTTGGGAGGGCCCTCCGCTATACTTTTGGGAGGGCCCTCCTCTACACTTTTGTGGGTGAAAACCATTGCCTTAAGAATAACACAGCATAAGCAAAGCCATGGTTGCTGGCACTGAAGGTCATCTCATCTGTACATTAGGGAGGGCCCTTCTTTATTCATTTGTGAGGGCCCTCCTATATAGTAAGGGAAGGGCCCTCCTGTATTCATTTGTGAGGGCCCTCTATACATTTTAGAGGTGGAAAGCATTGATGCGCAAGTATTTGAGGACCTAGGCCAGAAGAAAGTCACTTTGAGGAACCTGATTTACTGTATTCAGATGTCAAGGAAGATGATGAGAACAGTTGCCATCAGGTTATTCTAAAATCTCAATTGTGAAGGAGGATGGCATAGAAGATAAGTTGGTCGAGGATGAGTCCACTGATCCGACCTAGACTGTTGGCACGCTAGTCAGCACAGCAAGACAGAGGAAGATTGATATGTAACACCAATACAGGTGCCTAGGAGTAGTGGTTTGACCAGACTGAGAACTGAGTCAACTGTTCCCAAGAGCACCCCCACTGTGGCCCAAGCTAGGGCATAGGGGTCTTTAGCCACTGTCTGAAATTTTTTACTGAAAGTACTTCAGAGAAAAACATTGTAATCTGTAGCATACCATACAAAAGCTGAGCAGAGGCGGGGCAAATGCAACCTGAGCACCCTGGGCAGCCAAGCACCCTAGTAGGTGGGCGGCACACCAGAATACCAAATCTATGTCTGCGGGTCAAACCACTTCCATGTCGCCTGTGCTTTGTCCTTGACAATCTGTTGTCTATGATTCCACCTGAGGAAGACGGTGTGTGACCGTTGAAACATGTTGTGGGGAAGGAGGTTTTGCCAATAAAGGATTTTCAACTGGACCGGAGTCCGCGCTGTGATTTGAGCGCCCCATGAGAGACCGTGCTGTATATTAATTAAATTCTGTCTATGAAGCAGGCACTCATACTTCCTGCCTACAAGGTGCGGTTGACAGAAAAAGCAAACATCAATCTCATCCACTTACCGTAGTTGTCCAAGCGAAGCATCAAGTTGTCCGTACCAGAGAGTTTGGAAATGAAGCGTAAATAACCAGCCATGTACCCACAGGCACAAATACTAAAATCAGACATTTGAACAGGATGTTTACATGATCTCTTGCCTGTGGCTGCCCCATGATACTCTGTTCATAGCCGCCACTATTTTAGCCAGTGTGCTGTCCACAACTAAATAAGCATACGTGAAACAATATCAACTGTGCTCTAGAGATGAGTGATATTCGATTCAAAATGTTTGCCAATCTCAAATTCGAGCTGTTTTGAGCGGTGTTCGAGTCAGTCAATGAATGCTTACAATTAGCTTCTAATTCGGCAGCTTAAGGTTATGTTCGATAACAGTTCGTTCACTAAAAGGACCTATAAAGTGGTCTGGGGGCAGAGAAAAAGGCTGAAATGGGGGCATGATTGTTTAAAAGCCGCCGGTAAAAAAAGCCGCCGGCTTTTTAAACAATCATTCAGCATGATCCACTGCCCCCCACCGCCTTCCATCCCGATCCTAAGTTAGGACCTGGCGGGAGGAGCAAAGCACCAGGGAGCAGGGAGCGAAGGACATGGACAGGGAAGCCGGTGGCAGTGAGAAGACTTCCCCGCCGGCTTTCCTGCTCTGTGCTGCGCTCCCCGCTCCCTGATGCCCCCTCCCCGCTCCCTGGATCTGCTCCCCCGCCCAGTCCTAACTTAGGATCAGGCAGGGAGGCGGTGGGGGGAGCAATGAGGGGGCATCAGAGAGCTGGGAGCATAGCATACAGCAGGAAAGCCAGCGGTGAAGTCTCACCGCCGGCTTTCCTGCCGGTTATTTCAAATGATCAGTGTTCATTTGAAGAAGCTGCGGTGTTATCAGGGAAAGGTTCATGTGAGTTCATGCAGCATGAACTCACTTGAAATTTCCCACACGGGTGCTGCACAGGTCAGCTACATCTCTGGTAGAGGTTCTCTACCACAAATGTAGCTGAGCTAAAGAAGAAAACCTGATTGGACTACGTCGGACGGAAAAGGAATTTTTTAATAAAGATGGAGTCTCTAATGTTACCTTAACACGCCACCACAGGAAGGTAGAAACCGCCAGGCTTCGGACACAATTGTGCCGGTTGCCTTGAAAACACCACGATGTGGCAGCGTGTAATTCAGGATTTTCCTTCCTGTGTCTTGCAGTTCCTTCGGATACCTGTGTCTGAGCCGTACTCAAAAACAGAAAGGCATAATCCCTATGGTGGTGGCGTGTAATCGGGGCACAGGCAAGGTATTTGCGTGCCCTAGTGAATTCCCTGGGGCGTGCCACAGCGTCATGTATACCACGCCCCATCAGCTATCATTGGTGGGGGCTACTGTGTAACCATTGGCTGTCCCTGCACAGGGCACCATATTTAACGAGCTGACCAGTCACACTACAACATTTGCAATAGCGTCATTTATTAGCCAGCCTTCCTGCGCTGGCTGGCCAATCATGATGTTATTGCATTGTCCAATCACCGTACGAGCGTCACGTAATACACAACTCTGTCACGCCTATGTACTTGCGGCACGTAAGATGTACGCCCATATTCCCTTGTGGCAGTGGCGTGTAAATCAGGGAAGGTACCTCATAGAAGGTAACCCGCGGTACCCTTCGGCACTTCCGGTGAACGCAAATACCTTCTGTGGAGCACTTTGTGGCGGCGTGTATATGCAGTATCGGCAACAGGAAAAAACGCGCGCGTGCACGTGCGTTGCCTACCTGTTGCTACCCTCTGTGGCGGTGTGTAAAGGTACCATAAATGGGCACTCGCGCGTGGAAATTGCGTGCAATTTCAGCATGCTGCCACTGAACTCGCATTTCCATCGCATTGCGAGTGTAATGCGAAAAAAATCGCGTTGATGTGACCGGTATCATTTAAAGATACAGGTCAGAGTGCAATGCGATTTTTTCTCGCATTACACTCGCGCGAGTGTTGCGCCAGTGTGCCTCCAGCCTAAGGTAAAAATACAGCAAAAAAAAATCGCATCAAAACAGATCTATGTGAACATACAGTTAGGCTTAAGGTCATTAGCAGGTAGAGTTAAGGCCCCGTCACACACTACAATGTCCCAGCGATCCCACCAACGATGTGGATTGCTGGGACATTTTTATCTGATCATCTAGTGGTGCAGAAGCATCGTACTGGGCAGCCCTTTGGTTAGGTGGCAGAGCAGTGGGTAGCTATCAGACACTCTGCATCATTTGTATCAGTGTGAATGGTGTCCTATACAGGCCTATTATGTGCATGGCAGGTTGCGTCCCACACCTTGTTGTAGGTAGAGGTGATTTTTATCAGCCTGCACCTGGCGCTTGCTTCACATAGTGGGGTCTGACTGCATCCTGATAGTGCAGAGTTGGTTTTTGGATATGGCATGGATGGTAAGTTAATTTGATGCTGCCATTATGAGTAGTTTTTGTACATACGATACATTGATCAATTTCTATCTGCTGCTCTGGGAGACGAGACTGACGTTGCTTTTTATTCTTAGGGTCATCGTTGGGCTTGTGAATAATGTGATAACTTTACAGATTATATGTAATGTATAAAAAGACATAATATGGCAAGAAAGGGTTTGTATTTATTTTTAATAGTTAGATTTTAGACATTATTTAACTTTTGATATTCCCCTTGGAGACATGAATATTGAACTAGGTGCACAAAGTGGCAACCAAATTTGGGTTCCTTGTCCATAGTGGGAGCTGATAAAAAAAAAATTTGTTTGATACCCCTATGTGTAGCAGCAGAACGTTGGCTCGGGAATTTTCAGTCCATAGTGTTTGGGGGCGTGATCATTACGACAGTTCTAGAACTAAAGGATCCTATGATGTCACAATTGATGTGACACATCCCACGCTATATATCCAGTGTAAAGTGAGGGCAGTCATTTCCTTACGCTTCGGGGGTAAAGGCCCGTTTATTTTTTCCTAGAAAAAAAACTTTTTGATCAGAGTAGAAAGAAAACCCAAAGACATGGGTTCTGGCGAGATGGGGCAATGTCTAAGGAT